>CM026387.1:12859664-12973338 GCA_014843695.1 Archivesica marissinica
ACTGCTGGACTACACTACACACTGCTGGATTACATTACATACTGCTGGACTACACTACACACTGCTGGATTACACTACACACTGCTGGATTACACTACATACTGCTGGTCTACACTACAC
This sequence comes from Archivesica marissinica, assembly GCA_014843695.1. Classification (NCBI taxonomy): domain Eukaryota; kingdom Metazoa; phylum Mollusca; class Bivalvia; order Venerida; family Vesicomyidae; genus Archivesica; species Archivesica marissinica. Next base: position 12,859,785 of record CM026387.1, read on the forward strand.
ACTGCTGGACTGCACTACATACTGCTGGACTACACTACATACTGCTGGAATACACTACACACTGCTGGATTACATTACACACTGCTGGATTACACTACTCACTGCTGGACTACACTATACACTGCTGGACTACACTACTCACTGATGTACTACACTACATACTGCTGGACTACACTACAGACTGTTGGATTACACTACATACTGCTGAACTACACTACACACTGCTGGATTACACTACATACTGCTGGACTACACTACACACTGCTGGACTACACTACATACTGCTGGACTACAATACCCACTGCTGGATTACATTACATACTGCTGGACTACACTACACACTGCTGGATTACACTACACACTGCTGGAGTACATTACATACTGCTGGACTGCACTACACACTGCTGGACTACACTACATACTGCTGGACTACACTACATACTGTTGGACTACACTACACACTGCTGGATTACATTACACACTGCTGGATTACACTACTCACTGCTGGACTACACTACACACTGCTGGATTAAACTACTCACTGCTGGACTACACTACACACTGCTGGACTACACTACACACTGCTGGACTACACTACACACTGCTGACTACACTACACACTGCTGGACTACACTACATACTGCTGGAATACACTACACACTGCTGGATTACATTACACACTGCTGGATTACACTACTCACTGCTGGACTACACTACACACTGCTGGACTACACTACACACTGCTGGACTACACTACACACTGCTGGACTACACTACATACTGCTGGAATACACTACACACTGCTGGATTACATTACACACTGCTGGATTACACTACTCACTGCTGGATTATATTACCCACTGCTGGATTACACTTCCCACTACTGGATTACACTACACACTGTTGGACTACACTACACACTGCTGGATTACACTACACACTGCTGGACTACACTACACTACACACTGTTGGACTACACTACACACTGCTTGATAACACTACACACTGCTGGACTACACTACACACTGCTGGATTACACTACACACTGCTGGACTACACTACACACTGTTGGACTACACTACACACTGCTTGATTACACTACACACTGCTGGACTACACTACACACTGCTGGATTACACTACCCACTGCTGGACTACACTACACACTGCTGGACTACACTACACACTGCTGAACAACACTACACACTGCTGGACTACACTACACATTGCTGGATTACACTACACACTGCTGGACTACACTACACGCTGCTGGATTACACTACACACTACTGGACTACACTACACACTGCTGGACTACACTACACACTGTTGGATTACACTACATACTGCTGGACTACAATACATACTGCTGGACTACACTACACACTGCTGGACTACACTACATACTGCTGGACTACACTACCCACTGCTGGATTACATTACATACTGCTGGACTACACTACACACTGCTGGATTACACTACACACTGCTGGAGTACATTACATACTGCTGGACTGCACTACACACTGCAGGATTACATTACACACTGCTGGATTACACTACTCACTGCTGGACTACACTATACACTGCTGGACTACACTACTCACTGATGTACTACACTACATACTGCTGGACTACACTACAGACTGTTGGATTACACTACATACTGCTGAACTACACTACACACTGCTGGATTACACTACATACTGCTGGACTACACTACACACTGCTGGACTACACTACATACTGCTGGACTACACTACCCACTGCTGGATTACATTACATACTGCTGGACTACACTACACACTGCTGGATTACACTACACACTGCTGGAGTACATTACATACTGCTGGACTGCACTACACACTGCTGGACTACACTACATACTGCTGGACTACACTACATACTGTTGGACTACACTACACACTGCTGGATTACATTACACACTGCTGGATTACACTACTCACTGCTGGACTACACTACACACTGCTGGATTACATTACACACTGCTGGATTACACTACACACTGCTGGACTACACTACATACTGCTGGAATACACTACACACTGCTGGAATACATTACACACTGCTGGATTACACTACTCACTGCTGGATTATATTACCCACTGCTGGATTACACTTCCCACTACTGGATTACACTACACACTGTTGGACTACACTACACACTGCTGGATTACACTACACACTGCTGGACTACACTACACTACACATTGTTGGACTACACTACACACTGCTTGATAACACTACACACTGCTGGACTACACTACACACTGCTGGATTACACTACACACTGCTGTACTACACTACACACTGTTGGACTACACTACACACTGCTTGATTACACTACACACTGCTGGACTACACTACAGACTGCTGGATTACACTACCCACTGCTGGACTACACTACACACTGCTGGACTACACTACACACTGCTGAACAACACTACACACTGCTGGACTACACTACACACTGCTGGATTACACTACACACTGCTGGACTACACTACACACTGCTGGATTACACTACACACTACTGGATTACACTACTCACTGCTGGATTACAATACCCACTGCTGGATTACACTTCCCACTACTGGATTACACTACACACTGTTGGACTACACTACACACTGCTGGATTACACTACACACTGCTGGACTACACTACACTACACACTGTTGGACTACACTACACATTGCTTGATAACACTACACACTGCTGGCCTACACTACACACTGCTGGATTACACTACACACTGCTGGAGTACACTACACACTGTTGGACTACACTACACACTGCTTGATTACACTACACACTGCTGGACTACACTACACACTGCTGGATTACACTACATACTGTTGGACTACACTACACACTGCTGGACTACACTACACACTGCTGAACAACACTACACACTGCTGGACGACACTACACACTGCTGGATTACACTACACACTGCTGGACTACACTAAACACTGCTGGATTACACTACATACTACTGGACTACACTACACACTGCTGGACTACACTACACACTGTTGGATTACACTACATACTGCTGGACTACACTACATACTGCTGGACTACACTACACACTGCTGGACTACACTAAATACTGCTGGACTACACTACATACTGCTGGAATACACTACACACTGCTGGATTACATTACACACTGCTGGATTACACTACTCACTGCTGGACTACACTACACACTGCTAGACTACACTACTCACTGCTGTACTACACTACACACTGCTGGATTACACTACACACTGCTGGACTACACTACACACAGCTGGACTACACTACACACTGTTGGACTACACTACACATTGCTGGATTACACTACACACTGCTGGACTACAGTACACACTGCTGGACTACACTACACACTGTTGGATTACATTACATACTGCTGGACTACACTACACACTGCTGGATTACACTACACACTGCTGGATTACACTACATACTGCTGGACTGCACTACATACTGCTGGTCTACACTACATACTGCTGGAATACACTACACACTGCTGGATTACATTACACACTGCTGGATTACACTACTCACTGCTGGACTACACTACACACTGCTGGACTACACTACTCACTGCTGTACTACACTACATACTGCTGGACTAAACTACAGACTGCTGGATTACACTACATACTGCTGAACTACACTACACACTGCTGGATTACACTACATACTGCTGGACTACACTACACACTGCTGGACTACACTACACACTGCTGGATTACATTACATACTGCTGGACTACACTACACACTGCTGGATTACACTACACACTGCTGGATTACACTACATACTGCTGGACTACACTACACACTGCTGGACTGCACTACATACTGCTGGACTACACTACATACTGCTGTAATACACTACACACTGCTGGATTACATTACACACTGCTGGATTACACTACTCACTGCTGGACTACACTACACACTGCTGGACTACACTACTCACTGCTGTACTACACTACATACTGCTGGACTACACTACAGACTGCTGGATTACACTACATACTGCTGAACTACACTACACACTGCTGGATTACACTACATACTGCTGGACTACACTACACACTGCTGGACTACACTACATACTGCTGGACTACACTACCCACTGCTGGATTACATTACATACTGCTGGACTACACTACACACTGCTGGATTACACTACACACTGCTGGACTACATTACATACTGCTGGACTACACTACACACTGCTGGATTACATTACAGTGTACATACTTGCTGGACTACACTACACACTGCTGGACTACACTACACACTGCTGGACTACACTACACACTGCTGGACTACACTACATACTGCTGGAATACACTACACACTGCTGGATTACATTACACACTGCTGGATTACACTACTCCCTGCTGGACTACACTACACACTGCTGGACTACACTACACACTGCTGGACTACACTACACACTGCTGGACTACACTACATACTGCTGGAATACACTACACACTGCTGGATTACATTACACACTGCTGGATTACACTACTCCCTGCTGGACTACACTACACACTGCTGGACTACACTACACACTGCTGGACTACACTACACACTGCTGGACTACACTACATACTGCTGGAATACACTACACACTGCTGGATTACATTACACACTGCTGGATTACACTACTCACTGCTGGATTACATTACCCACTGCTGGATTACACTTCCCACTACTGGATTACACTACACACTGCTGGATTACACTACACACTACTGGATTACACTACACACTGCTGGACTACACTACACACTGTTGGACTACACTACACACTGCTGGACTACACTACACACTGCTGGAATACACTACACACTGCTGGATTACATTACACACTGCTGGATTACACTACTCACTGCTGGATTACATTACCCACTGCTGGATTACACTACACACTACTGGATTACACTACACACTGCTGGATTACACTACACACTGCTGGATTACACTACACACTGCTGGACTACACTACATACTGCTGGAATATACCGCTCGTGCATTACCCCACTGCTCACTGCCAACAATGCAGCAGTACAGAACTGGAATGAGTATCTCTAGTTCCGCTAAGTTACACCGTTCATTGCGCAAGTAAGTCTAATTAGCTTGTTTCCTGTAAGTAACCCAACCGACACTAACATTGTTTTATAAAATTTACATGCACATATCTTTCACTACTAGACTATACCGCTCACTGCTGGAGTACACTACCCACTGTTCACTGCTAGCAGTACACCGTCAACTGCCAGCAGTACTGCATTACACTGGCATTGCTCATTGCTAACTTCACCCACATGTCGCATGTGTGATATAGTAATTTAATACTTATAAGATGAGTAAGTAGAAGATAGGTTGATAGCATAATGTGCAAAAGAAACAACAGAGGGATACATACGTTTAGGAAGTATTCACTTATCGATGTATCTCATTAAAAAGCAACTCTTTTAACATGCTAAGCAAATAATGTTAGTCTATACATATTCATTTTAGCTCGATTGCGAAACAAGTTCATATAACTTATATCAATCACTCTCGAGACATCATTCCTGATGGAATCCATCGCCACGAGGGAGAGAGAGAAGAGGCAACGTGGAATGTAATTCCTTGCCTAAGGGCACACTCGTAACGGCTCCAGCGGGGCTCGAACTCCAGACATTTCGCACCTGAAGCGAACGCTCTACCACTGCGCTATCACGACTTCTATAAACATAATGTTACTGTTTCTGTAACGGAATACTTGTTTTTGCTTGACTTAGAAATATAAAAATATCTATCTAGAAATTGTAAAAGTTGCCACATAATTTAAATGGCATATTTGTTTTCTCGCTATCTGCCAATCTACGTACGTATATGACTATGAGCCAGTGCAATCCTATTGGCCTAGACATCAACAAATACCTTTGTGTGCTACTTCCCTATTCTATTCTGTCAAATCCCAAGCAATAATGTTGGTGACATCGTTGTATTGTACGAACTGCATCGATTGCTCGTGGGGTTTCATCACCGATCAAATAATTATGTCTGGTGTATTCAATCGAACAGATCCCATCCTATTTTGTACCCTCCTTGTCACGCATTGTCAGTGCTTTTCGTGACTAAACATCGTGACTGTAGTCTGGTTAAAAAGAAACTTATTTACTTCATTGTACAGTGATATTGATTTGCAATACAATATGATTAAACGGTGATTAGTTCAATCAATTAGCTTGGTGCATTACCTTTTAATGTTAATAGAACAAACAGTTGGAAGCTGCCATATCGGTTGACCTATATCATAAACAGTGCATCGAATATTTGCATCACAACAATCAAAAACCATTGGTAGAAATTTAGCAAAATACATATATTTCGCAAATGTATATAGAAACTAAAATTAGTATAAGCAGAGTATATTAACATCTTGCTCTTTTGTAAATCCATGTCGTTACCTACATGTATACATGTACTTGCTATAGACATTGTATGAATGTTTAATGCAATAAAGGTATTGTTGTTAAAAAATATTAATAAGATCTATATTTGTGCACAGTTAGTGTTTAATTAATTTGTTATATATACCCTTCAACACGACATGTCGTCTGACAGGTCTCTCCTGGTAGCAGTGAATACTATTAAATTATGTGTGCCAAATGCTGGAATTCCTCGAGATCACACATTGTAATTGCTAAGGCACGTGTACGTCACTCTTTATCATTGGTGGTTGTGATATGTATAGCACATATCCGTGTCCGTGACGTGTTCACCGTGTTAGAATATCAGAATTACAAATGTAAAAATGGCCAGAGATGAGTGCATCGAGTTCAAGGTAAAATTAAAAAAATAGTGCATTCATCCGCGGAGGAATACGAAACACAAGCAGTGGGTAGGAAGATGCCATATTCTTCCACTAATTCAAAACGGTGAACTATAGTATCTTCACGCATACCGCACATGCTTCCAGCTATTGCCGCTCATCGTTATCCTTAGCTCCACATGACACTTGTCTTTAACTCCCAACTGGTGTAGTGATATTGGTGCGTTCAATAATGAGAGCGTCTCGGATTCATTCGTTTTGCTAATATGAAAAGCAGACATTTATTTAATATGTAAAACCGATCAAATTTATATCTAGAACATATTGTCTATTTTCAACATGTATATCATTTTCGCTCCTCAATCGGTCTGTTTTGTCTATTCTGAAAATGCGTGCAAAAAACGATACCGTGAAGTTACGGCGCATCCAAGGAAACCAAACATCAACTGTTGATTTTTGTTTAGTTTAATCATATTTTATTGCTTATTTATATACAATATAATTACAAATATAAACATGGTAAATATATAAGCAACTGATACAACTGTAATGCTATGTTTATACTTGCACAGTGCACGAATACAATCTAGAAGCAAATGGGTTGAGCAACAAGTTTTACCAACATTAGCTAGTGCCCTCCCCAATAAACCAGATTAATGTTAACAAAATGACGGTAGCGATGTGTACTGTAATAACTATATTATTTTAGATGAAAATAAATGATCAGGATTAGAAAGGACAAGAAAAAAAAATAGAAAAAATAAATAAAAATAAATTGAGAAGCATTCTGTAACAGCTCTCTGCTTCTGCGCCATACGCACCATACCCCCAACCAGCCAACCAGACCCAACCCCCACCACCAAATAGAGAATCGGCTCGGAGAGAACAGCAGATATGTACTTGCATTGTGTTAGTAGATAGTATGACGCTCAAAGCGTTTAGTGCTTTTGATGACAATTTCGACTTGTTTGAAAATATATTCATTGTCTTCAGATATTTTATTTTCGAAACCAAACAATAATTTTTGTGTAATTAGCGGATGGTAGGTACGCGTATTTAGGAATAGCTGACGCCTCTGGGCTACAAACAATGGGCATCTAAATAAATAGTGTTCTGCATCTTCTGTTTCGTTTAGTACACATGTGCAATTTGAATTGTCGCGTAGATGATTGTTAAATAAATCTGAATTCAGGTTGCTACAAGCATTTCTGATACGTGTATGATAGACCTGTTCCCATATGAGCGACGCCTCCTGAAGAGATTAGTCATTTTAGATGTTTGGAGGATAATGCAATGATACAGAGAGAGACCCATTCCAGAGTCTCCTCTGGTTCTTTTACGTGTACTGTGTAAAGCGACGACACGAGACCTCGATTTAACGTCCCATCTGAAAGACTGTTAATTTTAGGGTCAGGCGGGGGATCGGAGTTGATTGGCAAACGGCTACGCCAATTTTAAACCAACGCTCTCAGAAGCACTTACTGCGCATGTCAATAAAGTATGTAAACATATTTGAATAATGATCAATAATAGTATAAAAATAACGCTATATTTATATGTACTCAATATATGAACTAAATTGAAATGACCTATGTTTATTCTTTCGTGGAAGTCGTGATAGCGTAGTGGTAGCTCATTCGCTTCATGTGCGAAATTACTGCGAGGGAGAGAGTAGAGACAACGTAGAAATTAAATGCCTTGTCTAAGGGTACAATCGTAATGGCTCCAGGGGGGCCCGAACTCCGGACCTTTCGCACCTGAAGGGAACGCGCATCCACATATATATACTAGAGGACATAGATAACGCACACCTACATTGTATGATTATTATTACATGAAAACGAAATACGAAGGATTCCATCAAAGATATATCACATCTTTATTACAAAACACAAACTGAACAACTAAAAATATTCCAAAATGTTTAAAACTATGTATTTATATAGATATTGTTTGTTTTTTTAATGTAAACAGTTAAAAACACACGCATCGGAAGTGTGCGTTTTCTATGTCATCTAGCATATAATTATAGTTCTTCCAAGTGAGAGGTGCCCTTGATCATACAATGATTCACGTGCATGTTAAAATACATTAATAGCGTAAGCGTCTATGCTCCCATATGGTTTCCTTCCCGTCAATGATCAAACAATATTGCAATTATTTTAGGGGTAAGGTAATTAGAAATGTCCATGCAAAACATCTCTGAGCCAGAAATAACATGATCTTTCTCGTAGAATTATCCACATCAATTATCTTAGTATAATTACTAATTTTCATAAATATATTATACAGAATGAAGTTTCCCTGGTTACTAAGCAACGTGAAACGAAGATAAAGTGAATAAGCTGTCGTTTAGATTAGATATATTGGCAATAGTAAATATGCACAAACTAATTATTATTAATACATTACCTTATTAACTGAATTTATATATGTTGCCACCTTTTTTCTGGAATATTTACGAAGAGCATGTGTTTCATAATTTACTCGTTGATTCATCTATTTATTTCCTCCATGAAGGAGAATTACATAATGTTTATTTAAATTATTGTTTAAATCGACACTACATCGGGGAAAACGCAAACGTATGCAGAATGTAATTTGCTATTTTATGGTATTATTTTTTCCAATAAATAAACAAACGTCGTATACGCGGTTTGTTGACCTAACAAAATAATGTAAATAGGGTGGACATTCATGCGTAATGCAACGCGTTTATCCTGACTAACACACGTATGGTACATATTTACCGTGATATCTCGCATGTGTGCCTATGTATATTTATTTATAAGCTAATCTTAGTTAAATTATCTATAATCGAAAGTATCGCGTGTTTAGTATTATTATTATTATTATTTAGTATTGACTCCAATGATAAACAAACGTCAATTCAGGAGCGCGGATGACCGTTATATGAAATCCTACTTTCACATTTGAAAGTTTGTATACCATACAAACACTGTTTATTGATTCAATGTTAGTGTTCGACTGTATTCAGAAGACTGTGTAGTAGCTATGCATTTATGCTTGAATAAATGCATTTTATTTGCTTTTTAGCCTGCTAGTACTTTCACTGTGTATTACATAGACATTAGACAGCTGGTAGACATATATATATATGGCGATGTATCAGTATTTTCACTGTGTATTACATAGACATTAGAAAGCTGGTAGACCTATGCCAACCCATTTGCTTTTTTCCAGATTAAATCATATACAACAATACTAACGAATCCTAATTTATTTTCTAATTGTTTTCCACGTGTTTCATTGTATGTATAATTGTAATGTAACATGTGAATAAAATGCAATAAAATATTATTAAATATCAATGTGGAGCAAAGCGTTAAATTCCCACAACATGTCCGCCTAACACTTGATAAACGGTTCAATAACATAAGCGGTCAACACATATTCATCTCCAGCCGGATGCCCGGGTGACATCTCCAGCCGGATGCCCGGATGACATCTCCAGCCGGATGCCCGGGTGACATCTCCAGCCGGATGCCGGGATGACATCTCCAACCGGATACCCGGATGACATCTCCAACCGGATACCCGGATGACATCTCAAGCCGGATGCCCGGATGACATCTCCAGCCGGATGCCCGGATGACATCTACAACCGGATGCCCGGATGACATCTACAACCGGATGCCCGGATGACATCTACAACCAGATGCCCGGATGACATCTACAACCGGATGCCCGGATGACATCTCCAACCGGATGCCCGGATGACATCTCCAGCCGGATGCCCGGATGACATCTACAACCGGATGCCCGGATGACATCTACAACCGGATGCCCGGATGACATCTACAACCGGATGCCCGGATGACATCTCCAACCGGATGTCATCTCCAACCAGATACCCGGGTGTCATCTCCAGCCGGATGTCCGGATGACATGGTCTAAAATCTGATCAGAAATAGCAATCAATCACTGGGCCAAGCCAGACTGATTCAAGCAAGTGCAACACAGACAAAAACAACAAAACGACATAGCAATTACTTATATTCCACTGTGAATGAGCCGGCTGATGTGATTAACATGTGTCAATTAACTAGCACCTTCTCACAAATGAATGCAGCCTTGGCTATAATACCATACATTCAGAAATAACTGAACAAGATAAACACATTTTCACATTCTCATTCTCGTGGGAAGACTGCTTAGAGGATAATGCAGGCACTTGCCTTCAGTCCAGACTAGACCCAATCAACTGTCACTGCTTTAGAAAGAAAGTAAACGCAACTGCCATAAAATATACTTATATGTAAACATGTGTTGACTATTCTCATGTTTTATTATCCACCATTGGTTTGTCGTCTGCTGCGTAAGAATTGTATGTATGTATGTTCCTTTAATGTCAAACCCCTCGCGGGGACTTAGACATGTTTTCCTGGGCAGACCTAGCAGACCTAAGCGATTAACCAGTACTAAACAATGTGTGTGAGGTGCCTTGCTCAATGGCACTACATACTTGACCTTGCCGAGTATCTAACCTGGGACCGTTCGATTCCAAATCCGACGCAAATCATGTGCGGCTAATTCCTACTCATCAGAACTCGAGCTAGACTCCGATACACAACGGCAAGACAAATATTAAATTCTAAATACATTTTCTATTCCATTCGAGCTCTCCTATAAATAAGGAATTATATTTAGACTGAAATGACATAAACATTGTAGGTTGGCATCTTCAGTAAGTACACACATTATAAGCCAGCGTTGATGAATCTAGGCCAGCTCTTTGAAGATACATGGAAATGTGTTACCTTTCCGTTAGCGAGCTTGTCAATATAACTTTCTGGACAATATAACTCGCTGGACAATATAACTTGCTGGACAATATAACTTGCTGGACAATATAACTTGCTGGACAATATAACTCGTTGGACAATATAGCTCTTTGGACAATATAACTCCTGGACAATATAACTCTCTGGACAATATAACTCCTGGACAATATAACTCTCTGGACAATATAACTCCTGGACAATATAACTCTCTGGACAATATAACTACTGGACAATATAACTCTCTGGACAATATAACTCTCTGGACAATATAACTCCTGGACAATATAACTCGTTGGACAATATAACTCTCTGGACAATATAACTCTCTGGATAATATAACTCTCTGGACAATATAACTCTCTGGACAATATAACTACTGGACAATATAACTCTCTGGACAATATAACTCTCTGGACAATATAACTCCTGGACAATATAACTCGTTGGACAATATAACTCGCTGGACAATATAACTCTCTGGACAATATAGCTCTCTGGACAATATAACTCGCTGGACAATATAACTCTCTGGACAATATAGCTCTCTGGACAATATAGCTCTCTGGACAATATAACTCTCTGGACAATATAACTCTCTGGATAATATAACTCTCTGGACAATATAACTCTCTGGACAATATAACTCCTGGACAATATAACTCTCTGGACAATATAACTCCTGGCCAATATAACTCTCTGGACAATATAGCTCTCTGGACAATATAACTCTCTGGACAATATAACTCTCTGGACAATATAACTCTCTGGACAATATAACTACTGGACAATATAACTCTCTGGACAATATAACTCCTGGACAATATAACTCTCTGGACAATATAACTCCTGGACAATATAACTCTCTGGACAATATAACTCTCTGGACAATATAACTCACTGGACAATATAACTACTGGACAATATAACTCTCTGGACAATATAGCTCTCTGGACAATATAACTCGCTGGACAATATAACTCTCTGGACAATATAGCTCTCTGGACAATATAACTCTCTGGACAATATAACTCTCTGGACAATATAACTCTCTGGATAATATAACTCTCTGGACAATATAACTCTCTGGACAATATAACTACTGGACAATATAACTCTCTGGACAATATAACTCTCTGGACAATATAACTCCTGGACAATATAACTCTCTGGACAATATAACTCTCTGGACAATATAACTCTCTGGACAATATAACTCACTGGACAATATAGCTATCTGTACAATATAACTCACTGGACAATATAGCTATCTGTACAATATAACTCGCTGGACAATATAACTCTCTGGACAATATAACTCGCTGGACAATATAACTCGCTGGACAATATAACTCCTGGACAATATATCTTGCTGGACAATGTAACTCGTTGGACAATATAGCTCTCTGGACAATATAACTCGCTGGACAATATAACTCTCTGGACAATATAACTTGCTGGACAATATAACTCGCTGGATAACTCGCTGGACAATATAACTCGCTGGACAATATAACTTGCTGGACAATATAGCTCACTGGACAGACAGTATAAAATCGCTGTACAATATAATCCTCTGGACTATATACATGTAATTCACTCGGCATAAAAATATAACACACAGAGCAATATAATTCGCTGGAAAATATAACTCACTGAGTAATATAACTCACTGGACAAAATAACTCGCTCGAAACTATGCCTTACTGAACTATTTGGAGTTATGGAGTTTTAAATGTCTTGCGTAGTTTGGATTCATCTTCCATTCCAGAATTGCTGTGATGGCCGTATAGACGACAACAACATATGTGACACGGAACCTTGGAAACGTCATGACCAAGTGCACGCGAGCCATAGCGAGACAATTGCGCATTGTAAACTTTAATAAATTGATAAATTATTTCGAAAAGCAATTCAATTTTGGCGATTGATTTGTGTACTGATTGTCCACGATGAAGACAAATGAGTCCATCCCCCGGCATCCCCGGGCTATTGTTCTCTGTCATTTCTAGCTGTTGGTGTGGTAACTGATCGAACATATCGATAACGTATCGATGACAGATCATCACACATAGTTTGACGAGGCCTTTCTGTTTAACGCAAGTATTTTTTCTATCTTTTCTAAATTTCCAACTGCTTACATAAATACACCATGGACTATGCATGCACATACGCCTGCACTAATGCGCAATAAAATATCAAGCAATCATTTAAAAAGGGAAGGCAATTGTTACGTTGATTATGTTATACTGAAGACGGCGTCTACCGGGGACGATGTCTCAATACGTTATTGACGTTTCACCCGCGACACTCAGAGTTACGAATTGACAATAGTGACAGGTTTTACGTGAGTTGTGTCACCTGTACCGCCATTAGTACTGTGTAGATAATGCATCGTTAACGACGCTTCAACTAAACACTTGCTATATTGTTGCAGGAATTTCGGGAAATAAAACGGACTTAGAATGTGAATTAAGAATTGACGTTTTAAAGGACGTAAGACAATGGGAAGACTACCATACGAGGTTGTCTGCGTACTTATGCTAACAACCCACGCTGCAGGTAACGTCTTAAATAATAAAGTACACACGTGTATCAACATATATTTGCTTGATCCAACATAATTATGTTAAGAAAACCCTTATTGAAGATGAAATATTTGATTGTATGATTTAATCATATTTTGTTGCTCGTTGACATATATTTATAAACAAATACACATTACAACAAGGAACGCTATGCAACTGTGTGGACAAAAGTTCTTGCAACATTAAAGAATGTCCTCCCCTTAATTGGTTATATTCAAGTTCGTACTAGGGCTGCGGCGATATACCGGTATACCGGTATACCGCGATACGCTGACGAACGTATATGCGTATCGTATCGGGAGGGTCTGTATCGTGTATATCGGCCGTATCGAAGAGTAAAATTCCATTGTGTGTTTTTTCTACCGATTCTAATTAAAATACTTGAAAACGTTCGCTAAATGAGCAAAACTTTGCTGTTATTTTTATATTTAGCATTCCTCAAAGCGTGCACCTGCTGCTGCAGAGCTAGCGTTAAAGCTATCACGCAAGTTAGAATTTTTAAAGTGGTGTTTAACAATAAAAACGTCACCACATTGAAACAGGTCTTTAGTTTTACACATTTTAGTCTTTATTATATGCTACAACAAACCAATGTTTAAACTATATTGACCTGGGAATATCAGCTTATTTGCTTTGAAATTATAAATCGGGTTTAAAATCTACGAGTTGTATTTTTCGAATTATTTGACCTTGTTGACTTCCGGATGACATTGCTATTTTTAGCAACGGGCGCGGACTCATAGAGAACCATATAATAGTTGGGATCCCAGATTTGCAAGAGCTTGGAATTATAAATCTAGAGCTAATCCATTATTTATTGTATGGTTTGGGATATGTAGGCTAATAAACAAAATATGTACCCTGTAGTTGGTTTTATTACCAGTAGGCCTATGCTCATAGCCTCATACAAGAACTAGATCTATATATTTTCAGAGCTAGACCCAGAGCCTGTTGATTCTTTGATCTTTTTGAAGAAAAATCTTCTTGATAGTGACCTTCAAAGTATTAAGATCTAGGTATTGTTTTTTTGGGGGGATATAGAGAAATCTATAAAAACTTTATTGATTAATAACTTAATACTGTTCTACTCTGAATGACTTTGTTGGTTATTTTTAGTATTTTTACTACCTTAATTAGACGGATCCAAAACGTCAAAATCGGCGCTAAATAACAAATGTCCTATAAACAAATACATGTTGACATCATGAGCATCATTGACGTTATTCTATCCTACAGTAGCCCAGACGAGACAGGACTCAAACGGAGGTCAAGTGCTCACATAGAGAGGTCATTTGCTATGACCCTAAAGCTGGATCCGTTCTCCGATATTGCCTGTATCGTATCGTATCGTATCGTATCGGCAGTCCCGTATTGCAATACGTATCGTATCGGAAGGGGTCTGGCAATACGCAGCCCTAGTTCGTACACAGTTATGGTATTGTTTACTGAGTGTAGTTCAGTAATTTAACAATTAATAGGAAGTGTGCTTTATTGATTTGCACTTTAAGGCAGAATGCGATGTATGGGTAAGGTGCCGTTGTACATATACGCCCTCGCATGACGTCAGTGAGAGAGCCATGTCACACATATACGCCCTCGCATGACGTTCCTGAAAGGGCCATGTCCCACATATACGCCCTCGCATGACGTTCCTGAGAGGGCCATGTCCCACATATACGCCCTCGCATGACGTTCCTGAGAGGGCCATGTCCCACATATACGCCCTCGCATGACGTTCCCGAGAGAGCCATGTCACACATATACGCCCTCGCATGACGTTCCTGAGAGGGCCATGTCACACATATACGCCCTCGCATGACGTTCCTGAGAGGGCCATGTCACACATATACGCCCTCGCATGACGTTCCTGAGAGGCCATGTCACACATATACGCCCTCGCATGACGTTCCTGAGAGCACATATACGCCCTCGCATGACGTTCCTGAGAGGGCCATGTCCCACATATACGCCCTCGCATGACGTTCCTGAGAGAGCCATGTCACACATATACGCCCTCGCATGACGTTCCTGAGAGAGCCATGTCACACATATACGCCCTCGCATGACGTTCCTGAGAGGGCCATGTCACACATATACGCCCTCGCATGACGTTCCTGAGAGAGCCATGTCACACATATTCGCATGACGTTCCTGAGACGTTGTTAAAGTTCTTAGAAACAAATATAAAACATGGTCAAGACGTATTAATTTAATGGCTTAACAGTCTTGCATCAGATAGCGTAGTGCTTCTATGCGAAGTTATGTATCGTCCTCTATTCGTTCACTGGCAGTCTATCCCTTCCGTCGTTACAGCGTTTCTACATGTTCCAATCTGAGATGCACAGGAGAGGCAAAGTCCTCATGAATACATGATACTATGTCGCTTCCGTCAGAGTTGTCGGTACGTAAATACCAAAACAAACGTCGTTCCCGTCAGTCATGGCGTTGTCGGTACGTCAATAACAAAACAAACGTCGTTCCCGTCAGTCTCGGCGTTGTCGGTACGTCAATAACAAAACAAACGTCGTTCCCGTCAGTCATGGCGTTGTCGGTACGTCAATAACAAAACAAACGTCGTTCCCGTCAGTCATGGCGTTGTCGGTACGTCAATAACAAAACAATCACGTCGTTCCCGCCAGCCTCAGAGTTGTCGGTACGTCAATACCAAAACAAACGTCGTTCCCGTCAGTCTCGGCGTTGTCGGTACGCCAAAACAAAAACAAACTTCGTTCTCGACAGTCTCGGCGTTGTCGGTACGTCAATGCCAAAACAAACATCGTTCCCGTCAGCCTCAGAGTTGTTGGTACGTCAATAACTAAACAAACGTCGTTCCCATCAGCCTCAGAGTTGTCGGTACGTCAATAACAAAACAAACGTCGTTCCAGACAGCCTCAGAGTTGTCGGTACGTCAATACCAAAACAAACGTCCTTTCCGTCAGCCTCAGAGTTGTCGGTACGTCAATACCAAAACAATCACGTCATTCCCGTCAGCCTCAGAGTTGTCGGTACGTCAATAACAAAACAAACGTAGTTCCTATCATCCTCAGAGTTGTCGGTACGTCAATACCAAAACAAACGTCGTTCCCATCAGCCTCAGAGTTGTCGGTACGTCAATACCAAAACAAACGTCGTTTCCGTCAGTCATGGCGTTGTCGGTACGTCAATACCAAAACAAATGTGATTCCCGTTAGTCTCGGCGTTGTCGGTACGTCAATACCAAAACAATCACGGCACTCCCATCATCCTCAGAGTTGTCGGTACGTCAATACCAAAGCAAACGTCGTTCCCGTCAGTATCGGCGTTGTCGGTACGTCAATACGAAAACAAACGTCGTTCCCGTCAGCCTCAGAGTTGTCGGTACGTCAAAAGCAAAACAAAATGACTTGGTGTTCAACCTACCAAGTTCTCAACAAGTATCAAGGAGTCTTCACGCTGTAATCGGCGTTTTCACTACATTGTATTCACTTTTCTCATGTGAGGACGTGTTGGTGTTGCAGGCTCTTAAAAAATGTTATTTACGTTGTATTTATTCAGTACTAAATTTAACAAATTTGTATACATAGTGAGCACACATCACATACGGAAAATATTATATATAATTATATATGCTGGACTGGTAACCCAGTGAACTCAGCTTCGATCCACCGTCTGACCCTAATAAAATTAACAGTGGAAGCCGTGATAGCGCAGTGATAGTGCGTTCGCTTCAGGCGCAAAAGGTCCGGAGTTCGAGCCCTACTGGAGTCGTTACGATTGTGCCCTTAGGCAAGGCATTTAAATTCCACATTGACTCTTCTCTCTCCCTCGTGACGATGACCTCCACCAGGAATGAGGACTCGAGAGCGATTAATATAAGTTGTAGGAACTTGTTTCGCAATCGAGCAAAAATAAATTTGTATAATTAATGTCTGACCCTAACAAAATGAACAGTCTTCAGATGGACTTTAAACAGAGTTCTCGTGTCGGTGCTGTACACCGTGCACGTAAAAGAACCAGAGGAGACTCTGGAATGGGTCTCTGTATGTATCATTGCACTATCCTCCAACACTTTAAAATGACTAATCTCTTCAGGTGGCGTCGCTCATACCGGTAGCGACGATAAATAAACGTACAAACACACACGAACATTACTGTATCTGAATGGAATTATCAACCATTAATTTCCTTGAATAGAAGAATATTTACTTAATATTCGTACAGATGATTTGGGTAAGCACAATTTTATAACAAAGTAAGTCAATGATATAAGCCGAAAATGGTCCAATATGTAAAATATTGGACTATGTGAGGCGCATAGCGTACATATTGGATCCGTTCGAGTCTTATATCTTACTTAAAACACACACGTATATAACAAAATTCTACTAATTAAAAGTGTTAATTTCGTACATTTACGCTTAGTATTTAATATAATACTAAGGCCTTTTGACACCAGTCCAATATTAATAATAATGGACTGCGGGTACAAAGGTATGACGTTAATCATCGGAGCAAAATATATATTGATCAAGAGAATTTATGTCAATGTACTATTAGAGCATATCTGACCATAATAGTTCTCAGTGACGTCATTATTGATGCCATCATGATGCCATTTGTCAGCTTAAAATAAAAATGATATTTGTTTGATTTAATTATATTTCACCGAATGAACATTGTTTAAAACTTTATTTATTTTACAATGATTGCGAAGTTCTAACAACTTATATTAATCACTCTCGTTGGCGCGGATGAAAGCGTAAATGTGGTCATTCGTGTGGGAGGAAACCAGAGTACCTGGAGCAAACCCACCTGTCCGATCTGGCGACCACGGGTTACATTGGTGAGAAGCGAGCGTGCTAACCACTGCATTAATCGGACAGCCATGCAGAATGTTAAAGCAACATTACATCGTAATAAAGGATGTTTTGGGTAAAATATAAATACTAATGTGTGTGTGATTACAAAAATCGAAATAGTCGCTCAGAAACGATACAATTCCAATAAATTTAAACCGTCCTATACGTGAATTTGTTTATCAACACACGAAATGTAAACATGCACAACGCGCATGCGTGAGACAACAGAGGATGTAGAAAACAACGTATATATTTTGAACATGAAATACTATCTATCTATCTATCTATCTTCCTCTAATGTCGAACCCCTCGCGGGGATGTAGACATGTCCCTAAATACTTAGCTAACAGAGGTATGAATCAACATAATTGAACTCTTTCAGCGCCGAATAAATTCAAAGCAATGCACACATGACATATATCCAGATCAGCCGCGGTGTCTGATCATGATATATGTTGTTTGCTATTCTGATAGATGCTTTAGCTCCACTGTCTGAAGAGCAATCAGCATATAGCCTTATCAGACTGCACGTTCTGTTCTGTCTGATCGGGTTCTCGGGTTTTTGCAAATGTATTTTATGCGACTTTGGCGGTGAAAGAGTTAATTAAAACAGACAACGTGGGGACGATGCATTCCGAATGTAAACAAGTGCGGACGATGCGTTCCGGTTGTAAACATGCGCGTGACCGATCGACTCGGAAAGTCCTACTTTCGGTTTCGTGTTTGTTTTATCGCAAAAAACACTGTTTACCAAATGAACATAAGCATCCAAAATATAATGTTAGAATGTGTAGCAGCATTGCTACCCATACTTAAAAAATGAATTTTTCTAATATCTTTTATTTCATACGATGCAATGCTGCTTTAATACTTTCAACTTGAATGTCCCATATGTAAATGACAATCAGATACATTGCCAGCACTGGTTTTTAGCTTTTCGAAAGCGAACTTTGAAGGGTTTTTTGGATGAACAATGTAAAGCAAGATTTATTCACAGACACGTCACAAGACGTTCTATTATAACTAGACAAACAAAATACCAATTCTATTTTCTAAGATAGAACAAGCAATTCCCCACGTTAGGACGCTTATCACCAATGCAACCCGGGTTCGATCTTCGGACCGGGAAGTATGTGAGATGGTACGGTGGTCGCCAGATCAGACAGGTGGGTTTTTTCCGGGTACTCCGGTTTCCTCCCACACGAATGACCACATTTACGCTTTCATCCGCGCCAACGAAAGTGATTAATATAAGTTGTTAGAACTTGCTTCGCAATCGTTGTAAAATAAATAAAGCTTAAACAAGCAATTTCCCATATCTGAATTTGAAACACATTTACATTATGTTGTTATGTTGTTTATAAATGCGTAATATTGAAAGACATCGGTGAGTTACTGACCCTGAATACTCTCTAAATGTGTAATAATGAGAGTCATCGGTGAGTTGCTGCTCCTGAATACTCTCTAAATGTGTAATAATGAGAGTCATCGGTGAGTTGCTGCCCCTGAATACTCTCTAAATGTGTAATAATGAGAGTCATCGGTGAGTTGCTGCCCCTGAATACACTCTAAATGTGTAATAATGAGAGACATCGGTGAGTTACTGCCCCTGAATACTCTCTAAATGTGTAATAATGAGAGACATCGGTGAGTTGCTGCCACTGAATACACTCTAAATGTGCATACGTCCACGTAAGTGTTTCCTCTGTTTTTACCGTTGTATCCTTTGCACAATATTCTATCATTTGCACCCACTTTCTCATCATATAAGTATTTCATTACTGTATCTCGACATATCCTATAGTATATCCCCAGGTATTTATCTGTACTTGTTATAAACTAATTAACATGGTTTTGATTTATTCACATTAACCATACCGCAATATCTGGGTAGGGAACAACAGTAACAAACAAAGGATTCCAACTAAAGGGGCCGATATACATTTCGGGATATGTCAGACTTTATCTGCCAAGGGAGGTAATAGAAAAGCAAGCGAGGTTGCTCATTTGTGTGGGTAGACACATCAAGCGGACACGTTACTAAAACTAATCTTTTATTAAATAAGATAATACTTGCCGACCGATATTGCTATGAGGAATAGATGCGGGTTGGTCTTTTCATTATAGGAACAATCTATATATATTTGTATTCTGTGAATTTTCAAACCTCTGTCGAGCCATTTTAATAGGAACTAGCCATCCGGACGACCTCGACAGGAATTGCAATATATTGGATGTAACAGATTCGCACCAATAGCACGAGCTACAATGTAGCTCATGGAGCAGTAAATAGGTATGAGTCGCTCGTACTATATTGCTTGTTACGCTTCTATACTATACCCTTGCACTGCATATAATAGCATTTGCACGTGACGCTTTCGCATACCCGAGCACTAGTCAAGACCGCATTTGCACATAGCAAGTGAGACCACATTGTACCCATATTATATTACCCGTGCACTAGGCGGCAGTGTACGGCTATTTCACTTCACGGACAATCCTACCACATTATATTACCCGCGCACTAGGCGGCAGTGCACGGCTATTTCACTCCACGGACAATCCTACCACATTATATTACCCGTGCACTAGGCGGCAGTGCACGGCTATTTCACTTCACGGACAATCCTACCACATTATATTACCCGCGCACTAGGCGGCAGTGCACGGCTATTTCACTCCACGGACAATCCTACCACATTATATACCCGTGCATTAGGCGACAGTGCACGGCTATTTCACTCCACGGACAATCCTACCACATTATATACCACGTGCATTAGGCGACAGTGCACGGCTATTTCACTCCACGGACAATCCTAAGGCGGCAGTGCACGGCTATTTCACTTCACGGACAATCCTACCACATTATATACCACGTGCATTAGGCGACAGTGCACGGCTATTTCACTCCACGGACAATCCTACCGATAGCAATTGTGTTCACATTGTCTGCCATATTTTCCTGCTTGCAGTTCTGAAATAAAGACGAACATTAATGTCATTCTACAAAGACCGCAGCTTCACAAAAACATGATACAAAAGAACCAACTGAAATGTGTTCCTACTTTTACATATTATTTATAATTCTAACACGACTCAGCTAATAACATATATACTTGTAGAGTAAAATCTACCTCGGGTTATTCTGCGATATACCTACCTTGAACTATGCTGCGCGCGCATCGTGTTTTGGCTATTCCATGTATACAATAATAAATTTATAACGTTTTATGAATGAAAGTCACGTGATGTTTGTAAATAATACCGTGGGAATTCGCGGAAGTGAGCTATTTTTAGATCACATAATCTCTTGTCCGTCTTGTTTTTCTGTTAAGTAACGTTTCAGTTACTATTCTGTACAGTTTTATTTGACAAAATAAATAAAAATTATTGATCAGTTACAACTTTTGTTCATTTATGCACTAGATTGATATTTTACATAAAAAATAACGTCATCACCCCTTACGCGGGAGGAAATTTCGAAAGCCAAATGCACGGTGTTTGAAGAAAATACTCCTTAATTCTCGTTTAAAATTATTAGAAGTAAGTCGTGTTAGAATCTAAATAATAAATATCAACCGTGGTATTTCGGCCTTCGTGATATATGTCTACGCATAAGAACTTCAAACTCGGGTTATTCTGCGATATACCACGGTTGATACTTATTATTTCTTAAATATTTTCATTTTTATGCCACAAATATGCATGTAGGTATTTTACCAACTTTGTCAACTACAATGTATTCACAAAACAGTCGGTCAATGGAAAGCTTGCAACATTGTGTGTTTCTTTAGTTACTCAATATAATTATATGCACACGTGCAAATAGATAGTAGATCACCTACGTTCTTTGCTATTTCCTATCATTTGTACCCTGTTTGAATTGATATACTGCAAAATGGCTGCCTGAAGCTATCCGCTTAGTTTCGCATTTCCAGCACAGACAGCATGCAGTATCACCGAGGTCGACGAAAAGCTCACACACTAATTTGTAAGCATCCATTTTCAACACCAAGAAGCTAAAGCATGAACAATTCACTGTTTAAAACTTCACGCATGTATTCAAATGTCTATTTACCAATTTATTTTAAGAACTTAGGGCCAATTCGAATGCATGGCTCAAATATGGGCACTACATTCCTAGTTGTGGCAGCATTTACACAAGGAAGCTACGTAATGGTTAAATGTACACGTGCACTGTAAGTTGCACCCTCAGTAGGAACAGGGATTATTGTCTCTGTCTGTCTGTCTGTCTGTCTGTCTGTCTGTCTGTCTGTCTGTCTGTCTGTCTGTCTGTCTGTCTGTCTGTCTGTCTGTCTGTCTGTCTGTCTGTCTGTCTGTCTGTCTGTCTGTCTGTCTGTCTGTCTGTCTGTCTGTCTGTCTGTCTGTCTGTCTGTCTGTCTGTCTGTCTGTCTGTCTGTCTGTCTGTCTGTCTGTCTGTCTGTCTGTCTGTCTGTCTGTCTGTCTGTCTGTCTGTCTGTCTGTCTGTCTGTCTGTCTGTCTGTCTGTCTGTCTGTATGTCTGTCTGTCTGTCTGTATGTCTGTCTGTCTCTTAGTGCTTGTTAGATGCTTACTTGAGATGCCTGGACTACTGCTCGAAGGGAACACGGGATCTTCCTCCACCAATAGTAGCTGGAGAGTCGCAATATAACTCCAGTACACCACTACATCTACTCCCTTAAATATACTGAACTAATCGTTCACAGTGCAATTTGACTGTTTCACAAAATAATTGACAACCGTTCTATATGTTTAATGCATTAATTCGGTCCTTCGAGTTGCAACAATACAGCTATTGTTAATAGAGGCTTTTTGAACTGGATTTTATGTCAAATCACCTTAGTATCCAATCTATTACCCTGGCTGTATAGCAACACTCCATTATATGGTGACACCGACACCTTATATACAATACGGGTGACTATAGCATAATGCCTTCGAAGCTATATTCGCTTGAACAGCATTCATTAGGAAAGAAGTGATGGTCTCGAACAAGTATGTTTAATTCTTTATGAACAACAAATGTACTCGTTGATTTTCCACCTGGAACATTGACCGTGTATATTGTCTCAGAGGGGCCTTGTTTCGGTTGATGTTGTCAAATCGCTGGCACATCACACTGCTGTAGGTGTGAATCCGACTCGATGTGTCACATTAATTCATTTGATGACGTTATTCAGCTGGCTTATGGACGGTCAGTGGTTCTACCCGCATGCCAGTCTATGTCTTAAATACTGTTCCAGGGGGGGGGGGCACAGATCTTCTTCTACCAAATAATGGCTGGAGATTACCCATATGACCGAAGCTGCTGGTACGACATTAACACTTTTAAAGCGACATTACATCACAAACGGCCAACACATGCATTTGTTCACGCATTAATGCATTACTACTACACATTATTCCGAATACATTCGAACACTAACATTGATTCAATAAACAATGTTTTTGTGGTCTAAACATTTTTAAAAGTGAAAGTAGGATTTCATATAGCGGTCATCCACGCTCCAGAATTGACGTTTTATTGTCATTGGAGTCAATAATAAAGGCGTGATACTGTCGTTTAGAGATACATTAACTACAGTTAAAGTTGCATTGGCACAAGTGTGAGATATAACAGTAAATATGTACTATAAATGGTGTTATTCACGATACACGCGTTGTATTACGCATAGGTGTCGACCCTATTTACATTATTTTGCTATGTCAACAAACCGCGTATAGGACGATTTTTTATTAGTAGAAATACTCAGTTTTTGAGACAAATATTAACACAAATTATACAATATAATAGGAAATTACATTCCGTAGAAATTTGCTTTTTCACAGATGTAGTGTCGCTTTAAACCTGAACACTAATTTATTCCCGAACTAGAAGTATACATGTTGATTTCCCTTTGGAACCGTAACCGAATAATTAGTTAAGCGATAGACAACCGATTAGTTGCATGTGTCTGGAATCCAGGTATTGCATAGCGTAACATCGTATCTTAATCAAGTCAATGACAGTATATATGATATATCTTTATATTTCGTAATAGGCCATTTCTGGCCCACGAACAAACCATCAATACAAAACATTACAAAGTGAAACAAACATGTATGGTAATATCGTGACGGACACTAATCTCAACGAACAATTATGGGAGAGATATACAGTCTTATAAACAAAAACAATGCACACAAAAAAAATACGTATTAATCATTGAAAACAAAAATTAACTATAAGTATAATAGCTAATTTCCAAATCCAATCAGAATTCACTAGCCTAATTAGTCTTTGACGTGAACTACCAGCCAATCCATTGATCACGACATTCAGATTGTTATATCATAAGCATTATGAATCCAATCAGAATTCACTAGCCTAATTAGTCGTTGACGTGTACTACCAGCCAATCCATTGATCACGACATTCAGATTGGTACATCATAAGCATTCTGAATCCAATCAGAATTCACTAGCCTAATTATTCTTTCACGTGAACTACCAGCCAATCCATTGATCACGACATTCAGATTGGTACATCATAAGCATTCTGAATCCAATCAGAATTCACTAGCCTAATTATTCTTTGACGTGAACTACCAGCCAATCCATTGATCACGACATTCAGATTGGTACATCATAAGCATTCTGAATCCAATCAGAATTCACTAGCCTAATTAGTCTTTGACGTGAACTATCATATAACTATTAAAAACTAACAACCCGCTATTAGAAAATGGATATAAAATGTTAGTAACCGATGCAAATAATAATATTACATACAATAATACAAACTGGGCCTATCAAATAAAAATGATTTTAGATAGCATTGGTATGTCCGATATATGGATTAATCAATTTACAGCGACCATCAATTTTGCTTCGATAAAGCAACGTTTAATATATATATATAAACGATATTGGTATGCTAGAATCAACAATTTAAGTAAACTATCTACATACTGCTTGTTTAAACATGACTTAACATTAGAAAAATACCTATCATGTATAAATGATAATAAGTATAGAATAGCCCTCACTAAATTAAGAGTTTCGGCACACGATCTAGCAATAAAAACAGGCAGGTATACTAATGTTGACAGGCAATATCGCAACTGTTTATACTGTGATATGAATGTAGTCGAAAGTGAATACCATTTCATTTTAGTTTGCCCCAAATATAGAAATCTTAGACTGAAATATTTCCAACCATATTTTTGTAGATGGCCCACTACTAACAAATTTGTATCTCTTATGAAAGCTAACAGCGATAGAGTTATTAACAGTACAGCTACATTTGTATATCATGCTTTCAAACTTAGAGCACAAATAACGTAATATATATTACTATGAAGTTTCATCCCATGTAGCATTATTTGATTATGACTGGTATATAATAAGTTCTTCCTTGCTAAGGCTAGTTATACTTGCAGCATTATTTGATTATGACTGGTATATAATAAGTTCTTCCTTGCTAAGGCTAGTTATACTTGCAGCATTATTTGATTATGACTGGTATATAATAAGTTCTTCCTTGCTAAGGCTAGTTACCCATGCAGCATTATTTGATTATGCTGGTATATAATAAGTTCTTCCTTGCTAAGGCTAGTTATACTTGCGTATATAATAAGTTCTTCCTTGCTAAGGCTAGTTATACTTGCGTATATAATAAGTTCTTCCTTGCTAAGGCTAGTTATACTTGCGTATATAATAAGTTCTTCTTGCTAAGGCTAGTTATACTTGCGTATATAATAAGTTCTTTTGTGGTGTTTTTGGTTTTGTTTTTTGTGGTGTTTTTGGTTTTGTTCTTCCTTGCTAAGGCTAGTTATACTTGCGTAATAATAATTCTTCCTTGCTAAGCTAGTTATACTTGCGTATAATAAGTTCTTCCTTGCTAAGGCTAGTTATACTTGCGTATATAATAGTTCTTCCTTGCTAGGCTAGTTATACTTGGTTTTGTTTTTTGTGTGTTTTTGGTTGTTTTTTGTGGTGTTTTTGGTTTGTTTTTTGTGTGTTTTGGTGTTTTTGGTTTTGGTTTTTGTGTGTTTTTGGTATTAAGAGTTTTCCTTGTAAGGCTAGTTATACTTGCGTATATAATGAGTTCTTCCTTGCTAAGGCTAGTTATACTTGCGTATATAATGAGTTCTTCTTGCTATGCTAGTTATACTTGCGTATATAATAAGTTCTTCCTTGCTAATGCTAGTTATACTTGCGTATATAATAAGTTCTTCCTTGCT
The DNA here is from genome assembly GCA_014843695.1 of Archivesica marissinica. Lineage (NCBI taxonomy): Eukaryota > Metazoa > Mollusca > Bivalvia > Venerida > Vesicomyidae > Archivesica > Archivesica marissinica. The sequence goes on from CM026387.1 coordinate 12,887,119, forward strand.
AATGCTAGTTATACTTGCGTATATAATGAGTTCTTCCTTGCTAATGCTAGTTATACTTGCGTATATAATAAGTTCTTCCTTGCTAATGCTAGTTATACTTGCGTATATAATAAGTTCTTCCTTGCTAAGGCTTCACCATATGTATTGATGTTTAAGGCTATAAACATGTAAATGTTTTATGCAAATAAACTTTATGTTATGTTATGTTATATTGTAATCCTGCTGTCCGCTGTTTATTGGCATGTGAAATGTAACCGGCTATATTTGGTCCCAACTGAACCACCAGCACTTTATAATGTCACTCTATTGTGAGATAGCCACATCCACTAGCCTCATGCATCACACACATGTATTTATCATTGCACAATAAGAGACATCGGTCAGTTACTGCCCTTGAATACTCTCTAAAAGTATATAGGTCCTCCCAAATGTTTTCTTCGGTTTTTATCGTTGTTTCCTTTGCACACGTGCTATCATTGTTCATCAACTTTCTCGTCTTCTAATTATTAAATTACTATATATTGACATAAATCCGACAGTACATCCAATGGGTACGTATCTGTAAAGATTTGTTATCAATTCATTAATACGATTTTGATAAACTCACATTTATCATACCGTAACATCGTCTTAGGGAACAACAGTAAAACAAAGGATTCCAACTAAAAGGACCGATATACATTTTGGGATAAATCAGACATTATCTGCCAAGGGAGGTAATAGAAAAACAAGCGGTGTCTCTCATTGTAAACGTTACGGTTATTGTCATGTTAACTCATGGAATTGCATTGTATGCGACTCTCGTATTTTTTCTACAATAACTTTTATTAAAACATTCTATTATCTAGGCATTTTAAATTATTTCCTATTACGATTTGTTACGGCGAATGGGTGCTATGACGAATGCCAAACGAAATAGGACTATCTATACAAATTTATTTTAGCTCGATTGTGAAACAAGTTCTTACAACTTATATTAATCACTCTAGAGATCTCATTCCTGATGGAGTCCATCGCCACGAGGGAGAGAGATGAGACAATGAGGAATTTATATGCCTTGCCTAAGGGCACAATCGTAACGGTTCCAGCGCGCTACCACTGCGTTATCACGCATATTGATTAGTTGGCATTGCATTTATCGTGAACTGTTGTACACATATATATTAGTTGGCATTGCATTTATCGTGAACTGTTGCACACATATAGAATAGTTGGCAGTGCATTTATCGTGAACTGTTGTACACATATATATTAATTGGCATTGCATTTATCGTGAACTGTTGCACACATATGTATTAGTAGGCAGTGCATTTATCGTGAACTGTTGTACACATATATATTAGTTGGCATTGCATTTATCGTGAACTGTTGTACACATATATATTAGTAGGCAGTGCATTTATCGTGAACTGTTGTACACATATATATTAGTTGGCATTGCATTTATCGTGAACTGTTGCACACATATATATTAGTTGGCATTGCATTTATCGTGAACTGTTGCACACATATATGTTAGTTGGTATTGCATTTATCGTGAACTGTTGCACACATATATGTTAGTTGGCATTGCATTTATCGTGAACTGTTGCACACATATATATTAGTTGGTATTGCATTTATCGTGAACTGGTGCACACATATATATTAGTTGGCAGTGCATTTATCATGAACTGTTGCACACATACATATTAGTTGGCATTGCATTTACCGTGAACTGTTGTACACATATATATTAGTAGTTGGTATCGTGAACTGTTGCACACATATATATTAGTAGTTGATATCGTGAACTGTTTCACACATATATATTAGTAGTTGATATCGTGAACTGTTGCACACATATATATTAGTAGTTGGTATCGTGAACTGTTTCACACATATATATTAGTAGTTGGTATCGTGAACTGTTGCACACATATATATTAGTAGTTGATATCGTGAACTGTTTCACACATATATATTATCGTCAACACTTGTATGCGAATGTTTGTTTCCCATGACTACAGCAGCGACATTTTAAGGACATGATCGAGACTTACGGAGTGTAAAATACAATATTGCACAAACGTGAGGACAATCAAGCAGTTCATTGTCCGTCAGCATCACAGTTAATCCTATTCAAGGAAGTAACAGTACATGAAGGGTAGTGGAAGTCGTGATAGCGCAGTGGATGCGTGTTCGCTTCTGGTACGAAAGGTCGAATTTATTTTAGCTCGATTGCTAAACAAATTCTTACAGCTTATATTAATCACTCTCGAGACCTCATTCCTGATGGAATCCATCGCCACGAGGGAGAGAGAAGAGGCAATGTGGAATTTAAATGCCTTGTCTAAGGACACAATCGTAACAACTACAGCTGGGTGCGAACTCCGGTCCTTTCACACATGTAGCGAACGCGATACCATTGCGCTATCACTACTTCCACATTGTTGGCACATTTAAGAGCTTTTGGGTTCTGGAATTCCTAGTTTGTTTCGGAATCGCCTACTGCGGATAAAAACGCAACATAGCATTGAACCAGTGTCCATATATTTATATTTTAGTCAATCAACATCATTAATAATGCACCATTAAGGCTCTGGTAATATCCATGTCATGTCAGTAAAATATATGACGTAAATTATAATATATAAATATGTTAGATACATCCGCATGTAGACATTACCATATGTTATATTATTATATATTCATCTATTATAGGCTCCGACACTAGAACCGAATGTGTGGCTGGATTTGGTGGCATGGGAAATGATAACTTCGGATTCGGGGGAGACAGTCCATTTGGTGGGGACACCTTCGGTGGAGACGGGTTTGGTGAAAACCGGTTTGGATTCGGTGGTATGGAAGGAGAGGACTTTGGTGATGGAGACGGCTTTGGATTTGGTGGAATGGAAGGAGACGACTTCGGAGGTGGATTTGGCATGGGAGATGACGGGATGGGAGGGTTCGGCGGCAGGTTTGCTGGTCGTACTGGTGCAGGTACACTCGGTGTACCAACAATTGCAGGGAAACTTTTCTGTCCAAAAGGGAATCGAGGAAGCATTTTGGTGAAGCGTGTTAAGTATGGGGTCAGTGCGTTTCCGGGAACGTGTCAGAGTGTTCCATTTTGCAAACAGGTGCTTGATACTGGTGCGAAATTAGCGAAAAAATGTAACGGTGGTTCAAACTGTCAGATCAGCATGATGCAACCTAAGTTTTTGAATTGCGGAAGACCGAGCACATACATGATTGTAGAGTATGAATGTGTGGACAGTAAGTATACCAAGCTACAGTTTTCAACACATGTGATTATGATATTGCATAAGGGAGGTCGTCACGGTAAAATGGCTCTTTATTTGGCAGGTCAATATTAACTTCATGATATACGTTTTGTACGCTTAACGTTTTATTCATAATGAGATGCATTACTGGTTTTTTTATTACCTCCCTTGGTGGATAAAGTCAGATTTATCCCTAACTGTATATTGGTCCGTTTAGTTGGAATCCTTTGTTTTTACTGTTGTCGTCTAAACAGATGTTGAATTAGGATAAATGTAATTGTATCAAAATCGTGTTAATTGAACCAATTTTTACAGTAAGGCATTGGACATGCTAAAGGATATCTGTGGAGATTTAATAATTTCATAATTATAAGACGCGAATACGGATAAGAATGGAAAACATGTGACGCAAAGGAAACATCGATACAAACAGAGGAAACCAATTATGCGGACCAATATACTATTAGGAGTATTCAGGGGCAGTAACTGACTAATGTGTTAGTACAATTATACGTGGCGTTGGTAATGCTGTCGGTATTGTATGCCTATATATAGGACATGTAAGCCTACAATTCCAATGTTTTGTATCCATAAAACATCCATATTATTAATACATATATCGGTATTTATATCAACCTATAAAGCGACATTACATCGCAAAAAGCAAATAAAATGCATCTGTTCACGTATAAATGCATTGCTACTACAAATTCTTCCGAATACATTCGAACACTAACATAGAATCAATAAACAGTGTGTTTGTGGATTGGAAGTATGATTTCATATAACGGTCATCCATGCTCCTGAATTGACGTTTGTTTGTCATCGGAGTCAATAATACTAAACGCGAGATAATGTCGTTTAGAGATAATTTAACTAGGAATAGTCTAAATATAAATAGGCACAATAGGCATGGTAAATATCTACTATAAATCTTGTTATTCAGGATACACTAGTTGCGTATACGACGTTTGTTTATTAGTTTAAATACTCCGTTTTTGATGCAAATATTTGGAAAACAATTATACCTTATAATAGGACAATACATTCTGTAGAAATTTGTGTTTTCACTGATGTAGTGTCGCTTTAAGCACATACCATGCTTTTAAACATTTCGCTTAATATGTCTTCTAACTGTGTCTACGTCTTATCTATATATCATATAGGGATGTACACCCATTTTCATTACCATATTTATAAGTATTGTTCGACAAATCCGCTATATATTATATAGCTACTGTAGCTGTATACATGTATATGCACATAGTAATGAATAGGCTTATATAGCAGAACATCATGGTGCCCTTGTGAGGGTACTCTCCTTGACAAACTGGGTGGTGGTATGTGACCTGGAAAACTTGGTGGTGGTATGTGACCTGACAAACTGGGTTGTGGTATGTGACCTGACAAACTGGGTGGTTGTATGTGACCTGACAAACTGGGTTGTGATATGTGACCTGACAAACTGGGTGTTGGTGGTATGTGACCTGGCAAACTGGGTGGTGGTATGTGACCTGGCAAACTGGGTTGTGGTATGTGACCTGGCAAACTGGGTTGTGGTATGTGACCTGACAAGCTGGGTGGTAGTATGTGACTAGGCAAACTGGGTGGTGCTATGTGACCTGACACACTGGGTGGTGATATGTGACCTGACAAACTGGGTGGTGGTATGTGACCTGACAAGCTGGGTGGTAGTATGTGACTAGGCAAACTGGGTGGTCGTATGTGACGTGACAAACTGGGTGGTGCTATGTGACCTGACACACTGGGTGGTGGTATGTGACCTGACAAGCTGGGTGGTGGTATGTGACCTGGCCTATCAAGACCTGACTAACAGTAGACATCTGACAAATCATGGCCCTACTTTAGACAGATCTAACACATGACCTACTTTAGGCAGATCTAACACCTCCTGCCTACTTTAGCAGATCTAACCATTCCCTCTTTAGACGATTAAACTGACTCTACTTTAGACAGATCTAACACATGACCCTACTTTAGACAGATCTAACACATGACCCTACTTTAGACAGATCTGACACATGACCCTACTTTAGACAGATCTGACAAAACGTTGGAAAAACATCATATTGGGACAGATATTAATAAATGTGATCACATATTTTCACTTTAATTATATTGCTATTTTCGAGATAGCGTTGTACGTAAGATACATAGCATAAATGAATACGTGTGGACCTCCGTCCCACCGTCAGCGACAAAAAAGTAGTGTCCCAAGGTAGAAGGATTTACCAAATGTCAACGTTCATTAGACTGAAATCTGATAAGGCCTACCCTTAATGTAGACTGATGTGGGGAAAGACCTACCTCTACTCTAGACTAGAGTGGTGACAAACAGACAATTAATCATTATTTAAAAGAGGCCACCATCTACCTAGCGTGGTGCAGTCTGCCATGGTGGTTATAAATATTGATCAGACCTCAAAATCAATCTGAGCTTAAGTGATATGATTGGGTGAGCCTGGTCTTGATATATGATTGGGTAAGCCTGACCTTGAGATATGATTGGGTGAGCGTGACATTGAGATGTGATTGGGTGAGCGTGACCTTGAGATGTGATTGGGTGAGCCTGACCTTGAGATGCGATTGGGTGAGCGTGACATTGAGATGTGATTGGGTGAGTATGACCTTGAGATGTGATTGGGTGAGTATGACCGTGAGATATGATTGGGTGAGCCTGACCTTGATATATGATTGGATGAGCCTGGCCTTGATATATGATTGGGTGAGCCTGACCTTGATATATGATTGGGTGATCCTGACCTTGAGATATGATTGGGTGAGCCTGACCTTGATATGTGATTGGGTGAGCCTGACCTTGAGATATGATTGGGTGAGCGCCTGAATTGATTGGGTGAGCTGACTATTGATTGGAGCTGCTTGAGATGGGAGGCCTGATTATGGTGAGGACGTGAGATAATTGGTGAGCCTGACCTTGATATATGATTGGATGACCTGACCTTGATATATGATTGGGTGAGTCTGACCTTGATATATGATTGGGTGAGCCTGACCTTGAGATATGATTGGGTGAGCCTGACCTTGATATGTGATTGGGTGAGCCTGACCTTGAGATATGATTGGGTGAGCCTGACCTTGATATATGATTGAGTGTGCCTGACCTTGAGATATTTTTGAATTATTCATCATGTAATTGTATATAATTTTATATAGCATGGGCCACGTTTGAGATATGTGAAACCGTGAGTACAGTTGCACGTGGCGCTGCGGTCATGATTACCTCCCCTGGTTATCTGGGAACGTCAAAGGTGGCGAGTAAAGGCGTGCAGATGTGTGAATGCATCATACAGTCGCACGACAAGGCTGACATATACATGGACTATCTTCAGACGCAGTTGGCACAGTAAGAATACTATGTCCAGTTAATCCACTACATGGGTGTTTCATTCAGTTTCCTTTCCTCTCTCTCTCTATCTTTCTTATTCTCTGCTGGAAGTCTTGATAGTGCAGTGGATGCACGTTCGCTTCAGGTGCAAAAGTTCCGGGGTTCGAGCCCTGCTTGAGACGTTACGATTGTGCACGTAGGCAAGGCATTTAATATCCACGTTGCCTCTTCTCTCCCCCTCGTGCCGATTGGTTCCATCAGGAATGAGGTCTCGAGAGTGATTAATATAAGTTGTAAGAACTTGTTTCGCAATCGAGCTAAAGTAAATTTGTATAAACTATTCTTTACTATTTTGTTTTCATTATTTCGTAACTAATATTGTTAGCTGTCCGATTAGTGCAGTGGTTAGCGCGCTCGCTTCACACCAATACAACCCGGGTTCGATCCTCGAATCGGGAAGTATGTGAGATTGTACGTTGCTCACCAGATCGGACAGGCGGGTTTTCTCCGGGTACTGCGGTTTCCTCCCACACGAATGATCACATATACACTTTCATCCTCGCCAACGAGAGTGATTAATATAAGTTGTTAGAACATGCTTCGCAATCGTTGTAAAATAAATAACGTTTAATAAAAATTAATGTTGTTAGAACGTGCGGCCCGACCCGTTGGCTTCTCTTTAAATTGTTATGTTTTATATTATAAATTATTTGTAAAACCAATCGAACAATACTATATTATTAAACTACAACTAAATACAGTTTTACAAACGCAATACGCCTGGTGAAAATGTACCATCATGTTGTATATCATGAAACATATTACATGGGTGGCCAGGAAGGCCCACCATGCACCCCCTCAACATCCATCGGGGCCACAATTTGCTTATGTATCTCCGTGGCCTAGTTGTTAAGGCGTCCGCCTACGGAGAGGGAGGTAGAAGGTTCGAATCACGCCAGTGGTTAGGTCTGATATGGCCGGTTGGTGAGCCGCCAGCTAGTTAAAGAATGGTTACCAATTGCCTACCAGTATGGCGTCTGGCATACAAGCATAGCATTCGGGAAGTACTGATGTTCATAAAAAGAGGTATCTCATAAGTCAGAAATGGCTGGCCCTTTAAATAGGGGTGACACTATAATAAAGAAACACTTTACTTTACTTTATATAAAGAGCCCATACTAAGAATATGAAATTATCAAACCATTCTTGATACATCATTGAACTTTTCTTTTTTTCAATTAATTTCGTTAATAATCCTAATAAGTTATAAATAGCTAACACATATTTATCACGAAAAATGTCCGCCTCCGTGGTCGAGTGGTTAAGATATCTGACTTGTATACCACTGTAACCTATCATCACTGATGGCCAATGGTTCGAGCCCCGCTCAGACCGTGTCTCATTTATATGAAAAAGTATGCAGTTTTTTACGGAGGTTGGTGCACCAAGTACTTGTTAACCGCTGGAGCCTGCCCAGGAAAGGTGATGTTAGGTAAACTGCCCGTCGCTCAAATGGGAAACCGGTAGCGACGTTAAATAAACTTAAATAAAATAATTTTAAAAAATCACGAAATTTAATTATATCTGGCATTGTTCTACATCAGATCATACATAACAGAAATTGTTCATCCAACATTGTTAATTTAGATTGAAGTGATGGGAAGGGCTGTAAATAATGTTGTCATAGCATGTAGCCCAACCAATTTGCTTTTGTCCCCAGATTAAATCGTATACAGTAATATTAATAAATCCTAATATAATTTCATATTGTTTTTCTACGTATTTCATTGTGTATATAATTGTAAGTGGAAGTCGTGATAGCGCAGTGGATGCGCGTTCGCTTCAGGTGCGAAAGGTCTGGAGTTCGAGCCCCGCTGGAGCCGTTACGATTGTGCCCTTAGGCAAGGCATTTAAATTCCACGTTGTCTCTTCTCTCTCCCTCGTGGCGATGAATTTCATCAGGAATGAGGTCTCGAGAGTGATTAATATAAGTTGAAATAACTTGATTCGCAATCGAGCTAAAATAAATTTGTATAAATATAATTGTAATGTAATGTATGTAATGTATGAAATACAATAAAATATTATTAAATTAAAACATTGAAATGATTTGATGTTTCAGTGAAGGTGACAGTTGCCCGTTTGAGTATGTACTAGTAGAAAGTAAGAGGAACATAAACCAGTCTGGTATTGATAAGGAGATAGAGGTGTGTGGCAAGCAGCATGTGGAGGGGCGATGGTTACAAGGCTCCGTCAGGCTCACCTTTGCTTCCGGTGGACCTATGCAACCACGCGGACTTCTCGCCAAATTCACGGGTATTCATTTAGTTATACGGGTATTTTTAAATGGTGTTTAAACATTATTTATATCAGTATTTTACATGTACTTAAGAGAATTAACATTTTACATATAAATGAACAGCAATAGACTCAAAGGGATTAGAACGAAAGAAAACTTATATAGTTCTTCTTATTATATAATAGGCTGTAAATGGTGTTGGTGGATTTAAGGAGGGAATCGCATGTTAATAGTTTCCATCGGGGCATAAACTACACTGGGCGTGTATAAAGCTAGCGTGAATTCCTCCACAGTAACTTGAAAAACGCACAATGTAGTTGGTAAACCGATAAAAACTATCAACTCTCGATTCATTGCTATATTTACATTAATGATTCACAGGTGATCAACGTAACGCTGCCCAACACTGCGAATGCCCATGCCCATAAATTTAGGTGCGCATGTCACCCGCATAGCATTAGTCACACGAAAATAGATACAAATAGGCCATACGTTCATCGAAGGAAATAACAGTCTGATCTGTAGTCCAGTGGTAACACGCAGTGATAATCCAGGGATCGCTGGTTCGATCCCCCGTCTGACCCTAATAAAATTAACTGCTAGTAACTTAACAGCTAGGACGTTAATCCGAGGTCTCGTGTCGGTACTTTACACCGTGCACGTAAAAGAACCAGATGCGATATTCTGGAATGGGTCTATGTCTGTATCATTGCACTATCTTCCAAAAATCTAAAATGACTAATCTCTTCAGGAGGCGTCGCTCATATGGGCAACCGGTAGCGACGATAAATAAACGTAAACACACTCGAATGAAATACAATAACGATGTCCAACGATCATCCGGCTGCTATAAATGGGGACTTAGACTGATGTTAAACATGAGAGTAACCCATTTGTTAAAATGGTTACTAGTATACCAACACATACACGAATAGTGTTTGATTGAAATGGAGAATTAGAAGTTTAATCAACTTTCAATGCTTCTCTAGTAAGATAATTTTAATTTTAATCTGCAAGATAGCAACAGTACAACACAAGCTCTGAGTGAGCTTTTGAACCGACTATATATAAAATAAACTAATGGTAACAGCTATAAAATGAGACGCCTTGATAATAATATGTATATTTATTTAAATTTCTTTCTAAGATAAATGCTTAAAATGTTAAAACTTAACTAAATTACGTAGGTAAGACCAATGTGCTTGTTAGCCATTAAGAATATTAACCTAGTAAATCAATGACTTAATTGGTAAAACTTAATATAAATGTATGCTTTCTGACAACAATAGAATGTATACCTCTACAGTGACCGATCGTGGTTCTATATGGCAGAGCCCAATATTTGAGTTTGATTGGCCAATGATCGATCCTCAGACTCGACACTATGGTACTATTCTTGGTACACATTGCTTAGCACGATTAACCATTCGTTCTCAGTAAATAACCTTCCATTTCCGGTCAATATCCCCCTGCCTTGGAAGAACACCTTGACCTACTGACCTGAAGAGAAGTGAATACTTGTATACTGCGTATTCGTCATAACCGATGGGTTGGTCTGTTTCAGTGGACAACATAGGAAATAAACCGATGATAGAAATAGAATGCGGAAGGGTAAAGGCCAATGGCCTGAAGCTGCTAGAGAGACCGCCACAAAAAGAGCAGACGAATTCTGGCTTCCAGTCACCATTCAGTCCTAATGGGATGATGCCAATGGGTATGCCGTCAATGGGGATGCCGTCAATGGGTATGCCGTCAATGGGGTTGCCGTCAATGGGGATGAATGCCATGGCCAATGGAGCAGGGTTCGGACTGCCCATGATGCCACAGATGCCACAGTTTCCCACTACTATGGCAACACCACCGGTTGCTAAATGGTCCATCAAAATTGCAAAAGAAGACAAGAGTGTTGCTACTGGTGTTGCTAATGACAAACACCCATCTCTCAAAGTCTCTCTGCCGGTTCAAAATTTTGGGATCATGCATTTTCCGACAAAAATGCCTCGGAATCCAGCCACAGTGAACCCCGCCATGAAGAGACCGGAACGTAAGAAAACACCCGATCTCAATAGACGTCGACCCCCAAATGGCAGTCGGCGGATGCCGCCAAAGAAAACTGGTGCTGGAAGGGTAATCGCAGAAGGAGGTCAATCAGCCAGTGAAGGAGAAAAGGCAGCTCGGGCTGAAGGTAATTCTACAATATATTAGTGTAGCTTTCTTTCCCATTACGACTACGAGTGTATGTAAGTTCGTCTGCTGCTCTGGGTCCATGTATTGGAGTTTGGTGATTGTGGATTTAATAAACCAACGGTTTGGAAAGGGGGCGCGGATTTCCAGAGAGAAAGAGAGAGAAAGAGGGAGAGAGAGAGAGCAATCGGTGCCTCTTTTGTTTTCGAAAAGTGTGCATTCTGTTTGTTTGATTTGTGTTTACGCCTTCATTCGCACCAGTTTGGGCTATATTGCCGGCGGTTAGTTTATCTAACACCTTTAGTGGGCAGGCTCCAGCGGTTAACCAGTACTAACCAGTACTCGATGCACCAAGCTCCGTATGAAGCTTCCATCTTTTTCATATAAACAGACACAACCAAAGCGGGACTCGAACCAGCAACCATCAGTGATGATACATTACAGTGGTATACAAGTCATGTAGGATTGGTGAGAACCAATCTGCTTATATGGCTACATCTTTCAGTCATATACGGTGATGTTATACAGTTATGTATGTTCTACCTTTGCAGGTAACATGGTTGCATTTGTGTTTGCTACTATTGGTGCTGCCCTTACCCTGAGTTCTGTCGGAATTCTCGTTCTGCACAATTATAGAAAGTAAGATGCTATTGCAATTAGACGCTAAATGCGCTTGAAGCTTGAACAAACATAACGTACAGTCAGCTAGATAGTTCAAACGCTATGTTATTTTTAGCAGTACTGCTTGGCTTAAACAGTATTTATTCCAATAAATTTACATGTATAACAAAAAAAATGTTACAAATTACATAAATTGTGAATGGTTTGGATTGGAAAACAATTTTTCAGAAAACTTATATTAATTCCTCTCCAAGATTCTAAGCAGTACTGCTTAGAATTGTCAATACCCGTGCGTGACATTGTATAGCCACATGAGGAGTTAATTTAAGATGGGTTTTACATGTTGCATAGATGTGCTCTAAAGAGAGTATTATTAGAATTCTCGAGTCTTGTCTTAATATTTAATAATAAAAATAATTTATTCAATTTTGTAAAATTTGGAGCTTCTTACATGTACAAAACAAACAAGAACTATCACGATAGATGATGAATGCCCCATAGCCATAGTCGAATATTATACATCAGTGGGTGATGAATGCCACGTAGCCATAGTAGAATATGTTACAGCAGTAGATGATGAATACTCCATAGCCATAGTAGAATATGTTACAACAGTGGGTGATGAATGCCCCATAGCCATAGTAGAATATGTTACACCAGTAGATGATGAATGCCCCGTAGCTATAGTAGAATATGTTACACCAGTGGGAGATGAATGTCCCATAGCCATAGTAGAATATGTTACATCAGTGGGTGATGAATGCTCCATAGCCATAGTAGAATATGTTACACCAGTAGGTGATGAATGCCACATAGCTATAGTAGAATATGTTACAGCAGTGGGTGATGAATACTCCATAGCCATAGTAGAATATGTTACAACAGTGGGTGATGAATGCCCCATAGCCATAGTAGAATATGTGACACCAGTAGATGATGAATGCCCCGTAGCTATAGTAGAATATGTTACACCAGTGGGTGATGAATGTCACATAGCCATAGTAGATTATGTTACACCAGTATATGATGAATGCCCCATAGCCATAGTAGAATATGTTACAGTAGTGGGTGATGAATGCCCACATAGTCATAGTAGAATATGTTACAGTAGTGGGTGATGAATGCCTCATAGCCATAGTAGAATATGTTACAGTAGTGGGTGATGAATGCCCACATAGTCATAGTAGAATATGTTACAGCAGTAGATGAAGAATGCCCCATAGCTACAGTAGAATATGTTACAGCAGTGGGTGATGAATGCCCCATAGCTATAGTAGAATATGTTACACCAGTAGGTGATGAATGCCACATAGCCATAGTAGAATATGTTACAGCAGTGGGTGATGAATGCCCCATAGTCATAGTCGAATATGTTACACCAGTAGATGATGAATGCCACATAGTCATAGTAGAATATGCTACAGCAGTGGGTGATGAATGCTCTATAGCCATAGTAGAATATGTTACAGCAGTGGGTGATGAATGCCCCATAGTCATAGTCGAATATGTTACACCAGAAGATGATGAATGCCACATAGTCATAGTAGAATATGTTACAGCAGTGGGTGATGAATGCTCTATAGCCATAGTAGAATATGTTACAGCAGTGGGTGATGAATGCTCTATAGCTATAGTAGAATATGCTACAGCAGTAGGTGATGAATGCTCCATAGTCATAGTAGAATATGTTACACCAGTAGGTGATGAATGCCCCATAGCCATAGTAGAATATGTTACAGCAGTGGGTGATGAATGCTCCATAGCCATAGTAGAATATGTTACACCAGTAGGTGATGAATGCCACATAGCCATAGTAGAATATGTTACAGCAGTGGGTGATGAATGCCCCATAGCCATAGTAGAATATGTTACACCAGTAGGTGATGAATGCCACATAGCTATAGTAGAATATGTTACAGCAGTGGGTGATGAATGCCCCATAGCTATAGTAGAATATGTTACACCAGTAGGTGATGAATGCCACATAGCTATAGTAGAATATGTTACAGCAGTGGGTGATGAATGCCCCATAGCCATAGTAGAATATGTTACACCAGTAGGTGATGAATGCCACATAGCTATAGTAGAATATGTTACAGCAGTGGGTGATGAATGCCCCATAGCTATAGTAGAATATGTTACACCAGTAGGTGATGAATGCCACATAGCTATAGTAGAATATGTTACAGCAGTGGGTGATGAATGCCCCATAGCTATAGTAGAATATGTTACACCAGTAGGTGATGAATGCCACATAGCCATAGTAGAATATGTTACAGCAGTGGGTGATGAATGCCCCATAGTCATAGTCGAATATGTTACACCAGTAGATGATGAATGCCACATAGTCATAGTAGAATATGTTACACCAGTAGATGATGAATGCCACATAGTCATAGTAGAATATGTTACAGCAGTGGGTGATGAATGCTCCATAGCCATAGTAGAATATGTTACAGCAGTGGGTGATGAATGCTCTATAGCCATAGTAGAATATGTTACAGCAGTGGGTGATGAATGCCCCATAGTCATAGTCGAATATGTTACACCAGTAGATGATGAATGCCACATAGTCATAGTAGAATATGTTACAGCAGTGGGTGATAAATACCCCATAGCCATAGTAGAATATGTTACAGCAGTGGGTGATCAATGTCCCATAGCCATAGTAGAATATGTTACACCAGTATATATAGAATGCCCCCATAACCATAGTAGAATATGTTACAGTAGTGGGTGATGAATGCCCACATAGTCATAGTAGAATATGTTACAGTAGTGGGTGATGAATGCCTCATAGCCATAGTAGAATATGTTACAGTAGTGGGTGATGAATGCCCACATAGTCATAGTAGAATATGTTACAGCAGTAGATGATGAATAATCCATAGCCATAGTAGAATATGTTACACCAGTAGGTGATGAATGCCACATAGCCATAGTAGAATATGTTACAGCAGTGGGTGATGAATGCCCCATAGTCATAGTCGAATATGTTACATCAGTAGATGATGAATGCCACATAGTCATAGTAGAATATGTTACAGCAGTGGGTGATGAATGCTCTATAGCCATAGTAGAATATGTTACAGCAGTGGGTGATGAATGCCCCATAGTCATAGTCGAATATGTTACACCAGTAGATGATGAATGCCACATAGTCATAGTAGAATATGTTACAGCAGTGGGTGATGAATGCTCTATAGCCATAGTAGAATATGTTACAGCAGTGGGTGATGAATGCTCTATAGCTATAGTAGAATATGTTACAGCAGTAGGTGATGAATGCTCCATAGTCATAGTAGAATATGTTACACAAGTAGATGATGAATGCCCCATAGTCATAGTAGAATATGTTACAGCAGTAGATGATGAATGCACCATAGCCATAGTAGAATAGGTTACACCAGTGGGTGATGAATGCCCCATAGCCATAGTAGAATATGTTACACCAGTGGGTGATGAATTCCCCATAGTCATAGTAGAATATGTTACACCAGTAGGTGATGAATTGCCCATAGCCATAGTAGAATATGTTACAGCAGTGGGTGATGAATGCCCCATAGCTATAGTAGAATATGTTACAGCAGTGGGTGATGAATGCTCCATAGCCATAGTAGAATATGTTACAGCAGTGGGTGATGAATGTTCCATAGCCATAGTAGAATATGTTACACCAGTAGGTGATGAATGCTCCATAGCCATAGTAGAATATGTTACACCAGTAGGTGATGAATGCCACATAGCCATAGTAGAATATGTTACAGCAGTGGGTGATGAATGCTCCATAGCCATAGTAGAATATGTTACACCAGTAGGTGATGAATGCCACATAGCTATAGTAGAATATGTTACAGCAGTGGGTGATGAATGCCCCATAGCTATAGTAGAATATGTTACACCAGTAGGTGATGAATGCCACATAGCTATAGTAGAATATGTTACAGCAGTGGGTGATGAATGCCCCATAGCTATAGTAGAATATGTTACACCAGTAGGTGATGAATGCCACATAGCTATAGTAGAATATGTTACAGCAGTGGGTGATGAATGCCCCATAGCTATAGTAGAATATGTTACACCAGTAGGTGATGAATGCCACATAGCCATAGTAGAATATGTTACAGCAGTGGGTGATGAATGCCCCATAGCCATAGTAGAATATGTTACACCAGTAGGTGATGAATGCTCCATAGCCATAGTAGAATATGTTACAGCAGTGGGTGATGAATGCTCTATAGCCATAGTAGAATATGTTACAGCAGTGGGTGATGAATGCCCCATAGTCATAGTCGAATATGTTACACCAGTAGATGATGAATGCCACATAGTCATAGTAGAATATGTTACAGCAGTGGGTGAGAAATGCCCCATAGCCATAGTAGAATATGTTACAGCAGTGGGTGATGAATGTCCCATAGCCATAGTAGAATATGTTACACCAGTATATATAGAATGCCCCCATAGCCATAGTAGAATATGTTACAGTAGTGGGTGATGAATGCCCACATAGTCATAGTAGAATATGTTACAGTAGTGGGTGATGAATTCCTCATAGCCATAGTAGAATATGTTACAGTAGTGGGTGATGAATGCCCACATAGTCATAGTAGAATATGTTACAGCAGTAGATGCTGAATAATCCATAGCCATAGTAGAATAGGTTACACCAGTAGATGATGAATGCTCCATAGCCATAGTAGAATATGTTACACCATTAGGTGATGAATGCTCCATAGCCATAGTAGAATATGTTACAGCAGTAGGTGATGAATGCTCCATAGCCATAGTAGAATATGTTACACCAGTAGGTGATGAATGCCACATAGCCATAGTAGAATATGTTACACAAGTAGATGAAGACTGCCCCATAGCTATAGTAGAATATGTTACACCAGTAGGTGATGAATGCCACATAGCTATAGTAGAATATGTTACAGCAGTGGGTGATGAATGCCCCATAGCTATAGTAGAATATGTTACACCAGTAGGTGATGAATGCCACATAGCCATAGTAGAATATGTTACAGCAGTGGGTGATGAATGCCCCATAGTCATAGTCGAATATGTTACATCAGTAGATGATGAATGCCACATAGTCATAGTAGAATATGTTACAGCAGTGGGTGATGAATGCTCTATAGCCATAGTAGAATATGTTACAGCAGTGGGTGATGAATGCCCCATAGTCATAGTCGAATATGTTACACCAGTAGATGATGAATGCCACATAGTCATAGTAGAATATGTTACAGCAGTGGGTGATGAATGCTCTATAGCCATAGTAGAATATGTTACAGCAGTGGGTGATGAATGCTCTATAGCTATAGTAGAATATGTTACAGCAGTGGGTGATGAATGCTTCATAGCCATAGTAGAATATGTTACACCAGTAGGTGATGAATACTCCATAGCCATAGTAGAATATGTTACAGCAGTGGGTGATGAATGCTCTATAGCCATAGTATAATATGTTACACCAGTAGGTGATGAATGCCCCATAGCCATAGTAGAATATGTTACAGCAGTGGGTGATGAATGCCCCATAGCAATAGTAGGATATGTTACAGCAGTGGGTGATGAATGTTCCATAGCCATAGTAGAATATGTTACACCAGTAGGTGATGAATGCTCCATAGCCATAGTAGAATATGTTAAACCAGTAGGTGATGAATGCCACATAGCCATAGTAGAATATGTTACAGCAGTGGGTGATGAATGCTCCATAGCCAAGGTAGAATATGTTACACCAGTAGGTGATGAATGCCACATAGCTATAGTAGAATATGTTACAGCAGTGGGTGATGAATGGCCCATAGCTATAGTAGAATATGTTACACCAGTAGGTGATGAATGCCACATAGTCATAGTAGAATATGTTACAGCAGTGGGTGATGAATGCTCCATAGCCATAGTAGAATATGTTACAGCAGTGGGTGATGAATGCTCTATAGCCATAGTAGAATATGTTACAGCAGTGGTTGATGAATGCCCCAGAGTCATAGTCGAATATGTTACACCAGTAGATGATGAATGCCACATAGTCATAGTAGAATATGTTACAGCAGTGGGTGATGAATGCCCCATAGCCATAGTAGAATATGTTACAGCAGTGGGTGATGAATGCCCCATAGCTATAGTAGAATATGTTACAGCAGTGGGTGATGAATGCCCCATAGCTATAGTAGAATATGTTACACCAGTAGGTGATGAATGCCACATAGCCATAGTAGAATATGTTACAGCAGTGGGTGATGAATGCCCCATAGTCATAGTCGAATATGTTACACCAGTAGATGATGAATGCCACATAGTCATAGTAGAATATGTTACACCAGTAGATGATGAATGCCACATAGTCATAGTAGAATATGTTACAGCAGTGGGTGATGAATGCTCCATAGCCATAGTAGAATATGTTACAGCAGTGGGTGATGAATGCTCTATAGCCATAGTAGAATATGATACAGCAGTGGGTGATGAATGCCCCATAGTCATAGTTGAATATGTTACACCAGTAGATGATGAATGCCACATAGCCATAGTAGAATATGTTACAGCAGTGGGTGGTAAATGCCCCATAGCCATAGTAGAATATGTTACAGCAGTGGGTGATGAATGTCCCATAGCCATAGTAGAATATGTTACACCAGTAGATATAGAATGCCCCCATAGCTATAGTAGAATATGTTACAGTAGTGGGTGATGAATGCCCACATAGTCATAGTAGAATATGTTACAGTAGTGGGTGATGAATGTCTCATAGTCATAGTAGAATATGTTACAGTAGTGGGTGATGAATGCCCACATAGTCATAGTAGAATATGTTACAGCAGTAGATGATGAATACTCCATAGCTATAGTAGAATAGGTTACACCAGTAGATGATGAATGCTCCATAGCCATAGTAGAATATGTTACACCAGTAGGTGATGAATGCCCCATAGCCATAGTAGAATATGTTACAGCAGTGGGTGATGAATGCTCCATAGCCATAGTAGAATATATTACACCAGTAGGTGATGAATGCCACATAGCTATAGTAGAATATGTTACAGCAGTGGGTGATGAATGCCACATAGTCATAGTCGAATATGTTACACCAGTAGGTGATGAATGCCACATAGCCATAGTAGAATATGTTACAGCAGTGGGTGATGAATGCCCCATAGTCATAGTCGAATATGTTACACCAGTAGGTGATGAATGCTCCATAGCCATAGTCGAATATGTTACAGCAGTGGGTGATGAATGCCACGTAGCCATAGTAGAATATGTTACAGTAGTGGGTGATGAATGCCCCATAGCTATAGTAGAATATGTTACATCAGTGGGTGATGAATGCCACGTAGCCATAGTAGAATATGTTACAGCAGTGGGTGATGAATGCTCCATAGCCATAGTAGAATATGTTACAGCAGTGGGTGATGAATGCTCCATAGCCATAGTAGAATATGTTACATCAGTAGTTGATGAATGCTCCATAGCCATAGTAGAATATGTTACAGCAGTGGATGATGAATGCTCCATAGCCATAGTCGAATATGTTACACCAGTGGGTGATGAATGCTCCCGCCAGCGAGGGAGAAGTTACAACACGGACTGGAAATATTGACTCGGACGGACGGACAGTGCACCCGAACATATTGTTAGTCGATCACTTCTCGCTATTGGTATTTGATATGCAATAGTACTATTTATCGAAGTACACTATATTCTGTGTATGTTTATGGTGTTTTTTGGGGGTTGGGGGCAAAGTCACACCGACAGCTTTCGTCATATGGCGACTCACCCGGTTGAAGGCGTCAATACATTTTGAATGAAGGTTACTAACATTAAAATTAGGTTCATCTTTTAATAGTTACAAATGCTAATTGTCTTTTCTGTTTATACATCATTGCATAACTGTAACTATTCCAGGCGACAGAGGATCAAAAGAGAAGAGATGTATGCATCAACCGGAAGTGTGAGCAGTACCTACGGTAAGGGCTGGGAAAGCGCCTCTGACGGAGAGTCCATCTACGCGACCGTGGCCGATGTTGATGCATTTCGAGAAGGTTGTGTGAACCCCGCCGTCGCAACTGCTGACGAGATGGAACAAGAAACAAGAAAAACAAGCGATGTAAGAGAGAGTATACCACCGGTGGACCTTAAGACGAGTACCAAAGACGATACTGGAAAGGAGCTGGATAAGTATGACACGATACGACTGAAGAATTGGATCCAAGATTCTGAACAAACGAATGAGGTCGCTTTTATTGAAATTCATCAGAGTTTTAATTCAGCAGACGACAAACCGGAATATCTTCATGACGAAAATTGTCTCACGAGTTGCCTCTACGCGACTTCCGGAAACGTTACGACGGGTAACAGGTGTAGTGAATGCAACATAAGCCGACCACCTCGCCGGAAAGATGGCATGAGAGGCTATGACAACAACATCGGCGTGAAAGAGCACCAGCAATAAACACCACTCTATAATGTTGTATGCTAATAGTTAGTATTTTATCAGTTGTTAAGTTAAGTTAAGTTAATTAGATAGGACCCCTTGTTTCAGTTATTTGTATACTTACAATGAATAAAATTATTGCAATGTAAATATATATTACTAACCTTTTCCCTCATAGAGATTTAGGTTAATATACTATTATATATCCATACAAACGACAGCCATTTAGCTATCATGCAGTGTATAAGTAGTGGCCATATCTATCCAACTCCATAGATATTACTGGGACTACATAGAGATTTAGGTTAATATACTATTATATCTCCATACAAACGACAGCCATTTAGCTGTCATGCATTGTATAAGTAGTGGCCATATCTATCCCACCTCTATAGATATTACTGGGACTACATGAAATTCTGGGTTTTATTATGAACATTGGTTTGGCTACTACATTGTCAATGTCTTTCATATTGGCATTGGCTTCAAGAGGTGCTTCTATGGGGGAAAGGGTTGATACAATATTCCTGGTGATAAAAACGAAATTGCACTGTGTGTCCCCTTTATATTTCCAGGAAATTTAACAAAACGAGCTAAAGATGATTAATGCTATTAGTTATTGGGTTTGCTACTGACGACCCACAGAGTTTATTATTAATATAATACCATTCTTATTGAGCGCCCTTAGCATATACAAATTACACGTTCAAACGCGTTTTGCATAGACATGTAACATAACACACATATAATATTAAAAATCAAAATATTACAAAATGTAGAAAGCAGGGTTAAAAACATGTCGTAAAAGTACGGATAATTATATAATTTTGATGTATACATGTTTTAGTTTTAAATAGTACATTTAAACTGATGAGGAATCTACTTGTAATGTGGATTGTACATTTAGATACACAAAATAAGAAATTATAGATTAAAACTACAACATATAAACCAAATGATACAAACTTCAAGAAATGGAAGGATAATTGAAATTAAAGACATCACCATAGGGTATAATAAAATCGCTTACAATACAATAATGAATAAAGTACAAACGAACTATTGCAATGTCACAGTTTATGTTCCATAACAATGAATTTTGGAGGATAGTGCATTATACAGACAGAGACCCAATCCAGAGTCTCCTCTGGTTCTTTGGCAATGGTAATCCATGGATCGCAGTTTCGACCCTAATAAAATTAACAGTCTTTCAGATGGGACTTTAAACCGAGGTCGTGTGTCTGTGCTTTACACCATGCAAGTAAATGAACCAGAGGAGACTCTGGAATGGGTCTCTGTCTGTATCAATGCCCTATCCTCCAAACTCTAAAATGATTAATCTCTTCAGGAAAAATGGGCAACCGGTAGCGACGATAAATAAACGTAAAACACACACACAGGACATATGTCGACTCGCTATCTATTATTGGCGGAAGATTCCGGGTTCGGAAGTATACTTGGAGAATAGAACCAGCACAGGAAGTATACTTGGAGAATAGAACCAGCACAGGAAGTATACTTTGAGAATAGAACTGGTCTCGGAAGCATACTTGGAG
This sequence comes from Archivesica marissinica, assembly GCA_014843695.1. Taxonomy (NCBI): domain Eukaryota; kingdom Metazoa; phylum Mollusca; class Bivalvia; order Venerida; family Vesicomyidae; genus Archivesica; species Archivesica marissinica. The sequence goes on from CM026387.1 coordinate 12,908,858, forward strand.
AATAGAACATGTCTCGGAAGTATACTTGGAGATTAGAACCAGCACCGGAAGTATACTTGGAGAATAGAACTGGTCTCGGAAATATACTTGGAGAATAGAACATGTCTCGGAAGTATACTTGGCGAATAGAACTGGTCTCGGAAGTATACTTGGAGACTAGAACCAGCACCGGAAGTATACTTGGAGAATATAACTGGTCTCGGAAGTATACTTGGAGAATAGAACTGGTCTCGGAAGTATACTTGGAGAATAGAACTGGTCTCGGAAGTATACTTGGAGAATAGAACCATCACCGGAAGTATACTTGGAGAATAGAACTGGTCTCGGAAGTATACTTGGAGAATAGAACTGGTCTCGGAAGTATACTTGGAGAATAGAACATGTCTCGGAAGTATACGTGGAGACTAGAACCAGCACCGGAAGTATACTTGGAGACTAGAACCAGCACCGGAAGTATACTTGGAGAATAGAACCAGCACCGGAAGTATACTTGGAGAATATAGCAGGTCTCTGAAGTATACTTGGAGACTATAACCAGCACCGGAAGTATACTTGGATAATAGAACCAGCACCGGAAGTATACTTGGAGAATAGAACAGGTCTCGGGAGTATACCAGCACTAGCTTCGGCCACGGACAGACAGATCTGTAGTCCAGTGGTAACAGGCTGGACTGGTAATCCAGGGATCACAGGTTCGATCCCCCGTCTGACCATAATAAAATTAACAGTCTTTCAGATGGGACGTTAAACAGAGGTCTCGTGTCGGTGCTTTACACCGTGCACGTTAAAGAACCAGAGGAGATTCTGGAATGGGTCTCTGTCTGTATCACTGCACTATCCTCCAACAATCTAAATGACTAATCTCTTCAGGAGGCGTCGCTCATATGGACAACCGGTAGCGACACTAAATAAACGTAAAAACACACATTCGGTCGCGGATGTATTTAAAGAATTATACCAGCAACAGTAAACAACGTACTGTTGTAATTTGCTGAGTAATAGTCTGTTACAATGTGGTTGCAATTATGCGCACTATAAGACGCGTGTATGCGCAGGAGGGAAGTGAATTGCGCTGGTTTATATGTCCATTATTCCATACTAAAACACTGACGTGACGTCATACATTTGTATTTGCAGTCCATTTATTATTAATGTTGGACTGCGTTCAAAAGGCCAGGGTATTATATTAAAGTATATGAGTAAAAATGAGAAAATAAGACTTTTAATTATTAAAATCTTGTATATATATATATATACCACTTATTTATATATATATAATAATAAGGGGTTTTTGATATATATAAATAAGGGTTTTTTGTGTAACATATCAGCTTCAAATGGATCCAATATGTAAATTATTGCCAATGTGTTCGGCTAGCGTTAAGAGCCTCACACACTCCCAATAGTGTACATATTTGCTCGTGTTCGGCCTCTATCATATACGTACTTGATTCAGATAAAGCTAATAACCAACTAAAGTTTTCAGCAAAATATGTTTTTTAAGTTATCTCCCTTAATATATTATGTTTTATCGTTGAACATAGTATAGTGTATGCTCCACGTTACTGTGTACATAGTATAGTGTATGCTCCATGTTACTGTGTACATAGTATAGTGTATGTTCCACGTTACTGTGTACATAGTATAGTGTATGCTCCACGTTACTGTGTACATAGTATAGTGTATGCTCCACGTTACTGTGTACATAGTATAGTGTATGCTCCACGTTACTGTGTACATAGTATAGTGTATGCTCCACGTTACTGTGTACATAGTATAGTGTATGCTCCACGTTACTGTGTACATAGTATAGTGTATGCTCCACGTTACTGTGTACATAGTATAGTGTATGCTCCACGTTACTGTGTACATAGTATAGTGTATGCTCCACGTTACTGTGTACATAGTATAGTGTATGCTCCACGTTACTGTGTACATAGTATAGTGTATGCTCCACGTTACTGTGTACATAGTATAGTGTATGCTCCACGTTACTGTGTACATAGTATAGTGTATGTTCCACGTTACTGTGTACATAGTATAGTGTATGCTCCACGTTACTGTGTACATAGTATAGTGTATGCTCCACGTTACTGTGTACATAGTATAGTGTATGCTCCACATTACTGTGTACATAGTATAGTGTATGCTCCACGTTACTGTGTACATAGTATAGTGTATGCTCCACGTTACTGTGTACATAGTATAGTGTATGCTCCACGTTACTGTGTACATAGTATAGTGTATGCTCCACGTTACTGTGTACATAGTATAGTGTATGCTCCACGTTACTGTGTACATAGTATAGTGTATGCTCCACGTTACTGTGTACATAGTATAGTGTATGCTCCACGTTACTGTGTACATAGTATAGTGTATGCTCCACGTTACTGTGTACATAGTATAGTGTATGCTCCACGTTACTGTGTACATAGTATAGTGTATGCTCCACGTTACTGTGTACATAGTATAGTGTATGCTCCACGTTACTGTGTACATAGTATAGTGTATGCTCCACGTTACTGTGTACATAGTATAGTGTATGTTCCACGTTACTGTGTACATAGTCAAGGAAAAGGCAACTGCATATATAAAGCTTGCACATTTCTCGGATCGGTAATGCTCCGCATACCTTAATAATACTTTAATATTACTACTGAATTGAGCCTACCTTATCTGGTATAGTTCAATATTTGTTGACACAATTTTTGAATAATGTACACTCAATGAAATTTACCCTTATCTAGTCAAAGTATTTGTGCAAATATTTCGATAAAGTAGATAGTCCTGCTAGCTTCTATAGTCCTACTTTAATAAACACATCGATTGATCTTAGATCTTCCTTTATTTGCTGTACTACTTTATCACTTAAGTAAACCATGACATTAGTTTAACTGTTCAATAAATTATTCAAGACATTCAAATTTGTTTTACTTTGTTCATTAAGGTTATTTAGTAATGTATAATTGTATCGCATACGGTAGGTATGTGTTTGCTTTGCAAATTCTTAACTAGATCAACTTATAATTGTTTGAAAAGCTTGGTGACGTAGAGTACTGCTGTGAATGTACGGTCGGTAGGTCACTCAGATGGCCACGAAGTATTAGTAGTAGTAGTAGTATATCTTTATTTTCGTCTCATCAATGTATAATACAATATTACAGACATGTTTAAAATAAATTATCACTATAAAATATACATTGCCATTCTGGAAGAATTATAAGAGACGTTATAATAATGCTTCTAGATACACATACATTATATCACAATTAGTATTTTAAGATAGATTCTATCATTTATAACTATATGTACGTATGTACATCTCGATTGCAAGCATTGTCAATACGCCTAGGCTATTCAAGTGTCTGACATACCGACATTTGAATGATTAGTTTATCTACTAGCCATATATTCATGCATTTTAGTTTATACAAATTTATTTTAGCTCGATTGCGAAACAAGTTCTTACAACTTATATTAATCACTCTCGAGACCTCATTCCTGATGGAATCCATCGCCACGAAGGATAGAGAAGAGACAACGTGGAATTTAAATGCATTGCCTAATAGTAACGGCTCCAGCTATTCAGGTGTCTGACAGGTGTAGTTCTATTGTTCCCACTTATATAAAATTAGGTAAAAACGGGTGTGGGACGGATAGACATGCAGACAGACAGAATGTGTTTAAGAGTGTTTAAGATCAAATACATTCAAACGGACGGACAGACACGCAGACAGACAGCAACTATATGTATACATACCATGAACCTGTAACCACCACCAACAACAAGACTTTGTCCACCGCGTTTTTATTGCGGACAAACTCAATGTGAACTTGTGCATTCGCCATAACTTTAAGTTGTATGCATATGACATATATGTCTACTGGACAACAGCAAGTGGGAATAAAAGGATTAAACCGTCTGACATACCGACATTTGAATGATTATTTTATCTACTAGACATATATTCATGCATAATGCATAACACCTGATTGTATATTAGTGGACGTGCGTATATTTATTATATTCATTCTATTAAAGTACAAAAGGATGTCATTTTTATATGATATGTACAGAGTATAGTGTCTGTACACAGACGGATCTGTAGTCCAGTGGTAATACGCTGGACTGGTAATCCAGGGATCGCAGATTCGATCCCCCGTCTGACCCTAATAATATTAACAGTCTTTCAGATGGGACGTTAAACCGAGGTCTCGTGTCGGTGCTTTACACCGTGCACGTAAAAGAACCAGAGGAGATTCTGGAATGGGTCTCTGTCTGTATCACTGCACTATCCTCCAAAAATCTAAAATGACTAATCTCTTCAGGAGGCGTCGCTCATATGGGTAACCGGTAGCGACGATAAATAAACGTAAAACACACATGATATGTACTTGCTGTAAAAACACTACGCGAATTTTACGTCGTAACCTCTATAGTACGACAATTAACACAGCCAACAGTTTACGACATCGTCAATCACCTCTGTCAAAGTTATTTACATACGGTGCGACAGGACACCCGTCTCACCCTAATCATATTTAAGAAATAATAAGTATCAACCGTGGTATATCGCAGAATAACCCGAGTTTGAAGTTCTTATGCGTAGAAATATATCACGAAGGCCTGGTTGATATATTTCTACGCATAAGAACGACAAACGAGGGTCATTCTGCAATATACCACGGTTGATTATTTCGATTCTAACAAGACTTACTTCTAATAGTTTTAAAGGAGTATTTTCTTCAAACGCCGCTGCATTTGGCTTTCGAAATTTCCTCCCGCGTAAGGGGTGATGACGTTATTTTTTATGGGAAATATCAATCTAGTGCATAAATGAACAACATTTGTAACTGATCAATAATCTTATTTATAATGTCAAATAAAACTGTACAGAATAGTAACTGAAACGTTACTTAACAGAAAAACAAGACGGACAAGAGATTATCTGATTCTAAAAATAGCTCACTTCCGTGAATTCCCACGGTAATTTTTACAAACATCACGTGACTTTCATTCATAAAACTTTGCACACATTGTATAAATGGAATAGCTAAAACACGGTGCGCGCGCAGCATAGTTCAAGGTAGGTATATTGCAGAATAACCCGAGATATATTTTACTCTATAAGTATGTATGTTATTAGCTGGGTCGTGTTAGAATAACAATAGGTGGGACTTTAATATGAGGTCTCGTATCGGTGCTTTACACCGTACACGTAAAAGATCCAGTGGTGACTCAGGAATGTGTCTCTGTATCATTGCGCTATCATCCTAATGACTAGTTTCTCGAGGAGGCGTCACTCATATGGTCAACCGGAGCGACGACAAATTAACATAAGAACACGGACTATACTAGAGGATATAGAACACGCATACATACGTTATATGATTATTATTACATGAAAACGTAATACGAAGGATTCCATCAAAGATATATCACCTTTAATACAAAACACTAACTGAACAACTAACAAAATGTTTAAAACTATGTATTTATATAGTTATTGTTTTTCATGTAAAAACACACTTATCCGAAGTGTGAGTTTTCTATGTCCTCTATATATGAAATCAACATCATTTTCACCTACACAATGTCCAATTTCAAACTAAAATAACTGATCATACATCTTAGGGAAAGACTGCCATAAGAGAAAACCCACCTGTCCGATATGGCGACCACTGTACCATCTCACATACTTCCCAGTCCGAGGATCGAACCCATTGGTTAGAAACGAGCGTGCTAACCACTGCGCTAATCGGACAGCATTTTCATAAAGAAACATTAATATACAGGAATTGTATTCGTACATACATTCTGTTGTATAATTGTAACATAAATAAAGTTTAACTTTTTCACAATCGAGCTAGGCTACATTAGTATAAACCAAAATACAACATACATATATGTATCAAATGACTTTGTTTGTATTCAGTTCCATACAGCCATCACATAGTTTCATATATGCACACACGTGTAATACAACATGTAAATATTCTGATTGATCGCCACTGCATGACAGCTTGCTTTTGATGCATTCGACATAGAGTTTGGGTCAATGCTTAAATCAACAAAATGCTAAATATGCACTAGTGGTAAATAGTGATTAAAATTATTGTGTCGATTATTTGCGGGGCGGTCTTTGACTTTAGGGGACTATTAACTACGGCGCACGGATGCACCTTTCTGATTTCCTTAAGATGTAATAAGGCTGGCAAACATAAATGTTGTAATAACTAATAAGTTATGGTTGTCTTTACTGGGGTAAATATGATAAAAAGGATATTACCCTCGTGGTGATTTCATAACTGATTGTATGAAGCTAGTTTTGGAATGTTGGTGTGAAGCTTCGCCAGGAGGCTAGCTTTATTTCAAAATTCCAAAACTTATTTCATAAAATATTGTATGAAATCACCACTCATCTAAGATTCTATATCTACGAAACAATGTAAGAAATCTGCCTGTGTTTTCTCAGCGGAAATTCGTAATTAAAGTTTGACGGTTATTGTGTTGTGAGATTTTGCATTATTATCATGAAACCCATGTTACTTGTTTGTGTGTGTGTGCGTGCGTGCGTGCGTGCGCGTCCCAATGTGCGTGCACGTGTGCGTGTGTGTTACGTTTATTTATCGTTGCTACCGGCTACCCATATGAGCGACGTCTACCTGAAGAGATTAGTCATTTTGTGAGACCTCGGTTTAAAGTCACATCTAAAAGACTGATAATTGTATTAGGGTCAGACGGGGGATCGAACCTGCGATCCCTGGATTACCAGTCCAACGTGTTAACCACTGGACTACAGATCCATCTGTTGCTTTTGGTGAGGAAGAGATAATCTATAATATTAGTGTAGTTAAGGGTGCATACCTTCTAGAATATGCTAGATATTGACACAACATAATTAAATTGAAAATAATAATACTTGTCACCAGCATTGTCGCCACGCTATCTATACTCCCAACTACCATATTTAACTTTAGAAATATGAGTTTAGAGTGTATGGTTAATTAATGAAGCTCCAGAACGGTATATTAATTTATGCAACCCATATAGACAGGCCCGTAGCCATACTGAGGCAAATGAGGCACTCGCCTCGTTAGAATTTGGCAAATAAAGACAGGTATAGGAACACTATGATAAAACTGCCTTCAGAATGCACAAAATAATGCGGGGGGGGGGGGGTGTCGCCTCGGTTATTTTCAGATTCTGCTACGGCACTGATATACCATCATTAACGAACAATTTATGTCATTAGATTACAAAGTTATGTAATAAGTCTATGTCTAGTGTATTTAGAGTATATCTAGTTAAATGGTGCACGTGTATATGCTATCTATGTTTGAGACTAGCAGTATATCTAGTTAAATGGTGCATGTGTCCATGCTATCTATGTTTGAGACTAGCAGTATATCTAGTTAAATGGTGCATGTGTATATGCTATCTATGTTTGAGACTAGCAGTATATCTAGTTAAATGGTGCATGTGTCCATGCTATCTATGTTTGAGACTAGCAGTATATCTAGTTAAATGGTGCATGTGTCTATGCTATCTATGTTTGAGACTAGCAGTATATCTAGTTAAATGGTGCATGTGTCCATGCTATCTATGTTTGAGACTAGCAGTATATCTAGTTAAATGGTGCATGTGTCCATGCTATCTATGTTTGAGACTAGCAGTATATCTAGTTAAATGGTGCATGTGTCCATGCTATCTATGTTTGAGACTAGCCGTATATCTAGTTAAATGGTGCACGTGTCTAAGCTATCTATGTTTGAGACTAGCAGTATATCTAGTTAAATGGTGCACGTGTATATGCTATCTATGTTTGAGACTAGCAGTATATCTAGTTAAATGGTGCACGTGTATATGCTATCTATGTTTGAGACTAGCAGTACATCTAGTTAAATGGTGCATGTGTATATGCTATCTATGTTTGAGACTAGCAGTATATCTAGTTAAATGGTGCATGTGTATATGCTATCTATGTTTGAGACTAGCAGTATATATAGTTAAATGGTGCACGTGTCTATGCTATCTATGTTTGAGACTAGCAGTATATCTAGTTAAATGGTGCACGTGTATATGCTATCTATGTTTGAGACTAGCAGTATATCTAGTTAAATGGTGCACGTGTATATGCTATCTATGTTTGAGACTAGCAGTATATCTAGTTAAATGGTGCACGTGTATATGCTATCTATGTTTGAGACTAGCAGTATATATAGTTAAATGGTGCACGTGTATATGCTATCTATGTTTGAGACTAGCAGTATATCTAGTTAAATGGTGCACGTGTATATGCTATCTATGTTTGAGACTAGCAGTATATCTAGTTAAATGGTGCACGTGTATATGCTATCTATGTTTGAGACTAGCAGTATATCTAGTTAAATGGTGCACGTGTATATGCTATCTATGTTTGAGACTAGCAGTATATCTAGTTAAATGGTGCATGTGTATATGCTATCTATGTTTGAGACTAGCAGTATATCTAGTTAAATGGTGCACGTGTATATGCTATCTATGTTTGAGACTAGCCGTATATCTAGTTAAATGGTGCACGTGTATATGCTATCTATGTTTGAGACTAGCAGTATATCTAGTTAAATGGTGCACGTGTATATGCTATATATGTTTGAGACTAGCAGTATATCTAGTTAAATGGTGCACGTGTATATGCTATCTATGTTTGAGACTAGCAGTATATCTAGTTAAATGGTGCACGTGTATATGCTATCTATGTTTGAGACTAGCAGTATATCTAGTTAAATGGTGCACGTGTATATGCTATCTATGTTTGAGACTAGCAGTATATCTAGTTAAATGGTGCATGTGTCTATGCTATCTATGTTTGAGACTAGCAGTATATCTAGTTAAATGGTGCACGTGTATATGCTATCTATGTTTGAGACTAGCAGTATATCTAGTTAAATGGTGCACGTGTATATGCTATCTATGTTTGAGACTAGCAGTATATCTAGTTAAATGGTGCATGTGTATATGCTATCTATGTTTGAGACTAGCAGTATATCTAGTTAAATGGTGCATGTGTATATGCTATCTATGTTTGAGACTAGCAGTATATCTAGTTAAATGGTGCACGTGTATATGCTATCTATGTTTGAGACTAGCAGTATATCTAGTTAAATGGTGCACGTGTATATGCTATCTATGTTTGAGACTAGCAGTATATCTAGTTAAATGGTGCAGTGTATATGCTATCTATGTTTGAGACTAGCAGTATATCTAGTTAAATGGTGCACGTGTATATGCTATCTATGTTTGAGACTAGCAGTATATCTAGTTAAATGGTGCACGTGTATATGCTATCTATGTTTGAGACTAGCAGTATATCTAGTTAAATGGTGCACGTGTATATGCTATCTATGTTTGAGACTAGCAGTATATCTAGTTAAATGGTGCACGTGTATATGCTATCTATGTTTGAGACTAGCAGTATATCTAGTTAAATGGTGCACGTGTATATGCTATCTATGTTTGAGACTAGCAGTATATCTAGTTAAATGGTGCACGTGTATATGCTATCTATGTTTGAGACTAGCAGTATCTAGTTAAATGGTGCAGTTATATGCTACTATGTTTGAGACTACAGTATATCTAGTTAAATGGTGCACGTGTATATGCTATCTATGTTTGAGACTAGCAGTATATCTAGTTAAATGGTGCACGTGTCTATGCTATCTATGTTTGAGACTAGCAGTATATCTAGTTAAATGGTGCACGTGTATATGCTATCTATGTTTGAGACTAGCAGTATATCTAGTTAAATGGTGCACGTGTATATGCTATCTATGTTTGAGACTAGCAGTATATCTAGTTAAATGGTGCACGTGTATATGCTATCTATGTTTGAGACTAGCAGTATATCTAGTTAAATGGTGCACGTGTCTATGCTATCTATGTTTGAGACTAGCAGTATATCTAGTTAAATGGTGCATTTGTCTATGCTATCTATGTTTGAGACTAGCAGTATATCTAGTTAAATGGTGCATGTGTCCATGCTATCTATGTTTGAGACTAGCAGTATATCTTGTTAAATGGTGCATGTGTATATGCTATCTATGTTTGAGACTAGCAGTATATCTAGTTAAATGGTGCACGTGTTTATGCTATCTATGTTTGAGACTAGCAGTATATCTAGTTAAATGGTGCATGTGTATATGCTATCTATGTTTGAGACTAGCATTATTTGCAAATCAAGAGTTCCTTTCACATTGTTTCCAATACAAATGTTTATTTAAGAAAGTGTAGAAAGGAAGTATGTGTAGTACATGTCAACACTGGAACTATTTGTCCTCGTCAGTTGAAGGTAAGGTTTCATTATAAGAATGCATTCGTAAATACACCGTCATTGTATGACTTGCTTAAGAGGACTTGTGACGTCATTTCAACGCAGTCCGGGTCGATGTGCGAGAACCTACGTATAGCCTACGTGTGATTCTCGCTGTTTAAAGTGTGGCCTCATCAAAAGAAAGCAGTCATACTATACTGGCATTGTATGAATTGCTTAAAAGATGACGTCATTACCTCATGGTATGAATTGCTTAATAGATGACGTCATTACAACACAGTCCCGGGTATGTCTGCGATAACCAAAACTATTGTTGAGTAGACATTTCGATTGCACAATGCTGCCCTCGTATCGCAGGCCAGAACGAACGTTGCGAGATAATCGAGTGTGCCTGGCTGTGGTGTCCATTTCGATTGTATCCATAAGGCATTAACAACCATGTTGTAGGCACCCAGAACCGTGTACATATATCAAAGGATACCCTAAATAAACTACAGGAATGCAATACCTACTATACCCCACCCATCACTCCAAACAAGAGAATGCTCTCTTACACCGTGTGACAATCAAATACCTTGGCTTGTTAGTTAAAGGCAACTAACACTTACCTCATGCAGTGGTTGATATGTAATGAACCCCGTCTAAATAACAGGTAATTGAACTTTTCAACGAAATAATTATATCGCTGACTCCATTCCGCGCTTTCATAAAATTATTTCTTTCTGTAAATATAGTTAGTTTTATAGATATTTATCTCTGTATTTTTCTGATAATAGATATCTTTTCTTTTTCGTGTGTTTTTACGTTTATTTATCGTCGCTACCGGTTGCCCATATGAGCGACGCCTCCAGAAGAGATTAGTCATTTTAGATTTTTGGAGGATAGTGCAATGATACAGAGAGAGACCCATTCCAGAGTCTCCTCTGGTTCTTTTACGTGCACGGTGTAAAGCACCGACACGAGACCTCAGTGTAACGACCCATCTGAAAGATTGTTAATTTTATTGGGGTCAGACGGGGGATCTTTTTCATTAATATGTCAGTACTTTTAAACAATATGTGTACAAGCTCTGAATAGAATGTAGCAAGGGGCGTAATTCAGACCAGCATAAATATGACAGCAGTTTGACATGGAAATTTGAAAATTAATATGTTGTTTCAAACTGTTCAACACGAGAATACTATACTATAGACATACTGATAATAATATAGACATGTGTCCTGTCGTACGTCTGCTATTAGACCCCCGTCTGACCCTAATAAAATTAACAGTACACCGCCCACTGCTAGAAGTACACTGTCAGCAGTACAGCAGTACACCTCACATTGCTAGCAGTACCATGTCAGCAGTACAGAAGTACACCGCCTACTGCTAGCAGTACAGAAGTACACCGCCTACTTCTAGCAGTACAGAAGTACACCGCCCACTGCTAGCAGTACATAAGTACACCGCCTACTGCTAGCAGTACAGAAGTACACCGCCCACTGCTAGCAGTACAGAAGTACACCGCCTACTGCCAGCAGTACATAAGTACACCGCCCACTGCTAGCAGTACATAAGTACACCGCCCACTGCTAGCAGTACAGAAGTACACCGCCTACTGCCAGCAGTACAGAAGTACACCGCCCACTGCTAGCATTACAGAAGTACACCGCCTACTGCCAGCAGTACAGAAGTACACCGCCCACTGCTAGCAGTACAGAAGTACACCGCCCACTGCTAGCAGTACAGAAGTACACCGCCCACTGCTAGCAGTACATAAGTACACCGCCCACTGCTAGCAGTACATTGTCAGCAGTACAACAGTACACTGCTAATGTCACCCATAAACAATACATACAGCACAATATACCGGTATAACTACGACACACTCTCGAGCTACAAAAGGATGGAAACATTAAATGCAGGATAGTATATAGTAACTTCATTGTCAAATATAGACAACAATCACTAACAATCTCAAATATATATATATATATACATAGACTGATACCATACAATCTCAATTATATATATATATATATACATAGACTGCTACCATACAATCTCAAATATATATATATACATAGACTGCTACCATACAATCTCAAATATATATATATACATAGACTGCTACCATACAATCTCAAATATATATATATACATAGACTGATACCATACAATCTCAAATATATATATATATACATAGACTGATACCATACAATCTCAAATATATATATATACATAGACTGGTGCCATACAATCTCAAATATATATATATATATATATATATATACATAGACTGATACCATACAATCTCAAATATATATATATATATATACATAGACTGCTACCATACAATCTCAAATATATATATATATACATAGACTGGTGCCATACAATCTCAAATATATATATATATATATACATAGACTGATACCATACAATCTCAAATATATATATATATACATAGACTGATACCATACAATCTCAAATATATATATATATATATATATATATACATAGACTGGTGCCATACAATCTCAAATATATATATATATATATATATATATACATAGACTGCTACCATACAATCTCAAATATATATATATATATATATATACATAGACTGGTGCCATACAATCTCAAATATATATATATATACATAGACTGGTGCCATACAATCTCAAATATATATATATATACATAGACTGGTGCCATACAATCTCAAATATATATATATATATATACATAGACTGATACCATACAATCTCAAATATATATATATAATATATATATATATATATATATATATATATACATAGACTGCTACCATACAATCTCAAATATATATATATACATAGACTGATACCATACAATCTCAATTATATATATATATATAGCAATATACATATACTACAAAGTTTTAAAAATGCTTTATTATAAAAAAAAATTAATAATATTAACCCATTCAACCCCAAGTAACTGACATGGACTGGTCCATGATATTTTCAGACCAATAAATTAATAACAAAATTACATTTGAATCAGTTCATTTATCAAAATGGGTAATTTTGTTTCTAAAAATGGTTATATTACTTGAAAAAAGTGCAGATCCTGATGAGACGGCTCGTCACGAGCCGGCTCATCTGGATCTACACTTTTCATAAGCCTATTTAGAGGCATGTGGGGTTGAAAGGGTTAAGTAAAATGAACGGGCCCGGTTTCTTTAAAGCGACACTACATCAATGAATATGCAGATTTCTGCAGAAAACTCAAAAACTGAGTAATTTAAATAATTAACAAACATCGAATACGCTGTTTGTCTACATAACAAAATAATGTAAATAGGGTCGACAAACATGCGTATTATAACGCGTGTATCCTGAATAACACGATATATGGTACAGATGTATCGTTATATGAAATCCTACTTTCAATTTTGAAAGTTTGTTAACCACAAAAACACTGTTTATTGATTCAATGTTAGTGTTCGAAAGTATTCGGAAGAATGTGGAGTAGCAATGCATTTATACATGAAAACAAATGCATTGTATTTGCTTTTTACGATGTATTGTCGCTTTAAGCACGTTTCTAGCGAGAACAGGTTTCGTGAATCTATAAATCACACTATCTGATAAGGCTGCCCTAAAGACCAGCCGTCAATTGTTTAGCCATTGAGTTCCTCTTCATTACCGGAATGTCTTATCCTCATGTCATTGTGATTAATTGAAGCTAACATGCTCGCATATTTATTTCAACTATTGAACTGTGTTGTTTATTAAACCTCAGTAACCGTGTGGTTGAGGTCTTTGACTTCATATCGCGTGCCCCCTATCGCTATATGTTCAACTCTCAAAGGGGGTGTTATTTTTATTTTTATTATTTAAGTTTATTTAACTTCGCTACCGGTTTCCCATTTGAGCGACAGGCAGTTTACCTAACAACACCTTTCCTGAGCTGGCTCCAGCGGTTAACCACTACTTGGTGCACCAACCTCCGTAAGAAACTGCCAACTGTTTCATATAAATGAGACACGGTCTGAGCGGGGTTCGAACCCGTGACCATCAGAGATGATAGGTTACAGTGGTATACAAGTCAGCGACCTTAACCACTCGACCACGGAGCAAAGACAGGACAGTGGTCAGGTGGTTAACACGTTGGACTGTGTTATATGTGACGTAACGTCACGTGATTATGATTTGTTTGGTATATGTATCAGTTTAAGTGTAATGATTTATTCCAGACGGATCTGTAGTCCAGTGGTAACACGCTGGACTGGTAATCCAGAAATCGCAGGTTCGATCCCCAGTCTGACCCTAATAAAATGAACAGTCTTTCAGATGGGACTTTAAACCAAGGTCTCATGTCGGTACTTTCCATCGTGCACGTAAAAGAACAAGAGGAGACTCTGTCTGTATCATGCACTATCCTCCAAAATCTAAAATGACTAATATCTTCAGGAGGCGTCGCTCATATGGGCAACCGGTAGCGACGATAAATAAACGAAAAACACACACATCATATTATTGTTCTCGATTCGTTTTACATATACATGTGAATACAAAACATGACAGATTAAAATAAGGCAAACGTGTCGGGCCACAAGTTTTAGCAACATTGGTTACGGCCTTTCCCGAAACATTAATGGTATTAAGAATCTGCGGTTAATCTTTGTTGCAGGAGTCTATGTCGGTGGTGTTCCGTTTGTGAGATCCGTTTTGAGTGTGAATAGTCCAATAATGATATCCAAGGACCTACATTTGTATAATATGTAGGTTTTAATATTGCATATATGTATATAGTTTATACATGTGTGTGTGTTGATTATTGATATAAGATCCTCGGACCGGAAAGTATGTGAGATTGTACGGTTACCGTCAGATCGTCAGGTGGGTTTTCTCCGGGTACTTCGGTTTCCCCTCACACGAATGACCACATTTACCCTTTCATCCACGCCAACGAGAGTGATTAAAATAGGTTGTTAAAACTTGTTTCGCAATCGTTGCAAAATAAATGAAGATGTATGTAACACGCAAAATGGATAATCTATATGCCTAATACAGACATAAAACACGTACCACCTAGAAACATTACTCAGTTAATGCACCTGAATACTCAGCAAAGTAGATTGGTCCTCTTTAATTCGTTGTTTCTTTTATATCGTGTTTTTGCACCACATGCTATCCAGCAGTACAGCAGTACACCGCGCACTGCTAGCAGTACACTGCCAGCAGTACAGTAGTACAACGTACACTGCTAGCAGTACAATGCCAGCAGTACAGCAGTACACCGCCCACTGCTAGCAGTACAATGCCAGCAGTACAGCAGTACACCGCCCACTGCTAGCAGTACAATGTCAACAGTACAGCAGTACACCGCACATTGCTAGCAGTACAATGCCAGCAGTACAGCAGTACACCGCACATTGCTAGCATTACAATGTCAACAGTACAACAGTACACCGAACATTGCTAGCAGTACAATGCCAGCAGTACAGCAATACACCGCGCACTGCTAGCAGTACACTGACAGCAGTACAGCAGTACAGCAGTACAACGTCCACTGCTAGCAGTACAATGCCAACAGTACACCGCGCACTGCTACAGTGGGTCTCTGTCTGTACACTGCCAGTAATACAGCAGTACACCGCCCACTACTACAGTGGGTCTCTGCCTGTACACTGCCAGTAGTACAGCAATACATCGCGTACTGCTAGCAGTACACTGACAGCAGTACAGCAGTACACCGCACATTGCTAGCAGTACAATGCCAGCAGTACAACGTACACTGCTAGCAGTACAATTCCAGCAGTACAGCAGTACAACGTACACTGCTAGCAGTACATCAGTACAGCAGTACATCAGTCCAACGTACACTGCTAGCAGTATATCAATACAGCAGTACACGGCACACTGCTAGCAGTACAATTCCAGCAGTACAGCAGTACAGCAGTACAACGTACACTGCTAGCAGTACAATTCCAGCAGTACAGCAGTACAACATACACTGCTAGCAGTACAATGCCAGCAGTACAGCAGCACAACGTACACTGCTAGCAGTACAATTCCAGCAGTACAGCAGTACAACGTACACTGCTAGCAGTACAATTCCAGCAGTACAGCAGTACAACATACACTGCTAGCAGTACAATTCCAGCAGTACAGTAGTACAACGTACACTGCTAGCAGTACAATTTCAGCAGTACAGCAGTACAAGGTACACTGCTAGCAGTACAATTCCAGCAGTACAGCAGTACAACATACACTGCTAGCAGTACAATTCCAGCAGTACAACGTACACTGCTAGCAGTACAATTCCAGCAGTACAGCAGTACAACGTACACTGCTAGCAGTACAATTCCAGCAGTACAGCAGTACAACATACACTGCTAGCAGTACAATGCCAGCAGTACAGCAGTACAATGTACACTGCTAGCAGTACAATTCTAGCAGTACAACGTACAATGCTAGCAGTACAATACCAGCAATACAGCAGTACAACGTACACTGCTAGCAGTACAATTCCAGCAGTACAGCAGTACAACATACACTGCTAGCAGTACAATTCCAGCAGTACAGCAGTACAACATACACTGCTAGCAGTACAATTCCAGCAGTACAGCAGTACAGCAGTACAGCAGTACAACGTACACTGCTAGCAGTACAATTCCAGCAGTACAGCAGTACAACGTACAATGCTAGCAGTACAATTCCAGCAGTACAGCAGTACAACATACACTGCTAGCAGTACAATGCCAGCAGTACAGCAGTACAACATACACTGCTAGCAGTACACTTCCAGCAGTACAGCAGTACAACATACACTGCTAGCAGTACAATGCCAGCAGTACAGCAGTACAACGTACACTGCCAGCAGTACAATTCCAGCAGTACAACGTACAATGCTAGCAGTACAATACCAGCAGTACAGCAGTACAACATACACTGCTAGCAGTACAATTCCAGCAGTACAGCAGTACACCGCCCACTGCTAGCAGTACAATTTCAGCAGTACAGTAGTACAAGGTACACTGCTAGCAGTACAATTCCAGCAGTACAGCAGTACAACGTACACTGCTAGCAGTACAATTCCAGCAGTATAGCAGTACAACATACACTGCTAGCAGTACAATGCCAGCAGTACAGCAGTACAACGTACACTGCTAGCAGTACAATTCCAGCAGTACAACGTACAATGCTAGCAGTACAATACCAGCAGTACAGCAGTACAACATACACTGCTAGCAGTACAATTCCAGCAGTACAGCAGTACACCGCCCACTGCTAGCAGTACAATTTCAGCAGTACAGTAGTACAAGGTACACTGCTAGCAGTACAATTCCAGCAGTACAGCAGTACAACGTACACTGCTAGCAGTACAATTCCAGCAGTATAGCAGTACAACATACACTGCTAGCAGTACAATGCCAGCAGTACAGCAGTACAACGTACACTGCTAGCAGTACAATGCCAGCAGTACAGCAGTACAACGTACACTGCTAGCAGTACAATTCCAGCAGTACAACGTACAATGCTAGCAGTACAATACCAGCAGTACAGCAGTACAACATACACTGCTAGCAGTACAATTCCAGCAGTACAGCAGTACACCGCCCACTGCTAGCAGTACAATTTCAGCAGTACAGCAGTACAACGTACACTGCTAGCAGTACAATTCCAGCAGTACAGCAGTACACCGCTCACTGCTAGCAGTACAATTCCAGCAGTACAGCAGTACAACGTACACTGCTAGCAGTACAATTCCAGCAGTACAGCAGTACACCGCTCACTGCTAGCAGTACAATTCCAGCAGTACAGCAGTACAACGTACACTGCTAGCAGTACAATTCCAGCAGTACAGCAGTACACCGCTCACTGCTAGCAGTACAATTCCAGCAGTACAGCAGTACAACGTACACTGCTAGCAGTACAATTCCAGCAGTACAGCAGTACACCGCTCACTGCTAGCAGTACAATTCCAGCAGTACAGCAGTACAACGTACACTGCTAGCAGTACAATTCCAGCAGTACAGCAGTACACCGCTCACTGCTAGCAGTACAATTCCAGCAGTACAGCAGTACAACGTACACTGCTAGCAGTACAATTCCAGCAGTACAGCAGTACACCGCTCACTGCTAGCAGTACAATTCCAGCAGTACAGCAGTACAACGTACACTGCTAGCAGTACAATGCCAGCAGTACAGCAGTACACCGCACATTGTTAGCAGTACAATTCCAGCAGTACAGCAGTACACCGCCCACTGCTAGCAGTACAATGCCAACAGTACAGCAGTACACCGCCCACTGCTAGCAGTACAATGCCAACAGTACAGCAGTACACCGCACATTGCTAGAAGTGCACTGCCAACAGTACAATAGTACACCGCCACTGCCAACAGTACAGCAGTACACCGCCCACTGCTACCAAAAAGTACAGCAGCACACCGCGCACTGCTAGAAGGACACTGTGTTATCGTTTTTTGCACCACATGGAAATACAAATATGATGTAGTAAGCTCCCAGCTCCCCAATGCATAACAAAATAGTATATATATCATCCAGCTAATATATTGTCTTTAAGATTGTTATATAACTGAGTGATTTATGTTTCCCATATATCACAATCTTAAAGACAATGTATTAATTAGATGATTTATGTTTTCCGTGAAAAAGTCGTTGAAGCCAAAAATTCGGATATAGAGAGGGCACTATATATATATTACTAGTTCCCTGCTAGGAACACAGACGGATCTGTATTCCAGTGGTAACACGCTGGACTGGTAATCCAGGGATCGCCGGTTCGATCCCCCGTCTGACCCTAGTAAAATTAACAGTATTTCAGATGGGACTTTAAACCAAGGTCTCGTGTCGGTGCTTTACACCGTACACGTAAAAGAACCAGAGGAGACGCTGGAATGGGACTCTGTCTGTATCATTGCACTACCCTACACAAAATCTAAAATGACTAATCTCTTCAGGAGGCGTCGCTCATATGGGTAACCGGTAGCGACGATAAATAAACGTAAAACACACACAATATCCTCTCTACAATGAACACTTTTAACATGAATTAGACGGATGATTTTTGTTTTCCTTGAAAAAGGCTTTTTAAGCCGAACATTCGGATGTAGAGAGGATCACATATATATATAATTTATATATATCTATATATACAGTCAAACATGCCTTAAGCAGCCAGTCAAGGGAATCACAAACAGTGGCTGCTTAGCACAGGTGGCTGCTTAATAGAGGTTAAATGTATAATAAAACAACACATTGGGATTCTGGAAGCTGGCTGCTTAACACAGGTTGGCTGCTTAATAGAGGTGACCACTATAACAGGTTTGACTGTATAATATATATATGGTGACTAATATATACGATACGGGTGTGTATTATATACATGTACTCGTACAATATAATTATTTCTGTTTTCAAATCTTACTCTAAGGTATTTGAAATCTAATAAAGTGTATTACTTTAATATGTTTGTATCCAATACGTGTCATTTCCTATGATTTATTACAATGCAGTGCAAATATAGTTATCAATTTATATTTAACAATTTTAGTGAGGCCAGTGTTTGGCAATATTTGCAAATATGCTTATGTACAAATGCGGGACCTTTCCTCGTATACTGATTGCGTTTTTCAAGTACCAGCACTTGAAAATCAGCCATATCTAAATTACAATTTATTGACCTCGATTTCCAAATTTCTTTAAACAAGTAATACGTCAAATGATTGAAAGCAATGAAAGCTTGAATATCAAGTTCTAATGTATTTATCTTTAATTCATAGAGAATACGTGTCGTACACTAGCATGCACCACGTGCAGTATGGAACATGTATTGAACTTTACTGATTACATATTGCGAGGGTCTATCGCCAAAATCGCCAAAAAACGAGGATTGAATACATTTGAATTACGTGTGATTACTTTTCAAATAACTCGTGTCTCGTAGAAGAATTAAAAATTAATAGGTAATAAATAAATTAATATTTGTGGATCGATGAAGCTTCAATAAAAGACAAGTGAATCGATAGACAGTCGTGTAAACAAGACGTGGGATTGGAAACAGACGCAACTAGATACATCTTTCTAATTATTAGAGAACTATTTTTCTGCTAATTCATCAAAGAAACATGACACGTCTTGTCTGCTCTGTCGCCCAGTACGACGTCATATCGACTGTGCAAACATGAATGGCATACACAGTTGTATTCGAAGTGCAGTACATTCAGGACTAATTTGACACACCTCTGCGATTTTGTTAGATATATAACTTTGCTAATTAATCGAACGATCAAACTATTTTCTTATCTTCCAATACGACGTCATAGTGCTTGTGGATGTGTCAGACATGGTGATAGTTCTATTGATTGATTGGTGGCAGCGGTACTAAGATATAACCAAACTCTAAGCAGATCTGATTCAGGATTTGTAAAAGTAAAAACACGAATGATCACATTATACGCTTTCGTCCGAGCCAACGAGAGTGATTAATATAAGTTGTTAAAACTTGCTTCACAATCGTTGTAAAATAAATAAAGTATAAAAAAGAAGAAAAAAAGTAAAAACAAATGTTTGGCTCAGTGTAACCACATTAGTGTTCAGAGAAAACATCCAAGCTGAACAAATGCATGTTGTGAAAGCGTGCTAAATACAACGAACGAAGCCGAACATAACGAACAGATCGAAGAGGTCAACACGCTGGACGAGATTGGAACATATAGCAATTGAAATTTGGAAATTTTAACTTGAACTTTGATAAACATAGACTATTAGTATATCTACTTATCTTGTATACAATGTACTTAACCCGGCGCGATATAGCCTGAACTGTGCTGATGCGCCGTTAAACCAAATAAAATAGAAAATAAATAGTATATCTACTACTTTTGAGCCAAGAAAATAAGACAATGATTACCTGCGTCACGGTTGGTATGTGAGTGTGGTAAACGTGTTGATACCTCTACAGTTTGACGGAACAGAAACAGAAACATCTGAAGACACCTGAAGCCATGACTGCCAGAATTAAAACAACAGATGACAGTGATGTAGACAGGTACATCAAAGAGAGCTGTAGGAGTTACAAGGAGTGTAGTGTAAAGAACACAGCCAGGAGAAACTCCTTATTTAAGAAGACGATGGGAATCGAATCTGAGAGACGGATAGCAAGCAGCAAGCTGTTCAGGGAAGAACGAGAGCTGAGAGAACAGCTGAAACAAATGAATATTGAGAAAGCGAAGAATCATATCGTGCACAATTTAAGAGGTATATGCTTTTTTCTGTCTATTGTACGCATAGCAAGCTATTTATTGAAGTCAAATGTCTGGTTTGAATGGTGTGCTGTGTGATAATGCGCATTTATGTCATTCTTAAGCTTGGTATGCTGCTTGTTCTATGGTTAAGTAGTTTGAGGTTTGTTAAAGACTGTTTTATATCTAACATAAACGGTATGCTGTTTGTTCTTGCCCATTTATGTCTAGTTTAAATAGTTAAGTACAACGTACTTATTGCATATACCCTCTGTACTGCGTACGTCATTACAGTGTTGCATAATTATATTGATTACGTATTGCATATATCATTTACGTGTATCATATGTTTACATAGTACGTGTATCATGTACGTGTAGCATATAGTGTTTACATCGTACGTGTATCATGTACGTGTAGCATATACTGTTTACATAGTACTTGTATCATGTACGTGTAGCATATACTGTTTACATAGTACGTGTATCATTTACGTGTACCATATGTTTACATAGTACGTGTATCATGTACGTGTAGCATATAGTGTTTACATCGTACGTGTATCATGTACGTGTAGCATATACTGTTTACATAGTACGTGTATCATTTACGTGTAGCATATACTGTTTACATAGTACGTGTATCATGTACGTGTAGCATATATTGTTTACATAGTACGTGTATCATGTACGTGTAGCATATACTGTTTACATAGTACGTGTATCATGTACGTGTAGCATATATTGTTTACATAGTACGTGTATCATGTACGTGTAGCATATATTGTTTACATAGTACGTGTATCATGTACGTGTAGCATATACTGTTTACATAGTACGTGTATCATTTACGTGTAGCATATATTGTTTACATAGTACGTGTATCATGTACGTGTAGCATATAGTTTGCGTATACCATTTATGTGCATCATATATTGATGATGTGTTCATATTACATCTATATATATATATATATTTGTTTATACAAATTTAGTTTAGCTCGATTGCGAAACAAGTTATTATAACTTATATTAATCACTCTCGAGACCTCATTCCTGGTGGAATCCATCGCCACGAGGGAGAGAGAAGAGGCAACGTGGAATTTAAATGCCTTGCCTAAGGGCACACTCGTAACGGCTCCAGCATATTGCACATACTGTTTACATGTTACATATATATGTATACCATTTATATATATACCGTTTACGTGGTGTAGTGCGTACACAGTTTGTGTAGCATACACACCTGCCATATAACTATTAAATAATACTGTGCGTATGCCTAGACGATATAAAATGGAATTGCATGGCTCAACCTTAAGTTCATGAAAATGAAAACAGTAAGTAAATAAACCCACGACGATCATTGCGTGAGCGCCAACTGATATATTTACACAATGATATAATATAAATATATTGAATGGAGACATTAGTACATATAGCAACTCGATATAGCAAATGGGCCAGTTTTGCACTATGAATGTATACGAACCCTTGTGAATACACTTGTAGTATACTTATGTATGTAGCCAATCCAAATGATATAACAGGCGGGTCAGTTGTTAACACGTTGGACTGCGAATCCAGGGGTCGCAGGTTCGATTCCCCCGATGCGATCGCCCGTTTGACCCTAATAGTATTAACAGTATTTCAGAAGTGACTTTAAACCGTTGTATCGTGTCGGTGATTTACACAGTGCATGTAAATGAACCAGAGGATACTCTGGAATGGGTCTCTGTCTGTATCAGTGTGCTATCGTCTAACATCTAAAATGATTAGTCTCTTCAGGAGGCGTCGCTCATATAGGCAACCGGTAGCGACGATAAATAAACACACACGCACGCACGCACGCACGCACGCACGCACGCACGCAAAATGATATTATATATATATATATATATATATATATGACTTATTCTTATCCTGGTGTTTCGTGAAACCAGCTCGAGATCTTTGGTTAATGAACGGTCGGTACATGAATATAATACAATCTACTCTACTGAGTATACCACTGCCAGTCTTATCTATACATGTAGATACATGTCAACAGCAACGGTCCGTGCCATATTAATAAGCACCATGGCTTCGTCCTTGTTTCCGTATGCATATATAATGTTTTAATCAATTATCATAGATCGTGGTTAGTAACTTGTAGACATTAGCGAACTCAGCCATAACCAGAACGGCTGTCTGCACACTCGCGTCTCACCAATGGAACCCGGGTTCGATCCTCGGACCGAGAATATATGTTAGATGGTATGGTGGTCGCCAGATCGGTTTTCTCCTGGTGCTCCAATTTCTCTCGCACGAATTACCACATTTACGCTTTCATCCGCGCCAACGAGATTGATTAATTTCAGTTGTTAAAGCTTGTTTCGCAATCGTTGTAAAATAAATATAGTTTAATCTTTATAATCAGAATCCGAAATATGCATTGTTATACCTTGTTAGATTCCACAAACGAACTGCAAGACAAATTCTTGATATAGACTTTTAAACTCCTTCCGAACATTCTCAACACTGTTCAAGAAAGGGTTAACTATGTAAATGCTGTCTTAATGTTTAAAACACTCAATGGCCTAGCACCGTCTATCTACAAGAGTCATTCAAATTCACTTCCGATGTTCGAACTCAAAACTTGCGATCATCCGCTAATCTTCAACTGTACAACCATATCCTCCAATCTCCAACTGTACCCTCATCTCCTCCAATCTCCAACTGTACCCCCCATCTCCTCCAACCTCCAACTGTACCGCCATCTCCTCCAATCTCCAACTATACCCCCATCTCCTCCAAATCTCCAACTCTACCCCATCTCCTCCAAATCTCAAACTGTACCCTCATCTCCTCCAATCTCCAACTGTACCCCCATCTCCTCCAACCTCCAACTATACTCCCATCTCCTCCAACCTCCAACTGTACTCCCATCTCCTCCAATCTCCAACTGTACCCTCATCTCCTCCAACCTCCAACTGTACTCCCATCTCCTCCAACCTCCAACTGTACTCCCATCTCCTCCAAACTCCAACTATACCCCCATCTCCTCCAACCTCCAACTGTACTCCCATCTCCTCCAACCTCCAACTGTACTCCCATCTCCTCCAACCTCCAACTGTACTCCCATCTCCTCCAACCTCCAACTGTACTCCCATCTCCTCCAAACTCCAACTATACCCCCATCTCCTCCAACCTCCAACTGTACTCCCATCTCCTCCAATCTCCAACTGTACTCCCATCTCCTCCAATCTCCAACTATACTCCCACCTCCTCCAATCTCCAACTATACTCCCATCTCCTCCAATCTCCAACTATACCCCATCTCCTCCAAACTCCAACTATACTCCCCATCTCCTCCAACCTCCAACTGTTTTTTTTGTTTTTTTGTTTTTTTGTTTTTTTTTTTTTGTTTTTTTTGTTTTTACTCCCACCTCCTCCAATCTCCAACTATACTCCCATCTCCTCCAATCTCTCCAACTATACCCCATCTCCTCCAAACTCCAACTATACTCCCATCTCCTCCAACCTCCAACTATACCCCCATCTCCTCCAATCTCCAACTATACCCCATCAACTATACTCCCATCTATACTCCCATCTCCTCCAATCTCCAACTATACCCCATCTCCTCTCCTCCCATCTCCTCCAACTCCAACTATCCTCCATCTCCAATCTCCAACTATACTCTCCTCTATACCCCCATCTCCTCCAATCCTCCTATACTCCCATCCTCCAACTCTACTACTCCCATCTCCCTCCCAATCTCTATCCCCATCTCCTCCAATCTCCAACAACTCCAATCTCTCCATCCAATCTCCAACTATACCCATCTCCTCCAATCTCCAACTATACTCCCATCTCCTCCAATCTCCACTCCCACTATACCCCATCTCCTCCAATCTCCAACTATACTCCCATCTCCTCCAAACTCCAACTACCCCCATCTCCTCCCTCCAACTATACTCCCATCTCCTCCAATCTCCAACTATACCCCCATCTCCTCCAATCTCCAACTATACCCCCTTCTCCTCCAATCTCCAACTATACTCCCATCTCCTCCAAACTCCAACTGTACTCCCATCTCCTCCAATCTCCAACTATACCCCCATCTCCTCCAATCTCCAACTATACCCCCTTCTCCTCCAATCTCCAACTATACTCCCATCTCCTCCAAACTCCAACTGTACCCCCATCTCCTCCAATCTCCAACTATATCAACGTTTTAGACAATATTTCCTATAGCATGTTATATTATAATAAATTTTTTATGCTATGTAATAGGTCCAATATAATACCCATACAATTTGATGTGTGTACTGTAAGACACGTCTATGACGTCAGGCAGCTATCTGGACGTTTCTATTGCATGCCTGTGCCGTCAATATTAGCACTCGTTCACAGACATACTAACATAACCGAGTGATTGTGGGTGTTGACTTCAAATCACTTTCCCCTCACACCTGTAGGTTCGAATCCTACTGAGTGTGTCGAGTTATTTCCTATGGGGAAGCAATCCAACTGACGTGCGGACGGTCGGTGGTCTCGGAGGGGAACGAGGAGTCTTCCATAACCAATACTAGCTCGTGAGTCGCTACGTGGCATGAGCTGTTGCTGCGACTTTAACCCACAAAACAAACATTCTAACAAACATAGATAGGTGTGTGAATGATCGAGCTTTGGCTTACATCCCACCAAACGAGCCCAGCAGTAGTCAGCATTTAAATTCCACATTACCTCTTCTCTCTCCCTCGTGGCGGTGGATTCCATCAGGAATCGGGTCTCGAGCGTGATTACTATAAGTTGTAAGAACTTGTTTCGCAATCGCGCTAAGCTAAATGTGTATAAACTAACAAACGAGTGTACAGTCAAACCTGTCTTAAGCAGCCAGCCAAGGGAATCATAGAAAGTGGCTGCTTAGCACAGGTGGCTGCTTAATAGAGGTAAAATATATAATAAAACAACATATTGGGAATCTGGAAACTGGCTGCATAATACAGGTTGGCTGCTTAATACAGGTGACCACTAACACAGGTTTGACTGTATATATTACACGGTTCACTTTGCTTACACCACTCTAACTATTTGCAACTTACTCAATACGTAAACTGACGTCGTAAACGATAAATGGCACTGCCGTGTGGTGTAAAGGAGGCAAGTCGATTCAGTTCAAGCTTGACTTTAAATTAATGAAATTGTTACCAAGGGATACTTACCCGTGAGGCATTGTGTAGAACTAATATAAATCAGAGTTGTCGAGCATGAATGCCTCGTCATAGTCATGACGTAGGATGTTATTCTCTTACATTCATATTCCAACAGGGAAGCTTAGATATTTGAAAATTTGTTTTTACTGTTCTTAAAAATCGGACGATAAGCTTATAAATATTTTCATTAACTTTATTTACAGTAGTTTGCACATCATGTATCTAATATGTTTTGAAGGGAAGATGTGTACTACACTAATTATCGATGCAGGAGGATTACACCTGATTTAATACATTGCGCATTTGTTAATTGTCCGACCATCGTGGCGCCATCTTGTTCATGAATGAGGGCCCCGCAGCAGCATACAAGCGGATCTGTCAGTTAGATATGAGGCCTGGAGGTTATAAAACTTGTCTCCAATCTCAGTTTGACTGTCCGATTAGCGCGCTCGCTTCCACCAATGCGACCCGGGTTCGATCCTCGGACCGGGAAGTATGTCTGGTTGTCGCCAGATCGGACATGTGGGTTTTCTCCGTGGACTCCGGTTTCCTCCCACACGAATGACCACATTTACGCTTTCATCCGAGCCAACGAGAGTGATTACTATAAGTTGTTAAAGCTTGTTTCGCAATCGTTGTAAAATAAATAAAGTTTTAAGTTTAAACTCAGTCTCAAGCTTCTGAATAAACTTGACATCGCAAACATTAAATGTCACTTCATTGTGGTGTAAGGGAGACAACTTCAGATGTAATAGTAAATAAAATATTCTGTTTATTACTAAAAGTCTCCCTTACACAATATATTGATATTTCCTATTAATTACCCCGTGTACATGTTACTTTTTACTTAATAGTGAAATGATAGTGATACAACTTGATTTCGATCCAAGTGTTGAAGAGCATGAGAAATAGTTTTAATAGTACATATATTTAAACAGCACGGGTGTAATACTACTATATGTACGCAAACAACACGTGCAGGCTTGCTGATGATGATTGAGCTTAATCACCCTCGCCACTGACGATCCATGTGGGCGACTATTGCGTAGCACAGGCTATTATGCATGAAGTGTGGTTGATTTGGAGAGTGATGTCTTGTAGAGTAATGGTCAGAGTGTTAGATTAAATCCTATGTGTAAATGGATGACATTACCAATTTTAATTAGTAGGATCTTGTTATATTTAGGCCTAAGTGTGTTTTAAGTCAGATATAAACATCAAACGGATCCAATATGTAAAATATTGGTCCTGTCATCGGCGCTACTCGCCTCACACAGTCCGATATTTTACATATTGGATCGTTTTCGGCTTATAAATATCCTATGCGTAATTGTAGACTTTATTGATGCAGGTATTGTGTAGGATTATGGATAATTAAATTATCAAGCCACAACTTGCGCGCAATTTGGTCACGAACATGTGCGCATTGTGGGGTGCCAACACGTGCACAATTTTGAATGTTCGAGTTCCAGAGGGGGCACGGAGTTTTCCTCGTGACAGTGTTAAGCATAGTCGGTGCCATGTCGTGCCATCTGACACGCATTAGTTACAAACTTGATGCGCATCGGTCACGAAAACGTGAAACAACACATGTCACGCAATAGCACGCCTTGGCAATTATCATAATGCCTATAGTTGCGCCAAGGGTACACACTATTTGCGGTGATGTCACCTAGGGACGCATAAGCAATCAGTTGCAGGACTTGTTTCTCATTGACACGTCATAGTTACGCATGCGCATGACTATGTGCACATGAGTACCAATCGTTCCACTTGTGTCTGCGCTGTTAATAGTCCCATGCAGGCGCGCAATGGCAAGCTGTGACACTCATTGACCGGTTCTTGTTGCGCATGCGTTGTGTCAGTTTAATGTTGCCAAGCAATATCAATATACATAATGACAGGTCAATCTGCGCCAACAATCCGTATTGCTATGTTTCAGATAAGAAGCAGACGAAACGGAAACCAAAGAAGAAAACACAGACGCACGAAAATCACGTGGTGCCTATAGAACCGTATCCGATCACCTTTAGAACGCATACACCGTCCCCAGTAAATGTGGAGAAGCAAATTGAAATGGACGGTGCGTATGTGGGTGTCTAGGGTGTGGGCAAGCGTCTCAAAAGTATCAAATGTCTGGTGTACGGTGTATCGTTTTTTTTTTACAAATTTATTTTAGCTCGATTGCGAAACAAGTTCTTTCAACTTATATTCATCACTCTCGAGACCTCATTCCTGATGGAATCCATCGCCACGAGGGAGAAAGAAGAGTTGGTATTCATCGCTGGTACATGTTTGCCACATCCTTGATCAATATATAAGTAAGGGTTCGATCCTCGGACCGGGAAGTATGTGAGATGGTACGATGGTCGCCAGATCGGACAGGTGGGGTTTCTCTGGGTACTCCGGTTTCCTGCCACACGAATAACCACATAAACGCTTTCATCCGCGCCAACGAGAGTGATTAATATAAGTTGTTAAAACTTGCTTCGCAATCGTTGTAAAATAAATAACGTTTAGTTTATACAAATTAATTTCGCTCGATTATTCGCTCGATTGCGAAACAAGTTATTTCAAGTTATATTAATCACTCTCGAGACCTCATTCCTGATGAAATCAATCGCCACGAGGGAGAGAGAAGAGGCAACGTGGAATTTAAATGCCTTGCATAAGGGCACAATCGTAACGGCTCCAGCGGGGCTCGAACTCCGGACCTTTCGCACCTGAAGCGAACGCGCATCCACTGCGCTATCACGACTTCCACAAATAAAGTTTAAACTAATATATAAGTCCTTAAAAGCCCCATTATGCGTTTACTTAGAATGTGCTGCGCACACAGATATTGTAAAGAGCGGATGAATAGATATTGTGATTATTATCTTATATTTTCATTTTTCAATAATAAATTATTACGATAAGGCCATAATAAAATAAATCCTAGATTTTCATCCAAATTTATTTTTTATTTTATATTTTCAGGATATCGATATTTATGCTGATAAAATGGTGTTTTGACAAGATTCAACTTGACAAGATTTTTTTTTTTTTTTTTCAAATAGTAATAAAAAAAATCGGGGCGGGCCCTAAAAACGGGGGCGGGCGGGGATGAAAATCTAGGAAATATTTTATTATGGCCTAAACCATAACATTTGAAAAATATGGCCACAAACGAACGTGCTTTTGTGAAATTGCAATTTGTAAATGACCTCCTTTTATTGTTTATTTCTTCAACACAATAAAATCACCAATAAATCTGTAAATGGTGGTTTACTAAAACTAAGACTAGGTCAAATATGCCTATGCATTTATTGAATTATTGTCTTATGTTTCTACTGAAGAAAAAAACGCACACAGACAATTTAAATGTGAATGTGCCCACTAAGGAATGAATCGGGTTAATTGTTTCCATCGGGTTATGAACTGCATTGGGCGTGGTAAAAGTGTGCCGAAGGCATCCACGCTAACTTTAAGCACGCCCAATGCAGTTCATACCCAGATGGAAACTATTAACCAGCGATTCAATACTTACATTTACATTAATTATTCTTTTCAATAAGGCACAAAGAAAAGAATGGTTTTAGTTAAGAGTTGCATCTGATCGTGTGCCGGACCAGGTAAATAGATCATCATTGGACAGCGTAAACTCTAAGACACGCCTTTTCTCGTGAGGAACGCTGCCAAACACGCATGTCCGTAACATCGAATGCGCATGTCAGGTGCATATCATTAGTTGGGAACCCTCATACGAAAATGTATACAATCATGGCACAATACGTCCATCGAAGGAAATGCAATAGCGATGTAAATATATATGGATGATGCATCTATGACAAATACCAAAATAAGTATATTCTTTATATGTCAAGAAACTTGGCAACTACATTAATGGCGACACAAGAAAGACGATGGTTCGTTCGGTAAAATAATTAATTACTATCTATAACATTAACTAATTGTGTTAGCCTACTACCACACATACAATAGTTTATACAAATTTATATTAGCTCGATTGCGAAACAAGTTCTTTCAAACTTATATTAATCACTCTCGAGACCTCATTCCTGATGTAATCCATCGCCATGAAGGAGAGAAGAGGCAATGTGGAATTTAAATGCCTTGCCTAAGGGCACAATCGTAACGGCTCCAGTGGGGCTCGAACCTGAAGCGAACGCGCATCCACTGCGCTATCACGACTTCCACTTCCACACATACAATATATTTGTTAATGCGTTCTTAGTAATTGCACGTGTATAGATATACTGATTTATGTCTAATTCAGGTGAAATGTATGCCAAATCCAGACGACGTAGACAGTCAAAAGAGTATGAGGATTTATGCATTGACACTGGGTCCGGAACATTGTATCGCGACAATGAATTTGCTAGTGACGAAGCGGGACCAAGGAGACGGGTATATTCTATGTCATATGCTCAACAAATCTTGTCGTGGAAACAGTTCAGTCTATCTGGCCGATCTAGCGGTCACAATTCACCAGGAACGTCACCGGATCTACGGCGGAAACTCCTAACTCGAAGTAAGGGAGGTCATTCAAGCAGCTCTTCAAAGGAAAGTCTAAATGACAGTACCGAACGACTTGCTTCTCTTGGAGAACTAGACTGGGTTGGTAACCCTGAGGCCATTCATTCAGTCAGACGGGCACGCAAAACAGCTGAAGAGCTGGAATTTGAAACCGAAATGCATAAATTAAGACTTACCTGACATTAACAGTGACATCCCGACGTAGCTATCTCCCGTTTTCAAACCGTATCAGATCAGATGGTTAAGTTCGATCAATAGCAACATTTTGCGTCTAACCTTGCATACTGTTACTCTGTCGTATTTGTGTATAGTAGTTTATTCAAATTAATTAAGCTCGGTTGCGAAACAAGATTAGATTAATCGCTATCGATACACCATTCCTGCTGGAATCCATCGCCATGGGAGAGAAGAAGCATTGTAGAGTCACAAAGGCAACTCCACCGTGGTTCTGCTGGATTCGAACTCGCACTATCTCGATTACGAGGTGGTTACCACATCCATTACACGACGGGGGCTCCACATGTTGTGCTATGTAGGTATGGCAGTCCTTGCCAAGCGTGGCAATTATTCAGTGTGCTATGTCATAAACAAGAAATAAATGAAATATTTGCAAGACTTATGCAAGAATGTTGTTTTTCCAAGAAAACATGTGTTGGCAAGCTATGAAGTACATACGAGTATTTATGTATACTAGCATGGGTTATGTAAGTATTTGCCATATGTTAGGCACAATAAATTTCTGATTCTGGTTTCCATGTTAGTCCATAAAGCGAAATTACATCGCAAAAAGCAAATAAAATGCATTTTTTCACTGCTACTACACATTCTTCTGAACACATTCGAACACTAACATTGCATCAATAAACAGTGTTTATGTGATATACAACCTTTCAAAAGTGAAAGTAGGATTCCATATAACGGTCGTCCACGCTCCTGAAATGACGTTTGTTTGTTTATTGGAGTCAATACTAAACGCGAGATAATGTTGTTTGGAGATAATTTAACTAAGATTAGTTTACAAATAAATATGCATAGGAACAAATGTGAGATATAACGGTAAATATGTATGATAAATCGTGTTATTCAGGATACACGCATTGTATTACGCATGCATGTCGACCCTATTTACATTATTTTGTTGTGTCAACATCAACTGCGTATACGACGCTTGTTTATTTGTTGACATATACAATTTTTGAGGCAAATATTGGAGAGAAAAATTATACCATATAATAGGAAATTACATTAGTTTAAACATATTTATTTTCTGTCAATACATGATTATTTACAACAACTGATATAAGGAATTGGACAGAAAGCTGTATACATTTACGTTTTCACCGATGTAGTGTCGCTTTAACATAATTATAATCATCCAAACCGTTCTGATGGCCAGACTACAAACAACTGGGGATCGAGCAATATTAAACAAAAAGAAGAAAAGAAGTATTTGATACTACGTTTTCGCGTACGTTCTGGTTTTGTTGTTTGTCTATCTATCTTCCTTGACATAATACTACGTTTTCGCGACATAAAAAGAAGATAGATAGATAGACAAACAACAACACCAGAACGTACGCGAAAACGTAGTATCAAACACTTCTTTTATTCTTGTTTAATAGTGCTCGATTCCCAGTAGAACAATTACTAAATAAATAAACAGGTTCCTAGCAGCTATAGCTAGTTGTTCAGTGGACAGGGGACAAGCATCAGACATTAGTTATGTCTTATCGCATGCTTGGGAAGTTTCTGTTTGAGTCTAGTACATATGTATATATTGCATCATCACGGATATTTAAAAATAGATCCGTAACCGTCTCCTTTGCCTGGTGGTTAAGGCGTCCACGTGGGTTTGTTCTGATATTGCCGATTGTTGAGCCGCAAGCTAGTTATATAATGCTTACCGATTGCCTACCAGCCTGGCCTACAAGCATAGGATTAGGGAAGTACTGATGTTCATAAAAAGAGGTGTCTCATAAGTCAGACATGACTGGTCCTTTACTTATATCAAATTGTAGTAGTTTTATCAATCGTACTAAAAGTATAGTTAAACCTGTCTTAAGCAGCCAGCCAAGGGAATTATAGAAAGTGGCTGCTTAGTACAGGTGGCTGCTTAATAGAGGTCAAATGTATATTGAAACACCATATCTGGAAACTGGCTGCTTAATACAGTTTGGCTGCTTAATAGAGGTGACCACTAACACAGGTTTGACTGTAAATAACGTTTATACTAATCAATTAAACTACAATGTAGAACAGCTTACGTGAATAAGAGAAACCCATGAACTCATCTAAGTTTTCATCATTGCACATTTATCTTAATTTATGTGTGTTTTACGTTTATTTATCGTCGCTACCGGTTGCCAATATGAGCGACGCCTCCTGAAGAGATTAGTCATTTTAGATTTTGGAGGATAGTGCATGATACAGACAGAGACCCATTCCAGAGTCTCCTCTGGTTCTTTTACGTGTACGGTGTAAAGCACCGACACGAGACCTCGGTTTAACGTCCAATCTGAAAGACTGTTAATTTTATTCGGGTCAGACGGGGGATCGAACCTGCAATCCCTGGATTACCAGTCCAGCGTGTTATCACTGGACTACATATCCGTCTGTAGCGAATAGCACATGAGTCATTTAGATTATACCATGAGCATATATATATATATATATATATAGTCAGTGTATATGCGGGGTCTCTCTGGTCGAGTGGTTACGGTCATTGACTTCAAATCACTTCATCGCTATAGGTTCGAATCCCTCTGGAGTCGCCGAATGATTTCATGTGACAGCTCGATGATTCTACCCGGGTTCCCGTCTGTGCATGCAATGCTGCTCGGAGGGGCACCGGGGGTCTTCCTTCACCAATAATAGCTGGGAGAGTCGGTGTATGACTGAGCGGCTTAAAACCACATACACAAAAGGAGCAGTGTAATTTGACGGTACAATTGCATCTTAGACACCCTCATGTTCAATTTAGATTTAGAATACACATGCCAGAATTGTTAAATATCCCCAACCCCTTTATTGAGTTCCTCCACTAACTGTCCTATTTTTAGTGTGTGGAATGTCGCGTCAGACAAATAAGTACCATAGTCAACGGTTTGAACCCTTTTGATCCTTTTCCGGAAAATATTCGTTTTAAACGTATAGTATACATACAATAAACACATTGTGCTAGAACTTGTGGTCCTATCTTTCTTTGAACTAGTGTAATTAGTTCCCGCATGCGCATGTACAACAAACACAAGCACTATGCTATGAATAAGCCGGATCAATTTTCTATCAGACTGTTTTCCGGTCCGCAGAAACATCGGTGATATGTATCTTCCATAGCAATTATGATGTTGCGTGAACATTTAATTGCGTAACGTATGCCTAAGCAATGCCGAGCGATGGACTATGATAGCATTCATTCATTTCCGGGATGTTATCTGTTACGTGGAATGGAACTCGGAAATAATATAACAATAAACAGTTTAATAGTCTTTAGAACAACGCTGCATTATATAGAGACAAGTCATTGCAGAAATTACACTGTCTTAGAGCCGCACTATCTCGTAATAAATGATATTATTTGGTAAAATATAAATACTAATGTATGTATGTTTACAAAAATCGAAATAGTCGCTCAGAAACGATAAAAATACAATAAATATACATCGTCGTATACGCGAATTGTTTATCAACAAACGAAATGTGTTTATTAACACACGAAATGTAAACACTCACAGTGCGCATGCGTGAAACACCAGCGGATGTAGAAACGCACGTTGGAATGTCAACATATTTTGAACATGAACAACTATCTATCTATCTTCGTCTAATGTCGAATCCCTCGCGGGATGTAGACATGTCCCTAAAAGACTTAGATAACAGAGGTATGAATCGACATCTCAAGTAATTCAGTTAAAAAAGACAACGTGGGACAAATGGGGACGATGCATGCCGAAGGTAAACAAGTGCGGACGATGCGTTCCGGTTGTAAACAAGTGCGTGACCGACATACTCGGAAAGGCCTAGTTTCGGTTTCAAGTTTGTTTTATCGCCAAAAAACACTAATTGAACATTATTATACAAATTATAATGTAAGAATGCGTAACAGCGTTGCATTTGAATTTTTCAAATATCTTTTATTTCATATGATATAAGGCTGCTTTAACAAAATACATGACGAATAGAAATAATACAACAGTTTATTTTATGCTTTCACAATAACAAAATCTCATGCATGCACCTCCCACTAACTTAATAAACAAAAGAATATCTATACAGCAATTCACATTTCTAACTCTTATTCCAGTCTGTACACAGACACTACAAGGCCACCCATTATTATTCCATATTGGAAACAAACAAACCGCTACCAGTATACGTGATTGCAAAGCATGATGTCCTTTTGTACTCCCCATAATTACGTAGTAAATGAACTTCTTTTGATTTAACCTTGTTGGAACAACTATTCTAATAAATATTATGACGTCTAGGGTATATAGAGAATAAATGAGCCGTAGGTAACTTAACCATGTCGTGCGATGTCGGTATACAAAGGGCGAAATCTAACTCAAACCTGTAAAACGTCACGGTCAGACGGTGTATTGATATAGTGGTCTGGGATTGGTTGAAAAAGTGTAGGGAAGCCCTTAAGAGTTATTGATACATGAACTGATTGGCTGAGTAGGTATTGTCACAAATATTGAAAATGACTTCTAAATATTAAAATACAATATATGAGCTGCATTTTGGAATATTTAAAAATATTTGGTGACAAAATAAACAGCATATTATAAATGCAGGTGTCAGTGCAACATTCACCACCAAATTACCTAGGGGGTGGGTGCCTTTAGTGGGAAATAAAAAAACCGCAATTGGTCAACCCCATTGGAATTTGACATTTTCCTGTGGCTCAAAGGCCAGTCTGTTGAAAACTACTGTCTTTTGTGCCAAACTATTTTTGGGGGAAATCTCATGGCACTGTGTGTTATTATGGTGGCCTATGGACATTGAAATAGCGGTGTCTGACCTAAACACAATTTAAAATAAAGTTGACATACAACAATATCCGACATATCGGGGGGGTCAAGGTACTGTTATCGTTCCCTTATGCTACATATTGATGCTTGTTAACGAACGGTTTTGTTAACGAACGGTTTACGTGCAAACCGTTATAATTACAATGCTACCCAAATCTTCCATAATACCAGTAGAGAACACACACTGAAAGTATAGAACACAATCTCACTCGAACAATTATAAAGCACAACTTGCAATATTAGGCCAACACACCAGAATTGCGTAAGTTTCATCTAAAGAAAATCTCTATGTGCGTATTTATAGTTTATGTACCAAGTGTGGCATCCGTGCTTAGGTCGGCTAAGCCTGCCAAGGAAAACATGTCTAAGTCCCCGCGAGGGGTTTGACATTAAAGGAACATACATACATACATAGTAATTTGTGTACATGGACAGTACACAACTCGTTGACACCACGATGTTCCATCTACTTTACCTGTTAGGGTCAATGTGTAAGAGAGTATCGAGAGAGCATAGCGTTGCTAATTTGGACAGACCGTTGATGTGTAACAGGACTGATGTAGTAAAACATGATTTAATTTAAAGTCAGAATATAGAACCAGTTCGAATATATGCACGCACACTTATTGCAAATTACATCACAGACGGATCTGTAGTCCAGTGGTAACACGCTGGACTGGTAATCCAGGGATTGCAGGTTCGATCCCCCGTCTGACCCTAATAAAATTAACAGTCTTTCAGATGGGACGTTAAACCGAGGTCTCGTGTCGGTGCTTTACACCGTGCACATAAAAGAACCAGAGGAGACTCTGGAATGGGTCTCTGTCTATATCATTGCACTATCCTCCAAAAATCTAAATGACTAATCTCTTCAGGAGGCGTCGCTCATATGGGCAACCGGTAGCGACGATAAATAAACGTAAAACACAAAGCAAATTACATGCATCGCACGTGTTTGTCATTTGAAATCCGGTTGTATTCTTGAATTATTACATCAACGAGCTAGATAAAGGCTAGCATTATATCAGTACAGGTCACTAGTTATGCGTTTGCTGGTACATCATGTTGGTTTGTATACAGCCCAACTCAAATACAGAAATTCATAACCAAAAACTAATATGTACCATAAACAATATACAGTGAATCAAGTGTATATTCCATACCATTAACCTCATGTGATCACTAAGATATTAGACACAGTCACCGTGATTAGCAATGAAGTCGTTATTGCGCAGTTGTAGCGCGTTCGCTTCGGGTGATAAAGGCCCCGAGTTCGCACCCAGCTGTAGTCGTTACGATTGTTGCCTTAGGCAAGGCATTTAAATTCCACATTATCTCTTCTCTATCCCTCGTAGCGATGAATTACATCAGGATTGAGGTCTCGAGATTGATTAATATAAGTTGTAGGAACTTGTTTCGCAGTCGAGCTAAAATAAATTTGTATAAAACAAAAAAAAAACCAAGTATAAGCATTATATCCGGCCATTAGTATACAGAGATATCGGTCTTAAAAGCAACCGCAAGGACTATATACATATATCCCGGTCGATCTCCTCACGACGTGCACGTCGTGACCGGGGCACATTCCGCAGCAGCAGCGTAGGATTCTGAGATCTTCTGGTCGTCGATCTTGCGAAGGGAAATTCGCCAGCATGTCGATCCACGGCTATGGCACATCAGGACAGATCCACCATCTCTTCTAGCTTCGCTGGCTTTTTCGATCTTTCTCCTCCGGCGGATGGACGAGACGGCGGACCTGAGGGAGCGGCAACGGTCGTGGCATCCACGCTCGCATGAGTAACAGTTGATTCATTTGCGACAATCGACGACCAGATGTCTAACTGTCAGATCCGTATAAATGCTGCTGCGGGGTGACCAACAGTGAGGAGGGTGGCCCTACAAGGGACCCATTCGAAAGAGGAAACAGGACTTGTCACCCTGCGAAGAACGAAGTTGCCTTCCCAGCTGTCTACATAAACAACTTAGAGATATCTACATAAACTTCTTAGAGAAACCAGTCGCCCAAATGCATTTATGCGGTGGCGACTATAAATAAACTTACATCAGCATATGCATATACTGCAGTATGGTTACAAACAACTGCAGTAACGAATCCGTTCGATTTGGATTTTGTATTACAGGTATTCAGCTCGTTGAACTCAAGTAGCTCACTTTAATTTACTCAGCGACAGTGAACGTGAGGCGGGCTTCTTTAAAGGTCCAGGACTAGATACACTATTCGTTGAAAGCTTAGACCCAGCTTTTTTCAGAGGCGCGCCTCTGCTGGCGACAAGTTGCGAGTCAGTTTGTCGCCTAATCAGAGGCTTCTTAGCGGCTTGCACCTTTGGAGTTGTTAACCTCCTCACACTTCGTTTATCTGTATCTTCCTCTTGTTCTTTCAACTGTTCCAAGTTCTCTAGATTGAATTTGCCTGTTGACGCACACAGGTGAAGGTCTTCCAATTCACGTGATCGTCTACGACCTTGACCTTTTGCCTTGGCCAATTTCACTGAATTTGACAAAAACGAAAGAAATAGTGCGTATTATAATTCCAATACATTTATAGCATAGACAAGACAGTGGTCAAATGATTAACACGTTGGACATGTTATATGTGACGTCCCATCATGTGAATATGATTTGTTTGGTATCTGTATCAAAAACTTGCTATAATAAAGCAATGATATTTTAAAAAACGACTGTGTGTGTGTGTTTTACGTTTATTTATCGTCGCTACCGGTTGCTCATATGAGCGACGCCTCCTGAAGAGATTAGTCAGTTTAGATGTTGGAGGATAGTGCAATGATACAGACAGAGACCCATTCCACAGTATAAACGTATAAAACAACAAGGTCACACTCGAAAGGTTCTCACAACGAGCGATTGACTGTATAAGTGCTGGCTCAGAAAAATAAATAAATATATTTTATAGTTTCCAACGAATTGCCACAACTCAAGTTCAAAGGCAATGGTAGGTCAGTGGTAGGGTTAGTGGTAGGTCAGTGGTAGGGTCAGTGGTAGGGTTAGTGGTAGGTCAGTGGTAGGTCAATGGTAGGTCAGTGGTAGGTCAGTGGTATGGTTAGTGGTATGTCAATGGTAGGTCAATGGTAGGTCAATGGTAGGTCAATGGTAGGTCAGTGGTAGGTCAATGGTAGGTCAATGGTAGGTCAATGATAGGTTAGTGGTAGGTCAGTGGTAGGACAATGGTAGGTCAATGGTAGGTCAATGGTAGGTCAATGTTAGGTCAATGGTAGGTTAATGGTAGGTCAATGGTAGGTCAGTGGTAGGTCAGTGGTAGGTCAATGGTAGGTCAATGGTAGGTCAGTGGTAGGTCAATGATAGGTCAATGGTATGTCAATGGTAGGTCAATGGTAGATCAATGATAGGTCAGTGGTAGGTCAGTGGTTGGGTTAGTGGTAGGTCAATGGTAGGTCAATGATAGGTCAGTGGTAGGTCAGTGGTAGGGTTAGTGGTAGATCAATGGTAGGTCAATGATAGGTCGGTGGTAGGTGAGTGGTAGGGTTAGTGGTAGGTCAATGGTAGGTCAATGATAGGTCAGTGGTAGGTCAGTGGTAGGGTTAGTGGTAGGTCAATGGTAGGTCAATGATAGGTCAGTGGTAGGTGAGTGGTAGGGTTAGTGGTAGGTCAATGGTAGGTCAATGATAGGTCAGTGGTAGGTCAGAGGTAGGATTAGTGGTAGGTCAATGGTAGGTCAATGATAGGTCAGTGGTAGGTCAGTGGTAGGGTTAGTGGTAGGTCAGTAGTAGGGTTAGTGGTACGTCATTGGTAGGTCAATGGTAGTTCAGTGGTAGGTCAATGGTAGGTCAATGGTAGGTCAATGGTAGGTCAATGGTTGGTCAATGATAGGTCAGTGGTATGTCAATGGTAGGTCAATGGTAGGTCAGTGGTAGGTCAGTGGTAGATCAATGATAGGTCAGTGGTAGGTTAATGGTAGGGTTAGTGGTAGGTCAATTGTAGGTCAATGATAGGTCAGTGGTAGGTCAGTGGTAGGGTTAGTGGTAGGTCAGTGGTAGGGTAAGTGGTACGTCAATGGTAGGTCAATGGTAGGTCAGTGGTAGGTCAATGGTAGGTCAATGGTAGGTCAATGGTAGGTCAATGATAGGTCAGTGGTATGTCAATGGTAGGTCAATGGTAGGTCAGTGGTAGGTCAGTGGTAGGTCAATGATAGGTCAGTGGTAGGTCAATGGTAGGGTTAGTGGTAGGTCAATGGTAGGTCAATGATAGGTCAGTGGTAGGTCAGTGGTAGGGTTAGTGGTAGGTCAATGGTAGGTCAATGATAGGTCAGTGGTAGGTGAGTGGTAGGGTTAGTGGTAAGTCAGTGGTAGGTCAATGGTAGGGTTAGTGGTAGGTCAGTGGTAGGGTTAGTGGTAGGTCAGTGGTAGGGTTAGTGGTAGGTCAGTGGTAGGTCAGTGGTAGGACAATGGTAGGTCAATGGTAGGTCAATGGTAGGTCAATGTTAGGTCAATGGTAGGTTAATGGTAGGTCAATGGTAGGTCAGTGGTAGGTCAGTGGTAGGTCAATGGTAGGTCAATGGTAGGTCAGTGGTAGGTCAATGATAGGTCAATGGTATGTCAATGGTAGGTCAATGGTAGATCAATGATAGGTCAGTGGTAGGTCAGTGGTTGGGTTAGTGGTAGGTCAATGGTAGGTCAATGATAGGTCAGTGGTAGGTCAGTGGTAGGGTTAGTGGTAGATCAATGGTAGGTCAATGATAGGTCGGTGGTAGGTGAGTGGTAGGGTTAGTGGTAGGTCAATGGTAGGTCAATGATAGGTCAGTGGTAGGTCAGTGGTAGGGTTAGTGGTAGGTCAATGGTAGGTCAATGATAGGTCAGTGGTAGGTGAGTGGTAGGGTTAGTGGTAGGTCAATGGTAGGTCAATGATAGGTCAGTGGTAGGTCAGAGGTAGGATTAGTGGTAGGTCAATGGTAGGTCAATGATAGGTCAGTGGTAGGTCAGTGGTAGGGTTAGTGGTAGGTCAGTAGTAGGGTTAGTGGTACGTCATTGGTAGGTCAATGGTAGTTCAGTGGTAGGTCAATGGTAGGTCAATGGTAGGTCAATGGTAGGTCAATGGTAGGTCAATGGTTGGTCAATGATAGGTCAGTGGTATGTCAATGGTAGGTCAATGGTAGGTCAGTGGTAGGTCAGTGGTAGATCAATGATAGGTCAGTGGTAGGTTAATGGTAGGGTTAGTGGTAGGTCAATTGTAGGTCAATGATAGGTCAGTGGTAGGTCAGTGGTAGGGTTAGTGGTAGGTCAGTGGTAGGGTAAGTGGTACGTCAATGGTAGGTCAATGGTAGGTCAGTGGTAGGTCAATGGTAGGTCAATGGTAGGTCAATGGTAGGTCAATGATAGGTCAGTGGTATGTCAATGGTAGGTCAATGGTAGGTCAGTGGTAGGTCAGTGGTAGGTCAATGATAGGTCAGTGGTAGGTCAATGGTAGGGTTAGTGGTAGGTCAATGGTAGGTCAATGATAGGTCAGTGGTAGGTCAGTGGTAGGGTTAGTGGTAGGTCAATGGTAGGTCAATGATAGGTCAGTGGTAGGTGAGTGGTAGGGTTAGTGGTAAGTCAGTGGTAGGTCAATGGTAGGGTTAGTGGTAGGTCAGTGGTAGGGTTAGTGGTAGGTCAGTGGTAGGGTTAGTGGTAGGTCAGTGGTAGGTCAGTGGTAGGTCAGTGGTAGGTCAGTGGTAGGGTTAGTGGTACGTTGTGGGACTCACTGTTGGTGTATGAACTACGTCCTATGATATAACAGATTAAGCCATAACTTTGAGCAGTTACGATTGTGCCCTTAGGCAAGGCATTTAAGTTCCACTTTGCCTCTTCTCTCTCCCTCATGGTGATTGATTCCATCAGGAATGAGGTCTCGAGGGTGAATAATGACAATGACAATATTTGAGTTTTTTGACGCATAAATTATCGGACTATTTTGGGTGAACATTCATGTTCAATATGACACTTGGGGATGGGACTTATTTGGGGTGTGGGGGGAAATGCTTCAGTGACCAACAAGAAACAGCTATCAAAACATTACATTTGGCCGTTGTTTAGTTATATGCAAATATGCAATCGTTGACGGTTTTAGAGAAACGATAACGTTTGAGTAGTTTTAATGCATAAATAATTTCTGATATTTGGCCAAAATTGTTCAAATGTCAGTCTTGGGGATGGTGACTTACTGTGTGTGTAGATAATTAATCATTGCATGTGTATGCGATAAAGCAATACCATTGACGGGTTTTGAGAAATGACAGTTTCAGTGTTTTTTTGACACAACTAATTTTTGAAATCGGAATATTCATTGCCACAATGCATGTGAGGAAGCTATTAAGCTGGCGTTCGATGGGTCGGTGGTTCTACACGGGTCCAGGTCCATGCCTGAAACACTGCTTGGAGGGACACCCGGGCTCTTCCTCCGCCACTAATAGCTGGCGAATCGCTGTATAACCTAAGCTGTGTGTATAAACCCCAAAACAGTACCAAGCAATATATATAATTATAATATACTATATTTCATAACCATATCACTTCAGTTACATTAAACCTTATCAGTCATGTTTGATATCTACCTCCCTCATATGTTATGTTTGATATCTACCTCCGTCAATATGCTATGTTTGATATATATCTCCGTCAGTAGGTCATGTTTTGATATCTACCTCAATCAAGAGGTCATGTTTGATATCTACCTCCGCCAAGAGGTTATGTTTGATATCTACCTCCGTCAATATGTTATGTTTAATATCTACCTCCGTTAAGATATCATGTTTGATATATACCTTGGTCAAGGTCATAGTTGATATATTTACCTCCGTCAACATGTTTTGTTTGATATATACCTCCGTCAAGGGACTTTGTTTGATATCTACCTCCGTCAAGAGGTCATGTTTGATATATACCTCCGTCAAGAGATTATGTTTGATATCTACTTTCGTTAAGAGGTTATGTTTGGTATAATTTATACCTCCGTCAATATGTCATGTTTGATATATACCTCAGTCAAAAGATCATGTTTGATATCTACCTCCGTTAAGAGGTCATGTTTGATATCTAACTCCGCCAAGAGGTCATGTTTGATATCTACCTCCGTCAAGAGGTTATGCTTGTGTCTCATTTTATTTGCTCATCTTTTAGCAAGATTACGCAAAAGGTTTCTGACGGATTTTTATGAAGTTTGATCTAAGAGTGGGAGCTGGGTCAAGGACGAAAATATAGCACATTTTGCATTTAAAATGTATGCAGCCCAGATTTGCGACTTACCGTGTGCCCAATCTGGTAAACATATCATCCTGGGAACAGCGTGAACTGTACGACACGTCTTTTAATACGGGGAATGTTGCCCAACACCGCAAATGCGCATGTCAGGTAACTTCGAGTGC
Source organism: Archivesica marissinica (assembly GCA_014843695.1). Taxonomy (NCBI): domain Eukaryota; kingdom Metazoa; phylum Mollusca; class Bivalvia; order Venerida; family Vesicomyidae; genus Archivesica; species Archivesica marissinica. The sequence goes on from CM026387.1 coordinate 12,952,578, forward strand.
ACGCGCATGTTAGCTGCATATCATTAGTGAGGAAATACATACGAAAATGCATGCAAACAGGGCATATACCATGACCGAAGGATGCATGAAAGATATTAAATCGTTTGAAGCCACGGTCATATCATAGCTGCATTAAGTACATTGCTACTGGAGAATACCTCTATAAGCTATAGCTTTCGGTTCAAACATGTTCCATTCATATTTCTAAATGTTGTGTAAAATGCGTATGTGTATACAGTCAAACCTGTGTTAGTGGTCACCTCCATTAAGCAGCCAACCTGTATTAAGCAGCCAGTTTCCAGATTCCCAATCGGTTGTTTTATTATACAATTGACCTCTATTAAGCAGCCACCTGTGCTAAGCAGCCACTTTCTCGGACTCCCTTTGCTGGCTGCTTAAGGCAGGTTTGACTGTAGGTTGTAGAGTAAAATAAACTATGTTTAATCTAAGCCGTTATAGGAACACTAACCGCTTTCATCAGCCATTGTTGATATTAAATCTTTAGGAATAGGAATTCCGTGTTTCTTCCAAAATTTGATGAGATCTTTATAGCCCCCGTCTTCGCTATATGAAGCATCTTCGGCTGGAATTAAGAACAAAGGCAACACTATATATAGGCTGTCCGATTAGCGCAGTGGGTAGCGCGCTCGCTTCTCACCAATGCAGCACGGGTTCGATCATCGGGCCGTAAAGTATGTGAGATGGTACGGTGGTAGCCAGATCGGACAGGTGGGTTTTCTCCGGGTACTCCGGTTTCCTCCCACACGAATGGTCACATTTAGGCGTTCATCCGCGCCAAGCAATCGTTTTAAAATAAATAAAGTTTAACTATATAGGAACATATGGCGTAGCTTCACATAGGTACAGACGGATCTGTAGTCCAGTTGTAACACGCTGGACTGGTAATCCAGGGGTTGCAGGTTCGATCCCCCGTCTGGCCATAACAAAATTAACAGTCTTTCAGATGGGACTTTAAACCGAGGTCTCGTGTCGGTGCTGTACACTGTGCCCGTAAAAGAACCAGAGGAGACTCTGGAATGGGTCTCTGTCTGTATCATTTGCACTATTCTCAAACACTCTAAAATGACTAATCTCTTCAGGAGGCGTCGCTCATACGGGCAACCGGTAGCGACGATAAATAAACGTAAAACACACACTTCATTTAGGCACTGTGTAGACGCGGCCTACTCAGTGTGCTAAACAATTGAAAATAAGAACATACTTAATGTGTATTAAAACTGAAGAGTAATGTGGTGGAGGTATTTGATGTGTAGTGAACGTTCACTCGTGATATGAAAATTAGTCTGTAGTCCATTTTTATGGTACGATTTAAACCAGTATAGCTGCTGAATCTGATGCAACCGCCTTGCTTTCTTTGCTATAATAATGCCAAACTAAAATAATAAAATTGTACTGTCCTAAATCAAACTAATATTATATATATATTTCAACAATGTTAAAAATATTAAAAATATTAAGAACGCTTAGATTGATTTACTTAAAACGAGGGGAATACTTGTGTTTTCAACGAATACAAGTAAATAATTATTGATAACAATCTGTTTGGGAAAAGTGTGGCAGTTATTTCGAACCATATTGTGAAATAATTTCGCTATTATTTTTCGCTATTATTTATGTCATACTCAAGACATCATTAAAATGATAAATATTCAATTTTTACCATTGAAATCAATTTCAATGCCCATAAAAGCTTTCAACGTATTAAATATTAAGTGTTTCCACAGATAACATAGTTTTCTGTATGATAGTTCATGTGGCTGTCTCACAGTGAAATGCATACGGTCTGTATGATATAGTTCATGCTTTGTTCGTTGGTAATTGAGCATACTACCTTGAAATAGTCACATCAATCAACAGGTTTACCCCGTCATGATATAGTACCAGTATGTTGACGGGTTCATACTCGCAGATTGTTTAAACATTTTATTATCAGTCATGAAATCAAGTGCGTTTTTTTGGGTTGAAACAAAGTGAATGCATATAATTATAATTTTGCGATTCTTGGACCTATGCACAGTTTCCATTGACATTCGCAGGTTATAACCATTCATAGGCGAAGGAACGTTTCAAAAGGTGGGAGAGGGTGAATTCAGACGAGTTTGTATGTATTGTACTTTGTAAAACCAATTCCCGAGTTGGCCTAGTTTTGAAACAAATCTTGAACAACTTTTTAGATATGTGGTGCGAACGGCAGGGGTCGAACTGGCTGAGTACGAACTAGCAGATAAATCGAAGTAAGAAACTGTTCATCAACTTTGCGACATCACAACTATGCACAAGCTACTACGTACAAAAAACGCTTACTTACGCTAACTCATCATATCAGAAAACAGCCAGTTTTAAAATTAAATGATTGTGTTTACTCAACTTTCGCTACCAATGTGGCTGGTACCGAAGTCACTGCAGTGATGCACGTCTGTTGTGATTAACTATGGGTACCAGGCAATCAATAAGCTAAATTATGTACGAAGCTGTAGCTTGTTATACCACTTTCGCTACCACTGTGGCTGGTACCGAAATCACTGCAGTGATGCTAGTATGTTGTGATTAACTATGGGTACCAGGCAATCAATAAGCTAAATTATGTACGACGCTGTAGCTTGTTATAAAAAGCAAAACCCAAATAGAGATTTTCTGGACTAATGAAAACTTCTCCAAAATATGTTCCATAACAATTCCGAAAGGTCTAGTAAAGGTTACAACTGGCCAGCAATCATTTTATGATCCGTTAAATTGATCAAAATACGTCTCAAAACATTGAGCGGACCATATGAAAGTTGACTGATATGGATGAATTCGTGAACAAAGAATACACACAGGACTCTGTGTAAACGGCAAAACACGTGCACTTTTCCAGCAATCAATACAAACGGGAATCTGTGTAAATCACAAGGCACGTGCAATTTGCGAGTTAAAATTACATTTCTACTGTATACGTGGGAAATGTGATATACTCGGGCGTGTCATCTGTTACAGATATATTGACTATGAATGCAAGAAAAGTGTCCGAGAGAGCGAGAGAGAGAGAGAAGTGAAGAGAGAGAGAGAGAGAGAGATCTACTTTATACAAATTTATTTTAGCTCTATTACGAAACAAATTCCTACAACTTAATTAATCACTCTTGAAACCTCATTCCTGATGGAATCCATCACCACGAGGGAGAGAGAACAGGCAACGTGGATTTTAAATGCCCCATAATTGCTACAGCTTGGCCTTTCGCACCTGAAGCAAACGCGCTATCACGGCGCTACCACTGTGATATCACGACGTTTCCACAATAGAAAGTAAAAAATAGAAAGTGAGCACTGATATGGTAAACATTACTTGTAAACACTTGCTATATAATGTTGATCTAAAACAGATACAGAGACGCCACAATAGAAGAAATGATAGCATGTTCATTATGAACAATTGAATTATTATCAGTCTTACGTCCAATAGACACAATGCAAACAGTACTGGGTGCGTGTCACCCGTCACACAACCAGTTATACGATTGCATTTGTATTGTTCTTAAAGCTTTAAGTGGCGTGATACCAAAGAAATGTCTCCACCAGATCTGTGGTTGTATTGGAAACATACATCATATGGTATACGTGGAAGTAATATATAGGACCCAATGTCCCGGGGGGAGCGGGATGGGAGGGGACTCTTCTTAAGTAATGCTTCGTGCGAGTGTGGGGACCCAAGTGGTAGGTTTTCACCAATGCAATCTAGAGTAGGGGTAGGGTTTTCACCAATGCAATCTAGAGTAGGGGTAGGTTTTCACCAATGCAATCTAGAGTAGGGGTAGGGTTTTCACCAATGCAATCTAGAGTAGGAGTAGGGTTTTCACCAATGCAATCTAGAGTAGGGGTAGGGTTTTCACCAATGCAATCTAGAGTAGGGGTAGGGTTTTCACCAATGCAATCTAGAGTAGGGGTAGGGTTTTCACCAATGCAATCTAGAGTAGGGGTAGGTTTTTCACCAATGCAATCAAGAGTAGGGGTAGGTTTTTCACCAATGCAATCAAGAGTAGGGGTAGGTTTTTCACCACTTCAATCTAGAGTAGGGGTAGGTTTTCACCACTTCAATCTAGAGTAGGGGTAGGTTTTTCACCTCTTCAATCTAAAGTAGGGGTAGGTTTTACACCACTTCAATCTAGAGTAGGGGTAGGTTTTTCACCTCTTCAATCTAGAGTAGGGGTAGGTTTTTCAACGTTTCAATCTAGAGTAGGGGTAGGTTTTCAACGTTGCAGTCTAGAGTAGGGGTAGGTTATTCAACGTTGCAGTCTAGAGTATTGGTAGGTTTTTCAACGTTTCAATCTAGAGTATGGGTAGGTTTTTCAACGTTTCAATCTAGAGTATGGGTAGGTTTTTCAACGTTTCAATCTAGAGTAGGGGTAGGGTTTTCACCAATGCAATCTAGAGTAGGGGTAGGGTTTTCACCAATGCAATCTAGAGTAGGGGTAGGTTTTTCACCAATGCAATCAAGAGTAGGGGTAGGTTTTTCACCAATGCAATCAAGAGTAGGGGTAGGTTTTTCACCACTTCAATCTAGAGTAGGGGTAGGTTTTTCACCACTTCAATCTAGAGTAGGGGTAGGTTTTTCACCTCTTCAATCTAGAGTAGGGGTAGGTTTTACACCACTTCAATCTAGAGTAGGGGTAGGTTTTTCACCTCTTCAATCTAGAGTAGGGGTAGGTTTTTCAACGTTTCAATCTAGAGTAGGGGTAGGTTTTCAACGTTGCAGTCTAGAGTAGGGGTAGGTTTTTCAACGTTGCAGTCTAGAGTATTGGTAGGTTTTTCAACGTTTCAATCTAGAGTATGGGTAGGTTTTTCACCATTTCAGTCTAGAGTATGGGTAGGGTTTTCAGCGTTCCAGTCTAGAGTATGGGTAGGTTTTCCACCTCTTCAATCTAGAGTATGGGTAGGTTTTCCACCTCTTCAATCTAGAGTATGGGTAGGTTTTTCACCTCTTCAATCTAGAGTATTTATAGGCTTTTCAACGTTTCAGTCTAGAGTATGGGTAGGTTTTCACATCTTCAGTCTAGAGTATGGGTAGGTTTTTCAACGTTTCAGTCTAGAGTATGGGTAGGGTTTTCACCTCTTCAGTCTAGAGTATGGGTAGGTTTTTCAACGTTGCAGTTTAGAGTATGGATAGGTTTTTCAACGTTTCAGTCTAGAGTAGGGGTATTTTTTTCACCTCTTTAGTCTAGAGTATGGGTAGGTTTTTCAACGTTGCAGTCTAGAGTATGGGTAGGTTTTTCAACGTTGCAGTCTAGAGTATGGGTAGGTTTTCACCTCTTCAGTCTAGAGTATGGGTAGGTTTTTCAACGTTTCAGTCTAGAGTATGGGTAGGTTTTTCAACGTTTCAATCTAGAGTAGGGGTAGGGTTTTCACCAATGCAATCTAGAGTAGGGGTAGGGTTTTCACCAATGCAATCTAGAGTAGGGGTAGGTTTTTCACCAATGCAATCAAGAGTAGGGGTAGGTTTTTCACCAATGCAATCAAGAGTAGGGGTAGGTTTTTCACCACTTCAATCTAGAGTAGGGGTAGGTTTTTCACCACTTCAATCTAGAGTAGGGGTAGGTTTTTCACCTCTTCAATCTAGAGTAGGGGTAGGTTTTACACCACTTCAATCTAGAGTAGGGGTAGGTTTTTCACCTCTTCAATCTAGAGTAGGGGTAGGTTTTTCAACGTTTCAATCTAGAGTAGGGGTAGGTTTTCAACGTTGCAGTCTAGAGTAGGGGTAGGTTTTTCAACGTTGCAGTCTAGAGTATTGGTAGGTTTTTCAACGTTTCAATCTAGAGTATGGGTAGGTTTTTCACCATTTCAGTCTAGAGTATGGGTAGGGTTTTCAACGTTCCAGTCTAGAGTATGGGTAGGTTTTTCCACCTCTTCAATCTAGAGTATGGGTAGGTTTTCCACCTCTTCAATCTAGAGTATGGGTAGGTTTTTCACCTCTTCAATCTAGAGTATTTATAGGCTTTTCAACGTTTCAGTCTAGAGTATGGGTAGGTTTTCACATCTTCAGTCTAGAGTATGGGTAGGTTTTTCAACGTTTCAGTCTAGAGTATGGGTAGGGTTTTCACCTCTTCAGTCTAGAGTATGGGTAGGTTTTTCAACGTTGCAGTTTAGAGTATGGGTAGGTTTTTCAACGTTTCAGTCTAGAGTAGGGGTATTTTTTTCACCTCTTTAGTCTAGAGTATGGGTAGGTTTTTCAACGTTGCAGTCTAGAGTATGGGTAGGTTTTTCAACGTTGCAGTCTAGAGTATGGGTAGGTTTTCACCTCTTCAGTCTAGAGTATGGGTAGGTTTTTCAACGTTTCAGTCTAGAGTATGGGTAGGTTTTTCAACGTTTCAATCTAGAGTAGGGGTAGGGTTTTCACCAATGCAATCTAGAGTAGGGGTAGGGTTTTCACCAATGCAATCTAGAGTAGGGGTAGGTTTTTCACCAATGCAATCAAGAGTAGGGGTAGGTTTTTCACCAATGCAATCAAGAGTAGGGGTAGGTTTTTCACCACTTCAATCTAGAGTAGGGGTAGGTTTTTCACCACTTCAATCTAGAGTAGGGGTAGGTTTTTCACCTCTTCAATCTAGAGTAGGGGTAGGTTTTACACCACTTCAATCTAGAGTAGGGGTAGGTTTTTCACCTCTTCAATCTAGAGTAGGGGTAGGTTTTTCAACGTTTCAATCTAGAGTAGGGGTAGGTTTTCAACGTTGCAGTCTAGAGTAGGGGTAGGTTTTTCAACGTTGCAGTCTAGAGTATTGGTAGGTTTTTCAACGTTTCAATCTAGAGTATGGGTAGGTTTTTCACCATTTCAGTCTAGAGTATGGGTAGGGTTTTCAACGTTCCAGTCTAGAGTATGGGTAGGTTTTCCACCTCTTCAATCTAGAGTATGGGTAGGTTTTCCACCTCTTCAATCTAGAGTATGGGTAGGTTTTTCACCTCTTCAATCTAGAGTATTTATAGGCTTTTCAACGTTTCAGTCTAGAGTATGGGTAGGTTTTCACATCTTCAGTCTAGAGTATGGGTAGGTTTTTCAACGTTTCAGTCTAGAGTATGGGTAGGGTTTTCACCTCTTCAGTCTAGAGTATGGGTAGGTTTTTCAACGTTGCAGTTTAGAGTATGGGTAGGTTTTTCAACGTTTCAGTCTAGAGTAGGGGTATTTTTTTCACCTCTTTAGTCTAGAGTATGGGTAGGTTTTTCAACGTTGCAGTCTAGAGTATGGGTAGGTTTTTCAACGTTGCAGTCTAGAGTATGGGTAGGTTTTCACCTCTTCAGTCTAGAGTATGGGTAGGTTTTTCAACGTTTCAGTCTAGAGTATGGGTAGGGTTTTCACCTCTTCAGTCTAGAGTATGGGTAGGTTTTCAACGTTGCAGTCTAGAGTATGGGTAGGTTTTTCAACGTTGCAGTCTAGAGTATGGGTAGGTTTTCAACGTTCCAGTCTAGAGTATGGGTAGGTTTTCAACGTTTCAGTCTAGAGTATGGGTAGGTTTTTCAACGTTGCAATCTAGAGTATGGGTAGGGCTTTCAACGTTGCAGTCTAGAGTATGGGTAGGGCTTTCAACGTTTCAGTCTAGAGTATGGGTAGGTTTTTCAACGTTTCAGTCTAGAGTATGGGTAGGTTTTTCAACGTTTCAGTCTAGAGTATGGGTAGGTGTTTCAACGTTGCCGTCTAGAGTATGGGTAGGTTTTTCAACGTTTCGGTCTAGAGTATGGGTAGGTTTTTCAACGTTGCAGTCTAGAGTATGGGTAGGTTTTCAACGTTTCAGTCTAGAGTATGGGTAGGTTTTCAACGTTGCAGTCTAGAGTATGGGTAGGTTTTTCAACGTTGCAGTCTAGAGTATGGGTAGGTTTTCAACGTTCCAGTCTAGAGTATGGATAGGTTTTTCAACGTTGCAGTCTAGAGTAGGTGGAGGTTTTTCAACGTATCAGTCTACAGTATGGATAGGTTTTTCAACGTTTCGGACTAGAGTAGGGGCAGTGTTTTCAACGCTGCAGTCTAGAGTATGGGTAGGTTTTTCAACGTTTCAGTCTAGAGTATGGATAGGTTTTTCAACGTTTCAGTCTAGAGTATGGGTAGGGTTTTCAACGTTTCAGTCTAGAGTATGGGTAGGTTTTTCAACGTTTCAGTCTAGAGTATGGGTAGGTGTTTCAACGTTGCCGTCTAGAGTATGGATAGGTTTTTCAACGTTGCAGTCTAGAGTAGGTGGAGGTTTTTCAACGTATCAGTCTACAGTATGGATAGGTTTTTCAACGTTTCGGACTAGAGTAGGGGCAGTGTTTTCAACGCTGCAGTCTAGAGTATGGGTAGGTTTTTCAACGTTTCAGTCTAGAGTATGGATAGGTTTTTCAACGTTTCAGTCTAGAGTATGGGTAGGGTTTTCAACGTTTCAGTCTAGAGTATGGGTAGGTTTTTCAACGTTTCAGTCTAGAGTATGGGTAGGTGTTTCAACGTTGCCGTCTAGAGTATGGATAGGTTTTTCAACGTTGCAGTCTAGAGTAGGTGGAGGTTTTTCAACGTATCAGTCTACAGTATGGATAGGTTTTTCAACGTTTCGGACTGGAGTAGGGGCAGTGTTTTCAACGCTGCAGTCTAGAGTATGGGTAGGTTTTTCAACGTTTCAGTCTAGAGTATGGGTAGGTTTTTCAACGTTTCAGTCTAGAGTATGTGTAGGTTTTTCAACGTTTCAATCTAGAGTATGGGTAGGTTTTTCAACGTTTCAGTCTAGAGTATGGGTAGGTTTTTCAACGTTTCAGTCTAGAGTATGGGTAGGTGTTTCAACGTTGCCGTCTAGAGTATGGATAGGTTTTTCAACGTTGCAGTCTAGAGTAGGTGGAGGTTTTTCAACGTATCAGTCTACAGTATGGATAGGTTTTTCAACGTTTCGGACTAGAGTAGGGGCAGTGTTTTCAACGCTGCACTCTAGAGTATGGGTAGGTTTTTCAACGTTGCAGTCAAGAGTATGGGTAGGTTTTTCAACGTTGCAGTCTAGAGTATGGGTAGGTTTTCAACGTTGCAGTCTAGAGTATGGGTAGGGTTTCCAACGTTTCAGTCTAGAGTAGGGGTAGGGTTTTCAACGTTGCAGTCTAGAGTATAGTTAGGTTTTTCAACGTTGCCGTCTAGAGTATCGGTAGGATTTTCAACGTTTCAGTCTAGAGTAGGGGTAGGGTTTTCAACGTTGCAGTCTAGAGTATGGGTAGGGTTTTCAACGTTGCAGTCTAGAGTATAGGTAGGATTTTCAACGTTGCAGTCTAGAGTATCGGTAGGATTTTCAACGTTTCAGTCTAGAGTAGGGATAGGGTTTTCAACGTTGCAGTCTATAGTATGGGTAGGATTTTCAACGTTGCAGTCTAGAGTATAGGTAGGTTTTTGAACGTTGCAGTCTAGAGTATAGGTAGGTTTTCAACGTTGCAGTCTAGAGTATAGGTAGGTTTTTGAACGTTGCAGTCTAGAGTATGGAAATGTTTTTGAACGTTGCAGTCTATAGTATGGGTAGGTTTTCAATGTTTCAGCCTACAGTATAGGTATGGTTTACTCCACATCCGTGTGAACGAATGTTAGCAATAATATATTCATAGCAAACGTGACATATTGTAACATGACTAGATGAGGTAAATGTGACACCAAACAGATTTCTGAAGTTATTATTCCCATGTTCACAAACAAAAGAAAACCAGCAAGTTAAACTTTCATTAGAGCATTAAAGTACATGCCGTTGAATATCCTCTGTTCTATAATTTACGGGTATATCAAATTCTTAATTAATGGTATTGAGATTTACAAAAAAACAGCGATATGGACGAACTCATAGAGTGGACAAATCTATGTTTTGATTAGCCATGATATACTGGGATATACTGGTATATACTGGGATACACTGGTATATACTGCGATAAAATGCTGGGTTATACTGGTATATACTGGGATATACTGCGATAAAATGCTGGGTTATACTGGTATATACTGGGATATACTGCGATAAAATGCTGGGTTATACTGGGTTATACTGGTATATACTGGGATATACTGCGATAAAATACTGGGTTATACTGGGATATACTGCGATAAAATAATGGGTAATACTGGGATATACTGGGATATACTGGTATATACTGAGATATACTGGGTTATACTGGGCCATATTGGGATATACTGGGATTTACTGGGATACACTGCGATAAAATGCTGGGTTATGCTGTGATATACTGGTATATACTGGGATATACTGCCATATACTGCGATAAAATGCTGGGTTATGCTGGGATACATTGGGTTATACTAGGATATACTGGTATATACTGGGATATACTGCGATATACTGCGATATACTGCGATAAAATGCTAGGTTATGATAGAATATACTGGGCTATGCTGGGATACATTGGGTTATACTGGGATATACTGGGATATACTGGTATATACTGGGCTATACTGGTATATGCTGGGATATACTGGGATACACTGGGCTATACTGGTATATACTGAGATACATTGGGTTATACTGGGATATACTGGGATATACTGGTATATACTGGGCTATACTGGTATATGCTGGGATATACTGGGATACACTGGGCTATACTGGTATATACTGAGATACATTGGGTTATACTGGGATATACTGGGATATACTGGTATATACTGGGCTATACTGGTATATGCTGGGATATACTGGGATACACTGGGCTATACTGGTATATACTGAGATACATTGGGTTATACTGGGATATACTGGGATATACTGGTATATACTGGGATATACTGGGATATACTGGTATATTCTGTGATATACTTGTATATACTGGTATATACTGGGATATACTGGGCTATACTTGTATATACTGGGATACACTGGGCAAAACATTATCCAGTAGAAATATTGCGTCCGCCGTCGTGGTCGCTGACAGGAATACCACTACTGTCACCGAGTGTCACGGGTTCGAGTCCCACTCAGGCGTGTCTCTTTATATGCAACAGTTGGTAGTTTCGTAAGGAGGTTAGTGCACCAAGTACTGGTTAACAGCTGCCTGCCCAGGAAAGGTGTTGTGAGGTAAACTACCCGTCACTCAAATGGGCAACCGGTATCGACGTTGAATAAACTTAAAGAAGAAAAAATTGCATATGGCTATTATCTTAACAATTGTTCATTTCTCAATAATTGAAAAAGGGTAAATGTTGATATATTGAAACTTTAGTAAAGTACACTTACTAGTAGGCCTATAGCCCATCGTAAGATCGGACATACACATTCACATGTTTATAAACAAGTTCTCTCCTGTTCTGTTATTTTGTCAAATGGAAGAGTTACTTCCCTTGCATTACTGTATTGTTAATGCTTGTATAATTATACAATATTGTACCAAATCACATTGTACTATATGTGTATGCTTCTGATTTACTGTTTAATAAAATGAATTACTAAAAAACAAGTTATCTCCTCTTGGTAATACTACATGTGTGTTATACGTTTATTTATCGTCGCTACCGGTTACCCATATGAGCGACGCCTCCTGAAGAGATTAGTCATTTTAGATTTTTGGAGGATAGTGCAATGATACAGACCAATTCCAGAGTCTCCTCTGGTTCTGTTACGTGCACGATGTAAAGCACCAACACGAGACCTTGGTTTAAAGTCGCACCTGAAAGACTGTTAATTTTATTAGGGTCAGACGGGGGATCGAACCTGCGGTCCCTGGATTACCAATCTAGCGTGTTACCACTGGACTACAGACCCGTCTGCTCAAGACTACATGTATCTTGCTCGTAATTGATATATCACGCCCACAGTACGTGTACAATTTATCTAACAATGAACAAGTCTTGTAGCTAGATATATTAGAGCAGAAAAATGAGCAATTATATAGTTGTGAAGAATAATTATCAATACTTATCAATAGATATCAATACTATCAATGCTGAGTTACCGACACTGATATCAATCAAATAATTCAATGATGTTATCTAATACATGGGCTGGAACTTGGAAATAACAGTGTAATGACACAGTAATTACATTTCCTTTAAATGCAGGCCAGGTATTGTAGCATAGTTTAATGTGACATTTATTTTCAAAATATAGTCTAACGTGTGCTAGCGGCCTCTTGCTAAAAGCAACTCCACTCTGTACGCAACTCCACACTGTAAGCAATTCCACACTGTAAGCAATTCCACACTGTAAGCAATTCCACACTGTAAGCAACTTCATACTGTAAGCACTTCCACACTGTAAGCAACTCCACTCTGTCAGCAAATCCACACTGTAAGCAACTCCCCTCTGTAAGCAACTCCACAATGTAAGCAACTCCATAATGTAAGCAACTCCACAATGTAAGCAACCCCACACTGTAAGCAACTCCAAAATGTAAGCAACTCCACATTGTAAGCAACTCCATACTGTAAACAACTCCACACTGTAAGCAATTCCACACTGTAAGCAAATCCATACTGTAAGCAACTACATACTGTAAGCAACTCCATAATGTAAGCAACTCCACATTGTAAGCAACTCCACACTGTAAGCAACTCCACATTGTAAGCAACACTGTAAGCAACTCCACATTGTAAGCAACTCCACATTGTAAGCAACTCCACATTGTAAGCAACTCCACATTGTAAGCAACTCCACACTGTAAGCAACTCCACACTGTACGGAACTCCACACTGTAAGCAACTCCACTCTGTAAGCAACTCCACACTGTAAGCAACTCCACAATGTAAGCAACTCCACAATGTAAACAACTCTACACTGTAAGCAACTCCACACTGTAAGCAACTCCACACTGTAAACAACTCCACACTGTAAGCAACTCCACTCTGTAAGCAACTCCACACTGTAAGCAACTCCACAATGTAAGCAACTCCACACTGTAAGCAACTCCACACTGTAAGCAACTCCACACTGTAAGCAACTCCACACTGTAAGCAACTCCACTCTGTAAGCAACTCCACACTGTAAGCAACTCCACACTGTAAGCAACTCCACACTGTATGCAACTCCACAATGTAAGCAACTCCACACTGTAAACAACTCCACAATGTAAGCAACTCAACTCTTTAAGCAACTCCACACTGTAAGCAACTCCACACTGTAAACAACTCCACAATGTAAGCAACTCCACACTGTAAACAACTCCACAATGTAAGCAACTCCACACTGTAAGCAACTCCACACTGTAAGCAACTCCACTATTTAAGCAACTCCACAGTGTAAACAACTCCACACTGTAAGCAACTCCACACTGTAAGCAACTCCACTCTTTAAGCAACTCCACAATGTAAGCAACGCCACTCTTTAAGCAACTCCACAATGTAAACAACTCCACACTGTAAGCAACTCCACACTGTACGCAACTCCACACTGTAAACAACTCCACAATGTAAGCAACTCCACTCTGTAAGCAACTCCACAATGTAAGCAACTCCACTCTTTAAGCAACTCCACAATGTAAGCAACTCCACTCTGTAAGCAACTCCACACTGTAAGCAACTCCACAATGTAAGCAACTCCACAATGTAAGCAGCTCCACACTGTAAACAACTCCACACTGTACGGAACTCCACACTGTAAGCAACTACCCTCTGTAACCAACTCCACATTGTACGGAACTCTACACGCTAAGCAACTCCACACTGTAATCAACTCCCCTATGTAAGAAACTTGTTTCCTCATGACGAATTTTAAATAATAACAGACATGCAATAAGCGACCACCAACTTGATGCGACAAGCGACACCTAAAGTAGTGCCCATCCATTTTTAAAACAATGTCATGACGTCATACCTTTGTACTTGCTGTACTTTATTTTTAATAGTGGACTATTCCCAATATGTGTGTGTGTGTGTGTGTGTGTGTGTGTGTGTGTGTGTGTGTGTGTGTGTGTGTGTGTGTGTGTGTGTGTGTGTGTGTGTGTGTGTGTGTGTGTGTGTGTGTGTGTGTGTGTGTGTGTGTGTGTGTGTGTGTGTGTGTGTGTGTGTGTGTGTGTGTGTGTGTGTGTGTGTGTGTGTGTGTGAAGTACGATATAAACCTTAAACAGATCCATTTGGAAGTCGTGATAGCGCAGTGGTAGAGCGTTCGCTTCAGGTGCGAAAGGTCCGGGTCCGGTGTTCGAGCCCCGCTGGAGCCGTTACGTTTGTGTCCTTAAACAAGGCATTTAAATTCCACGTTGCCTCTTTTCTCTCTAGATTCCACCAGGAATGAGGTCTCGAGAGTGATTAATATAAGTTGAAAGAACTTGTTTCGCAATCTAGCTAAAATAAATTTGTATAAATAAAAATCAGATCCAAAATGTAAAATATTGGCACTATGTGCGGCGCTACGCGCATCACGCAGTCCAATATTTTACATATTGTATCGTTTTCGGCTTAATATAGTCATTTGCAGAAATCATTGTATATGCGACCATTCGAGAATGAAATCCATAACGGTGCGTGTATTTAACTAAGATGTGTAAATGTCAGGTACAATAGAGACCAATTCTGACCCTAATAAAACTTTCAGACGGGACGTTAAATCGAGGTCTCGTGTCGGTGCTTTACACCGTGCACGTAAAAGAACCAGAGGAGACTCTGGAATGGGTCTCTGTCTGTATCATTGCAAAATCCTCCAAAATCTAATATGACTATATTATGATATAGTACCTGTAATTGTGATATGTATTTGATATTGCTTTGCATTTTGAAATTTATAGATTTTGTACATTAATGTACATGTGTAACCATATACATTAATAAAATGTAATGTATGTTTTGCTCTGTTCATGTAATTTATTTCCATTCACGTAATGTTTTCATATTTCACCAACACATTTGGGAGCACATTGCCCTGTATTCTGCAAAAGTTCACCACAGGGTCAAGGTCAAATATATAAAACAATGGCAAAGCGAAATACCTGTCGGTTTTACCCATCATTAACTTTTCATGTTGTTCACGTGAAACCAAACATGTTGATACCCATATTATATATAGTATAAAGAAGAAAAAAATTATTTAATAAAAAAATGTAATAAATTATGGACTTTCATTTTAGCAGCATATTTACTTCTTCAGAAAATGGACGATGGATAGAAATGACTATGTTCTCACTTATATGCGAAATGGGTATGGACATTTCAAAGGTTATAAGCGGGTTATAAGCGCCTTAAAACTCTGCATATATGCGCCTTATAAACCGCATATATGCGCCTTATACCTATAACTCGCATATACCAGATTTGATGTTAGTTATATGCACCTTATAAGTCTAAGATTTCGTTTTCTGTAAGGGTAATCTCTTCAGGAGGCGTCGCTCATATGGGTAACCGGTAGCGACGATAAATAAACGTAAAACATAAGAGACCACTTTTATGATGTCCTTTGAAC
Organism: Archivesica marissinica; assembly: GCA_014843695.1. NCBI lineage: Eukaryota > Metazoa > Mollusca > Bivalvia > Venerida > Vesicomyidae > Archivesica > Archivesica marissinica. The sequence continues at coordinate 12,967,946 of CM026387.1, forward strand.
GATCATTGTACATGCCTCTTAGATAGGCGGAGAGGACGATTATTGAATCAGATTGAAATAGAAAATGGCTGGATTCTATTTCTACTTAAAGAACGCACAGTTTTTTTTCACATTCCGCTTCTGTTTTATCTGGACTCATCCAATGAAACGCATATATTTGTAACATGACTATGTGACGTCATCTCATTAATATTAAGTCGATTCATTTCAAACTTGTCTTTAAATTAATGAAATTGTCATCAAGTGATACTACACGTGAGGCATAGTGTATAACTGATATACATCAGAGTTGTCGAGCATGAATGCCTCGTCATAGTCATGACGTAAGATGTTATTCTCTTACATCCAAATTTTAAGATAAGGTTGGATATAATTATGTTAATTATGTATATGGTGTTATCTGATGATATGGTTCAGCCATCTATACACTGGCGGCTATGGCAGACTGTAATATATGCATGTGGTTCTAGATACACACTAATATAGTTCGAATATTTGTACGCTGGAACATGTCAGATTGGCGTAAGTAGACTGGAAAATGTCACAATAGATGTACAGACTGTAACATAGGTCTGTGCTCTTTAATACCCGACAACATAGTTCAGCCATCGCTAATCTGGATGCTTTGCCAGACTGTAACATATGTATTTTTTATAAAACTTGTAAGTATGTTCTCCTTGGATATGATGTCCGCCTCGGACTGCGACTGTTGTGAGCCAGAACCCCGCCTAGACTCCACGGCCGTGTTGGATGTTCTTGTGCAAGGCACTTAAATTAGCATTGCCTATTTGCTGTCCGTCATTGTGAATGAGGTATCGAGTGCCATTACAATAATGTTGTAAAAACTTGTTTCGCGATCGATCTAAAAGAAACGTGATACACCAAAGGTGTTTAAACAAATTAAGCAAACCATATCGACTGATGTCAGGCAATGCCAACCGGTCTATAATGGAGCTAACTACCCATGACATTACTGTATGCTAAACATAGTGCTGTTTGCACACGTTACTTATTACGTTGTGAATGGACTTCTTTAAGAGTTGTCGTGTTGAAACAATATACTGCTTAATAAGATACTGATATGCCGCCCCGCCCGGGTGTGAAGAGAATACATGAGCTGTAGAGAGGTCCTGCATATCTACAGACGGATCTGTAATCCAGTGGTACAGAGGATACTCTGGAATGGGTCTCTGTCTGTATCATTGCACTATCCTCCAAAAATCTAAAATGACTAATCTCTTCAGTAGGCGTCTCTCATATGGGTAACCGGTAGCGACCGTAAATAAACGTAAAACACACACATCCACACCTCTCACACGTGCAGACTACTGATATTAGATTAAGAAAGTATTATGAAGTACATTCATTAGGCTGAAGTCTCCATATGGCCTAAGAAACTGTATATATCTGGCACTGCTATAATGTTCGACAGTGTTTTATTCGAGGAGAAGAATTATATAAGAATATGTCTTCCATTCTAATACTGTTTCTGTATTCTGATTATGTGTGATTGTTCAATATGTATTATATTGGGAAATAAAATATGTTTAAACTAACATTTCTTATAGCTACATGCACACTGAGGTTAGATGTGAGATTTCAAAATACACACCATCACACATGTAGGTATAGTCTTAGTATCAGGTCTATATAGATATGAGTACTAGTTCTTGCTCGTATTGAAAGTCCCCTTTACTTTTAAAAATCGAATTTAAAGTAAATATAAATATGCTAATATAAATTAGTAAGTGGTTTATAGAGGGTAATAGTGAGTGGTTTATATAGTGTAATAGTGAGTGGTTTATAGAGTGTAATAGTAAGTGGTATATATAGGGTAATAGTAAGTGATTTATAGAGGGTAATAGTGAGTGGTTTATATAGGGTAATAGTAAGTGGTTTATAGAGGGTAATAGTAAGTGGTTTATATAGGGTAATAGTAAGTGGTTTATAGAGGGTAATAGTGAATGGTTTATAGAGTGTAATAGTAAGTGGTTTATAGAGGGTAATAGTGAATGGTTTATAGAGGGTAATAGTGAATGGTTTATAGAGGGTAATAGTAAGTGGTTTATAGAGGGTAATAGTAAGTGGTTTATAGAGGATAATAGTAAGTGGTTTATAGAGTGTAATAGTAAGTGGTTTATAGAGGGTAATAGTGAATGGTTTATAGAGGGTAATAGTAAGTGGTTTATATAGGGTAATAGTGAGTGGTTTATATAGGGTAATAGTGAATGGTTTATAGAGGGTAATAGTGAGTGGTTTATATAGGGTAATAGTAAGTGGTTTATAGAGGGTAATAGTGAATGGTTTATAGAGGGTAATAGTAAGTGGTTTATAGAGGGTAATAGTAAGTGGTTTATAGAGGATAATAGTAAGTGGTTTATAGAGTGTAATAGTAAGTGGTTTATAGAGGGTAATAGTGAATGGTTTATAGAGGGTAATAGTGAGTGGTTTATATAGGGTAATAGTAAGTGGTTTATAGAGGGTAAGGGTAATAGTGAATGGTTTATAGAGGGTAATAGTAAGTGGTTTATAGAGGGTAATAGTAAGTGGTTTATAGAGGATAATAGTAAGTGGTTTATAGAGTGTAATAGTAAGTGGTTTATAGAGTGTAATAGTAAGTGGTTTATAGAGGGTAATAGTGAGTGGTTTATAGAGTGTAATAGTAAGTGGTTTATAGAGGGTAATAGTAAGTGGTTAATAGAGTGTAATAGTAAGTGGTTTATAGAGGGTAATAGTGAGTAGTTTATAGAGGGTAATAGTGAGTGGTTAATAGAGGGTAATAGTAAGTGGTTTATAGAGTGTAATAGTAAGTGGTTTATAGATATAATAGTAAGTGGTTTATAGATGTAATAGTAAGTGGTTTATATATGTAATAGTAAGTGGTTTATAGATGTAATAGTAAGTGGTTTATAGAGGGTAATAGTGAGTGGTTTATAGAGGGTAATAGTAAGTGGTTTATATAGGGTAATAGTAAGTGGTTTATAGAGGGTAATAGTGAGTGGTTTATAGAGTGTAATAGTAAGTGGTTTATAGAGGGTAATAGTAAGTGGTTTACAGAGGGTAATAGTAAGTGGTTAATAGAGGGTAATAGTGAGTGGTTTATAGAGGGTAATAGTGAGTGGTTTATAGAGGGTAATAGTAAGTGGTTAATAGAGTGTAATAGTAAGTGGTTTATAGAGGGTAATAGTGAGTAGTTTATAGAGGGTAATAGTGAGTGGTTTATAGAGGGTAATAGTAAGTGGTTTATAGAGTGTAATAGTAAGTGGTTTATAGATATAATAGTAAGTGGTTTATAGATGTAATAGTAAGTGGTTTATATATGTAATAGTAAGTGGTTTATAGATGTAATAGTAAGTGGTTTATAGAGGGTAATAGTGAGTGGTTTATAGAGGGTAATAGTAAGTGGTTTATATAGGGTAATAGTAAGTGGTTTATAGAGGGTAATAGTGAGTGGTTTGTAGAGTGTAATAGTAAGTGGTTTATAGAGGGTAATAGTAAGTGGTTTACAGAGGGTAATAGTAAGTGGTTAATAGAGGGTAATAGTGAGTGGTTTATAGAGTGTAATAGTAAATGGTTTATAGAGTGTAATAGTAAGTGGTTTATAGAGTGTAATAGTAAGTGGTTTATAGAGTGTAATAGTAAGTGGTTTATAGAGTGTAATAGTAATTGGTTTATAGAGGGTAATACTCCTTTAGCTTAGTTAGTAGGTCATGGTCCCGAGGTTTTAAACCTTTTCACAGATCTCAAACTCAAGCTCAAATCATTTGATTGGTTGATGCCGAGTTTTACTGTCGGCTGAACTAATCAGAAGCTTGAGTTTGATATTTGACAACCGTTTTATAGCCTCCAGGCCTGGTCCCTCTCACATGGATGCTGGTACCGTAACTAAATGCAAATTGTGTGTGTAAATACTTCCATAATTATATAAATATATACTCACACGAAAAAGAAAGTGTGCACTGTGTTAGAGGGACAATTATATACTTATATTCACACGTAAAACAGTTTTCTGATAATTATCAAATTTCAATTAAAAGTACAACATCGTGTAGCCAATACATGTTTACACATTTTGATACTAAATTTGCATATTTATTGCTTCTATATAAGTATAAAAGTTTACCTCTAACCAAGTGTACACTTTCATTTTCGCGTGAGTATATAAGTATAACTGTTACATAAATATACGCAATATTCATTAACGTCAATGTAAAGGCTTGTGAAAACTGCAGATTGTTTAGCTTCTGAAGGAAAATCGTGTAACAGTATTTTAGCGGTTATTGCCCATTTTCCCTAACATTACCATGTTAGTGGTAACCTCTATTAAGCAGGTAACCTGTATTAAGCAGCCTGTTTCCAGATTCCCCTTATGTTGTTGTTTTTATGACATCTATTAAGCAGCCACCTGTGCTAAGCAACAACTTATGCGATTCCCTGGCTGGATGCTTAATACAGGCGTGAACGCACCTAACACAATGACATACACAGAGTGTTGTTTCTGTGCAGCGGCGTGCTTTAATGGTACATATGTTGAAATATTCAGTTCATAATCAAACGTATGAACTAGAATACAGCAGTAACTTATAAGATGTAATCCGGAACTACTGAACTTCCATGCTATCGGAATAATACCAATGCACACAAGTTACATATAGCACCCACCTAATTTTAGTGTGTCTCGATTCAAAGTTATAAAGCATCTAGCTAGCTTCGTTGTGTCCACCATAAAGGCACATAACATATAGCTAGCTTCGTTATGTCTCAATGTCAAGGTACGCAACACCTAGCTAGCTTCGTTGTGTCTCAATGTCAATGTACGTAATATCTAGCTAGCTTCGTTATGTCTCAATGTCAAGGTACGCAACACCTAGCTAGCTTCGTTATGTCTCAATGTCAAGGTACGCAACACCTAGCTAGCTTCGTTATGTCTCAATGTCAAGGTACGCAACACATAGCTAGCTTCGTTATGTCTCAATGTCAAGGTACGCAACACCTAGCTAGCTTCGTTGTGTCTCAATGTCAAGGTACGCAACACCTAGCTAGCTTCGTCGTGTCTCAATGTCAAGGTACGCAACACCTAGCTAGCCTCGTTGTGTCTCAATGTCAAGGTACGTAATATCTAGCTAGCTTCTTTGTGTCTCTATGTCGAGGTACGTAACATCTAGCTAGCATCATTGTGTCTCTATGTCGAGGTACGTAACATCTAGCTAGCTTCTTTGTGTCTCTATGTCGAGGTACGTAACATATAGCTAGCTTCATTGTGTCTCTATGTCGAGGTACGTAACATCTAGCTAGCTTCATTGTGTCTCTATGTCGAGGTACGTAACATCTAGCTAGCTTCATTGTGTCTCTATGTCGAGGTACGTAACATCTAGCTAGCTTCATTGTGTCTC
>CM026387.1:12974338-13003878 GCA_014843695.1 Archivesica marissinica
GGTAATGGTGCCATGAGGTGCTTCTATGAGGGAAAGGGTAATGTATGCCGTATTGGTAATGGTGCCATGAGGTGCTTCTATGAGGGAAAGGGTAATGTATGCCGTATTGGTAATGGTGCCATGAGGTGCTTCTATGAGGGAAAGGGTAATGTATGCCGTATTGGTAAATGGTGTCAAGAGGTGCTTCTAAACGAGGGAACAAACAAGGGTTAATGATATGTCGTATTGGTATGGTGTCAAGGGTGCATTCTACGAGTGAAGGGTTAATGTATTCGTATTGTTAATGGTGTCAAAGGTGCTTCTACGGGTAAAGGTTTGGTATGTCGTATTGGAATGGTGTCAAGAGGTGCTTCTACGAGGAAAGGGTTAATGTAGTCGTATTGTATGTCACCCCCCCCCCCCCCCACGTCAAGAGGTGCTTCTACAGTGAAAGGGTCTGATATGTCGTATTGTAATGGCTAGTCCAAGAGGTGCCTTCTACGAGGAAAGGGTTAATGTATGTCGTATTGGTAATGTTGTCAGAGGTGCTTCTACGAGGGAAAAGGTTAATGTATGTCGTATTGATAATGTCGTCAAGAGGTGCTTCTACGAGTGAAAGGGTTAATGTATGTCGTATTGGTAATGGTGTCAAGAGGTGCTTCTATGAGGGAAAGGGTTAATGTATGTCGTATTGATAATGTCGTCAAGAGGTGCTTCTATGAGTGAAAGGGTTAATGTATGTCGTATTGGTAATGTTGTCAAGAGGTGCTTCTACGAGGGAAAGGGTTAATGTATGTCGTATTGGTAATGTCGTCAAGAGGTGCTTCTACCGGGAAAGGTTAATGTATGTACTATGGGTAATGGTGTCAGAGGTGCTTCTATGAGGGAAAGGGTTAATGTAGTCGTATTGGTAATGGTATCAAGAGGTGCTTCTATGAGGGAAAGGGTTAATGTATGTCGTATGGTATGGTATCAAGAGGTGCTTCTATGGGGAAAGGGTTAAATGTTTCGTATTGGTAATGGTGTCAAGAGGGCTTCTACGAGGGAAAGGGTTAATGTATTTCGATTGGTATTGGTGTCAGAGGTGCTTCTACGAGGGAAAGGGTTAATGTATGTCGTATTGGTAATGGTGTCAAGAGGTGCTTCTACGAGGGAAAGGGTTAATGTATGTCGTATTGGTAATGGTGTCAAGAGGTGCTTCTACGAGGGAAAGGGTTAAATAAAAAGGGGAAATCTGACATACCTAACCTAAATTATTTCGGTAGGAAACTCTAAACACATCTGTTTGGCCTTATTATCATCGTATACTGACACGTCCATAAACATCATTGTGCCTATAACGGCGAAACTTGACAGTTGATATCACAACGAATAAATGCAATATCTCATGCTATTATTGTGTCGCGTACATATCAAGACAGATAATGAATTATCAATGAATAATTAATAATAGAATTTGAATCCCAAATAAGTTTTAATTTGTCTGTTAAAAATACAGGGTACACTTAATGTATGTTTACACTGAACTTGTTTGTGCACGTGGATTGTAGACACCGTCCAGCGTGTACGTGGAAGACACCGTCCAGCTTGTGTACGTATGTCTTCCAATAAGTTTATATACATTTATTGTGTTTTTCGAGCCCCGCTAGAGCCGTTACGAGTGTGCCCTTAGGCAAGGCATTTAAATTCCACGTTGCCTCTTCTCTCTCCCTCGTTGCGATGGATTCCATCAGGAATGAGGTCTCGAGAGTGATTAATATAAGTTATAAGAACTTGTTTCGCAATCGAGCTAAAATAAATTTGTATAAACTATTGTGTTTTTGGTTTCTGTTACAGTTAAAATGTTATTGGGAGCCTCCGTGGCACTGGTCACTCGCCGCTGTAGGTTCGAATCCCACTTGTGGATTGAAATAGTTCATGTGTTTAATAAAGTACTGAGATGATATTGCACCTTTTATTTAATAAAGTACCGAGATGATATTGCACCTTTTATTTAATAAAGTACTGAGATGATATTGCACCTTTTATTTAATAAAGTACTGAGATGATATTGCACCTTTTATTTAATAAAGTACCGAGATGATATTGCACCTTTTATTTAATAAAATACCGAGATAATATTGCGATTATTGATTCGATTATTGGGTAGGGCCGTTCTTTAATGTTGGTTATAACTTATAATCTGACAACTAAGTTCACATCTTCTTCATGCTCATGTGTGTTTTACGTTTATTTATCGTCGCTACCGGTTGCCCATATGAGCGACGCCCCCTGAAGAGATTAGTAATTTTAGATTGTCGGAGGATAGTGCAATGATACAGATACAGACCCATACCAAAGTCTCATCTGGTTCTTTTACGTGCACGGTGTACAGCACCGACACGAGACCTCGGTAAAAAGTCCCATCTGAAAGACTGTTAATATGTTCATGCTCATATACTACATTGTATTATGTAACGTATTACATATGCAATCACATAATTGTACAATAACATATGGTACATCAAAACTACGTCTTTAAACAATATTTTAATAGTTGCAACAGTACAATTAGGATTGGGAGGGGGGGGGGGTTACATAGTAACTTATTCGAATCCCTTTCCTTGACATTTCATACCTCGATGAAACGCAGAAATAGAACATTCAAATGTTAAATATAACTAATATAATGATTCAAACAGAGGTTATTCCGAGTGGATGTTACCGGTTATTATGTAGTGCTTGGTTCAATGAAGTCACTGTACCGGTTGCAGTCCGAGAGGCACACAGTTTGGCACATACCCTCAACAGACTTCCTAACAGGTCACCTAGTACCGTATAATGTTTGGAGCCAATTAGTAATGAGAGACATTATTGGGTTTTCGATTACCTCCCTTTACAGATAAAGTCCGATTTAACCCGAAATATGTATTGGTCCTTTTAGTTGAAAGCCTTTGTTTTTATTTGTGTTTCCTAACCATATGTTGCGGTATGATAAATGTGATTTTATCAAAAGCATGTTAATTAATTTATAATCAATTTCATCAGTAAAGTATCCATTGGATATGCTGTAGGTATCTGTCGAGATTTAGTAATTTAATAATTATAAGATAAGAAAACTAATGAAAACAGATATCATGTGGTGCAAAGGAAACGACGATAAAAACAGAGGAAGCCAATTAAGAGGACCAATCTACTTTCATGCGTATTCAGGGGCAGTAACTGACTGATGTCTCTCATTAGTAATCATACAATGTAACTATTTTCCTATTGCTATTTAATGCATCTTGTCCATTTCTACCGAAATAATGGAGCAACACTGGTTTTGTATCAACTACAGTTACAGAACAGAACAGAACAGAAGAACATAAGTTTATTCATGACGTATACATAAGTACATAGTCATAATATATACATATAATTACATATAAATAAACAAGTGCTCAATAAAGCTATCGTATAGCTACTGTAATCTAATTTAAAATAGAGGATGAACATTCTAGTTAGTTGTTTTGTGTAATTAAGAAGACAAAGCGTTCAATATTGATAAACATGATAACAAAAACACACCGTGTTACTTTATATACCTGTCGTGTTATTTAATTTCCTTCTGGAGTATGATGTGAACGGTGCATTAAAGTGTGATATTACCAATTATAATGCCAAACTCATGTTCAAAGAAAATGGAGAGAAAAATCAATTACACTATATTAGATATCAACTTTGAATATGTTCGTTTTATCTATAGCCAATGATTACGTGCCATCCGCTTTGTTGGCAAAAACATTAAACTGTCTGTGGGAATACTCATAAATTGTTTTGCATTCATTCCGACTGGATTCACAATAAGCTCTCACACGTGTAAATCGATTATCTGTCTATGATTGAATACCATCCGGATCACACTAATCACATGTTTGTTTACATAAGGGCGTACAAATAGGTAGAAACTGAAAAGAAAAGAGAATACAACGGACATTGAACTGAAACAGATCTTCAGAGATTAGACACAACGTGAACTATACTGCACTGTACCCAGAGTGCGGCACGTCATTGTTCAGGAAGGATACTGCTCACAGAGTGCGACACGTCATTGTTCAGGAAGGATACTGTACCCAGAGTGCAGCACGTCATTGTTCAGGAAGGATACTGTACCCGGAGTGCGACACGTCATTGTTCAGGAAGGATACTGCTCACAGTGCGACACGTCATTGTTCAGGAAGGATACTGTACCAGAGTGCAGCACGTCATTGTCAGGAAGGATACTGTACCCGGAGTGCGACACGTCATTGTTCAGGAAGGATACTGTACCCAGAGTGCGACACGTCATTGTTCAGGAAGGATACTGCTCACAGAGTGCGACACGTCATTGTTCAGGAAGGATACTGTACCCAGAGTGCGACACGTCATTGTTCAGGAAGGATACTGCTCACAGAGTGCGACACGTCATTGTCAGGAAGGATACTGTACCCAGAGTGCGGCACGTCATTGTTCAGGAAGGATACTGCTCACAGAGTGCGACACGTCATTGTTCAGGAAGGATACTGCTCACAGAGTGCGACACGTCATTGTTCAGGAAGGATACTGCTCACAGAGTGCGACACGACATTGTTCAGGAAGGATACTGCTCACAGAGTGCGGCACGTTATTGTTCAGAAACTGCAAGTATATGTGATAACCCGGATACAACTATATTGCTGGGACAAGGCCGGTTTAGGGTTTATGCGCAATCCGATACACTGTTCTCTGAATATGATAAAACTGTTATATGCAAGAGAAAGTATAGGTGTATTAGTTTGTGTTGTTCCCGACTGCTGTGAATGACCGTGGAAGGCTCGACTGCTGTGAATGACAGTGGAAGGCTCGACTGCTGTGAATGACCGTGGAAGGCTCGACTGCTGTGAATGACCGTGGAGGGCTCGACTGCTGTGAATGACCGTGGAAGGCTCGACTGCTGTGAATGACCGTGGAGGGCTCGACTGCTGTGAATGACCGTGGAAGGCTCGACTGCTGTGAATGACCGTGGAATGAAGTGTTGCTAACCTGTTATGATACTAGGTGAGTATATTAGCACGCTTCCATTTTGAAGTCATATGAGTTTTTATCTCTATGCGAAGTTACGAAGAGTATGAATTAATAAATTACTAAGCAGGAATACGTTTCTATTCTTGCTTTGTGTTCACATGACTATATAAACTGTACATACTATTTATATACTTGACTTTGTGTTCACATGACTATATAAACTGTACATACTATTTCTATACTTGGCTTTGTGTTCACATGACTATATAAACTGTACATACTATTTCTATGCTTGGCTTTGTGTTCACATGACTATATAAACTGTACATACTATTTCTATACTTGGCTTTGTGTTCACATGACTATATAAACTGTACATACTATTTCTATACTTGACTTTGTGTTCACATGACTATATAAACTGTGCATACTATTTATGTACTTTGCTTTGTGTTCACATGACTATATAAACTGTGAATACTATTTATATAGCCTACTTGGCTTTGTGTTCACATGACTATATAAACTGTGCATACTATTTATATACTTGGCTGTGTGTCCACATGACTATATTAACTGTGCATACTATTTATATACTTGGCTTTGTGTTCACATGACTATATAAACTGAGCATACTATTTATATACTTGGCTGTGTGTCCACATGACTATATTAACTGTACATACTATTTATATACTTGGCTTTGTATTCACATGACTATATTAACTGTACACACTATTTATATACTTGGCTTTGTGTCCACATGACTATATAAACTGTACATACTAGTTATATACTTAGCTTTTTGTTCACATGACTATATAAACTCTACACACTATTTCTATTCTTGGCTTTGTGTTCCCATGACTATATAAACTGTACATACTATTTCTATACTTGGCTTTGTGTTCACATGACTATATAAACTGTACATACTATTTCTATACTTGACTTTGTGTTCACATGACTATATAAACTGTGCATACTATTTCTATACTTGGCGTTGTGTTCACATGACTATATAAACTGTACACACTATTTCTATTCTTGCTTTGTGTTCACATGACTATATAAACTGTACACACTATTTCTATACTTGACTTTGTGTTCACATGACTATATAAACTGTGCATACTATTTATATACTTTGCTTTGTGTTCACATGACTATATAAACTGTGAATACTATTTATATAGCCTACTTGGCTTTGTGTTCACATGACTATATAAACTGTGCATACTATTTATATACTTGGCTGTGTGTCCACATGACTATATTAACTGTGCATACTATTTATATACTTGGCTTTGTGTTCACATGACTACATAAACTGAGTATACTATTTATATACTTGGCTGTGTGTCCACATGACTATATTAACTGTGCATACTATTTATATTCTTGGCTTTGTGTTCACATGACTATATAAACTCTACATACTATTTCTATTCTTGGCTATGTGTTCACATGACTATATAAACTCTACACGCTATTTCTATTCTTGGCTTTGTGTTCACATGACTATATAAACTCTACATACTATTTCTATTCTTGGCTTTGTGTCCACATGACTATATAAACTGTACATACTATTTCTATGCTTGGCTTTGTGTCCACATGACTATATTAACTGTACACACTACTTATATACTTGGCTTTGTATTCACATGACTATATTAACTGTACACACTATTTATATACTTGGCTTTGTGTCCACATGACTATATAAACTGTACATACTAGTTATATACTTAGCTTTTTGTTCACATGACTATATAAACTCTACACACTATTTCTATTCTTGGCTTTGTGTCCACATGACTATATAAACTGTACACACTATTTATATACTTGGCTTTTTGTTCACATGACTATATAAACTCTACATACTATTTCAATACTTGGCTTTGTGTCCACATGACTATCTAAACTGTACACACTATTTATATACTTGGCTTTGTGTCCACATGACTATATAAACTGTACACACTATTTATATACTTGGCTTTGTGTCCACATGACTATATTAACTGTACACACTATTTATATACTTGGCTTTGTGTCCACATGACTATTTAAACTGTACACACTATTTATATACTTGGCTTTGTGTCCACATGACTATATTAACTGTACACACTATTTATATACTTGGCTTTGTGTCCACATGACTATATTAACTGTACACACTATTTATATACTTGGCTTTGTGTTCACATGACTATATTAACTGTACACACTATTTAGTTTATAGTTTATACACATTTATTTTAGCTCGATTGCGAAACAAGTTATTTCAACTTATATAAATCACTCTCGAGACCTCATTCCTGATGGAATCCATCGCCACGAGGGAGAGAGAAGAGGCAACGTGGAATTTAAATGGCTTGCCTATGGGCACAATCGTAACGGCTCCAGTGGGGCTTGAACTCCGGACCTTTCGCACCCGAAGCGAACGCGCATCCACTGCGCTATCACGACTTCCACTATATTTATATACTTGGCTTTATGTCCACATGACTATATAAACTGTACATACTATTTCTATACTTGACGTTGTGTCCACATGACTATATAAACTGTACATACTATTTCTATGCTTGGCTTTGTGTCCACATGACTATATTAACTGTACACACTATTTATATACTTGGATTTATGTTCACATGACTATATAAACTGTACACACTATTTCTATACTTGGCTTTGTGTTCACATGATTATATAAACTGTACACACTATTTCTATACTTGGCTTTGTGTTCACATGACTATATAAACTGTACACACTATTTCTATTCTTGGCTTTGTGTTCACATGATTATATAAACTGTACACACTATTTCTATACTTGGCTTTGTGTTCACATGACTATATAAACTGTACACACTATTTAGTTTATAGTTTATACACATATATTTTAGCTCGATTGCGAAACAAGTTGTTTCAACTTATATAAATCACTCTCGAGACCTCATTCCTGATGGAATCCATCGCCACGAGGGAGAGAGAAGAGGCAACGTGGAATTTAAATGGCTTGCCTATGGGCACAATCGTAACGGCTCCAGTGGGGCTTGAACTCCGGACCTTTCGCACCCGAAGCGAACGCGCATCCACTGCACTATCACGATTTCCACTATATTTATATACTTGGCTTTATGTCCACATGACTATATAAACTGTACATACTATTTCTATACTTGACGTTGTGTCCACATGACTATATAAACTGTACATACTATTTCTATGCTTGGCTTTGTGTCCACATGACTATATTAACTGTACACACTATTTATATACTTGGATTTGTGTTCACATGACTATATAAACTGTACACACTATTTCTATACTTGGCTTTGTGTTCACATGATTATATAAACTGTACACACTATTTCTATACTTGGCTTTGTGTTCAAATGACTATATAAACTGTACACACTATTTCTATTCTTGGCTTTGTGTTCACATGATTATATAAACTGTACACACTATTTCTATACTTGGCTTTGTGTTCACATGACTAAATAAACTCTGCACACTATTTATATACTTGGCTTTGTGTCCACATGACTATATAAACTGTACACACTATTTCTATACTTGGCTTTGTGTTCACATGACTATATTAACTGTACACACTATTTCTATTCTTGCTTTGTGTTCACATGACTATATAAACTGTGCATACTATTTATATACTTGGCTTTGTGTCCACATGACTATATAAACTGTGCATACTATTTATATACTTTGCTTTGTGTTCACATGACTATATAAACTGTGAATACTATTTATATAGCCTACTTGGCTTTGTGTTCACATGACTATATAAACTGTGCATACTATTTATATACTTGGCTGTGTGTCCACATGACTATATTAACTGTGCATACTATTTATATACTTGGCTTTGTGTTCACATGACTATATAAACTGAGCATATTATTTATATACTTGGCTGTGTGTCCACATGACTATATTAACTGTGTATACTATTTATATTCTTGGCTTTGTGTTCACATGACTATATAAACTCTACATACTATTTCTATTCTTGGCTATGTGTTCACATGACTATATAAACTATACACACTATTTCTATTCTTGGCTTTGTGTTCACATGACTATATAAACTCTACATACTATTTCTATTCTTGGCTTTGTGTCCACATGACTATATAAACTGTACATACTATTTCTATGCTTGGCTTTGTGTCCACATGACTATATTAACTGTACACACTACTTATATACTTGGCTTTGTATTCACATGACTATATTAACTGTACACACTATTTATATACTTGGCTTTGTGTCCACATGACTATATAAACTGTACATACTAGTTTTATACTTAGCTTTTTGTTCACATGACTATATAAACTCTACACACTATTTCTATTCTTGGCTTTGTGTTCACATGACTATATAAACTGTACACACTATTTCTATACTTGGCTTTGTGTTCACATGACTATATAAACTCTGCACACTATTTCTATTCTTGGCTTTGTGTCCACATGACTATATAAACTGTACATACTATTTCTATGCTTGGCTTTTTGTTCACATGGCTATATAAACTGTACACACTATTTCTATACTTGGCTTTGTGTTCACATGACTATAAACTGTACACACTATTTATATACTTGGCTTTTTGTTCACATGACTATATAAACTCTACATACTATTTCAATACTTGGCTTTGTGTCCACATGACTATCTAAACTGTACACACTATTTATATACTTGGCTTTGTGTCCACATGACTATATAAACTGTACACACTATTTATATACTTGGCTTTGTGTCCACATGACTATTTAAACTGTACACACTATTTATATACTTGGCTTTGTGTCCACATGACTATATTAACTGTACACACTATTTATATACTTGGCTTTGTGTCCACATGACTATATTAACTGTACACACTATTTATATACTTGGCTTTGTGTTCACATGACTATATTAACTGTACACACTATTTAGTTTATAGTTTATACACATTTATTTTAGCTCGATTGCGAAACAAGTTATTTCAACTTATATAAATCACTCTCGAGACCTCATTCCTGATGGAATCCATCGCCACGAGGGAGAGAGAAGAGGCAACGTGGAATTTAAATGGCTTGCCTATGGGCACAATCGTAACGGCTCCAGTGGGGCTTGAACTCCGGACCTTTCGCACCCGAAGCGAACGCGCATCCACTGCGCTATCACGACTTCCACTCTATTTATATACTTGGCTTTGTGTCCACATGACTATATAAACTGTACATACTATTTCTATACTTGACGTTGTGTCCACATGACTATATTAACTGTACACACTATTTATATACTTGGATTTGTGTTCACATGACTATATAAACTGTACACACTATTTCTATACTTGGCTTTGTGTTCACATGATTATATAAACTGTACACACTATTTCTATACTTGGCTTTGTGTTCACATGACTATATAAACTCTGCACACTATTTCTATTCTTGGCTTTGTGTCCACATGACTATATAAACTGTACATACTATTTCTATACTTGGCTTTTTGTTCACATGACTATATAAACTGTACACACTATTTCTATACTTGGCTTTGTGTTCACATGACTATATTAACTGTACACACTATTTATATACTTGGCTTTGTGTCCACATGACTATATAAACTGTACATACTAGTTATATACTTGGCTTTTTGTTCACATGACTATATAAACTCTACACACTATTTCTATTCTTGGCTTTGTGTCCACATGACTATATAAACTGTACACACTATTTATATACTTGGCTTTTTGTTCACATGACTATATAAACTGTACACACTATTGATATACTTGGCTTTGTGTTCACATGACTATATAAACTGTACACACTATTTATATACTTGGCTTTGTGGTCACATGACTATATAAACTGTACACACTATTTATATACTTGGCTTTGTGTCCACATGACTATATAAACTGTACACACTATTTATATACTTGGCTTTGTGTTCACATGACTATATAAACTGTACACACTATTTATATACTTGGCTTTGTGTTCACATGACTATATTAACTGTACACACTATTTAGTTTATAGTTTATACACATTTATTTTAGCTCGATTGCGAAACAAGTTATTTCAACTTATATAAATCACTCTCGAGACCTCATTCCTGATGGAATCCATCGCCACGAGGGAGAGAGAAGAGGCAACGTGGAATTTAAATGGCTTGCCTATGGGCACAATCGTAACGGCTCCAGTGGGGCTTGAACTCCGGACCTTTCGCACCCGAAGCGAACGCGCATCCACTGCGCTATCACGACTTCCACTCTATTTATATACTTGGCTTTGTGTCCACATGACTATATAAACTGTACATACTATTTCTATACTTGACGTTGTGTCCACATGACTATATAAACTGTACATACTATTTCTATACTTGGCTTTGTGTCCACATGACTATATTAACTGTACACACTATTTATATACTTGGATTTGTGTTCACATGACTATATAAACTGTACACACTATTTCTATACTTGGCTTTGTGTTCACATGATTATATAAACTGTACACACTATTTCTATTCTTGGCTTTGTGTTCACATGACTATATAAACTCTGCACACTATTTCTATTCTTGGCTTTGTGTTCACATGACTATATAAACTGTACACACTATTTCTATAATTGGCTTTGTGTCCACATGACTATATAAACTGTACATACTATTTCTATACTTGGCTTTTTGTTCACATGACTATATAAACTGTACACACTATTTCTATACTTGGCTTTGTGTTCACATGACTATATTAACTGTTCACACTATTTATATACTTGGCTTTGTGTCCACATGACTATATGAACTGTACACACTATTTATATACTTGGCTTTTTGTTCACATGACTATATAAACTGTGCATACTATTTATATACTTGGCTTTGTGTCCACATGACTATATTAACTGTGCATACTAGTTATATACTTGGCTTTGTGTTCACATGACTATATAAACTGTGCATACTATTTATATACTTGGCTTTGTGTCCACATGACTATATTAACTGTGCATACTATTTATATTCTTGGCTTTGTGTTCACATGACTATATAAACTCTACATACTATTTCTATTCTTGGCTATGTGTTCACATGACTATATAAACTCTACACACTATTTCTATTCTTGGCTTTGTGTTCACATGACTATATAAACTGTACATACTATTTCTATGCTTGGCTTTGTGTCCACATGACTATATTAACTGTACACACTACTTATATAATTGGCTTTGTGTTTACATGACTATATTAACTGTACACACTATTTATATACTTGGCTTTGTGTCCACATGACTATATAAACTGTACATACTAGTTATATACTTGGCTTTTTGTTCACATGACTATATAAACTCTACACACTATTTCTATTCTTGGCTTTGTGTCCACATGACTATATAAACTGTACACACTATTTATATACTTCGCTTTTTGTTCACATGACTATATAAACTCTACATACTATTTCTATGCTTGGCTTTGTGTCCACATGACTATCTAAACTGTACACACTATTTATATACTTGGCTTTGTGTCCACATGACTATATAAACTGTACACATTATTTATATACTTGGCTTTGTGTCCACATGACTATATAAACTGTACACACTATTTATATACTTGGCTTTGTGTCCACATGACTATATTAACTGTACACACTATTAATATACTTGGCTTTGTGTCCACATGACTATATAAACTGTACACACTATTTATATACTTGGCTTTGTGTTCACATGACTATATTAACTGTACACACTATTTATATACTTGGCTTTGTGTTCACATGACTATATTAACTGTACACACTATTTAGTTTATAGTTTATACACATTTATTTTAGCTCGATTGCGAAACAAGTTATTTCAACTTATATAAATCACTCTCGAGACCTCATTCCTGATGGAATCCATCGCCACGAGGGAGAGAGAAGAGGCAACGTGGAATTTAAATGGCTTGCCTATGGGCACAATCGTAACGGCTCCAGTGGGGCTTGAACTCCGGACCTTTCGCACCCGAAGCGAACGCGCATCCACTGCGCTATCACGACTTCCACTCTATTTATATACTTGGCTTTGTGTCCACATGACTATATAAACTGTACATACTATTTCTATACTTGACGTTGTGTCCACATGACTATATAAACTGTACATACTATTTCTATGCTTGACTTTGTGTCCACATGACTATATTAACTGTACACACTATTTATATACTTGGCTTTGTGTCCACATGACTATATTAACTGTACACACTATTTATATACTTGGCTTTGTGTCCACATGACTATATAAACTGTACACACTATTTATATACTTGGCTTTGTGTTCACATGACTATATTAACTGTACACACTATTTCTATACTTGGCTTTGTGTTCACATGACTATATAAACTCTGCACACTATTTCTATTCTTGGCTTTGTGTCCACATGACTATATCAACTGTACATACTATTTCTATACTTGGCTTTTTGTTCACATGACTATATAAACTGTACACACTATTTCTATACTTGGCTTTGTGTTCACATGACTATATTAACTGTACACACTATTTATATACTTGGCTTTGTGTCCACATGACTATATAAACTGTACATACTAGTTATATACTTGGCTTTTTGTTCACATGACTATATAAACTCTACACACTATTTCTATTCTTGGCTTTGTGTCCACATGACTATATAAACTGTACACACTATTTATATACTTGGCTTTTTGTTCACATGACTATATAAACTGTACACACTATTGATATACTTGGCTTTGTGTTCACATGACTATATAAACTGTACACATTATTTATATACTTGGCTTTGTGGTCACATGACTATATAAACTGTACACACTATTTATATACTTGGCTTTTTGTCCACATGACTATATTAACTGTAAACACTATTTATATACTTGGCTTTGTGTTCACATGACTATATTAACTGTACACACTATTTATATACTTGGCTTTGTGTTCACATGACTATATTAACTGTACACACTATTTAGTTTATAGTTTATACACATTTATTTTAGCTCGATTGCGAAACAAGTTATTTCAACTTATATAAATCACTCTCGAGACCTCATTCCTGATGGAATCCATCGCCACGAGGGAGAGAGAAGAGGCAACGTGGAATTTAAATGGCGTGCCTATGGGCACAATCGTAACGGCTCCAGTGGGGCTTGAACTCCGGACCTTTCGCACCCGAAGCGAACGCGCATCCACTGCGCTATTACGACTTCCACTCTATTTATATACTTGGCTTTGTGTCCACATGACTATATAAACTGTACATACTATTTCTATATTTGACGTTGTGTCCACATGACTATATAAACTGTACATACTATTTCTATGCTTGGCTTTGTGTCCACATGACTATATTAACTGTACACACTATTTATATACTTGGATTTTTGTTCACATGACTATAAAAACTGTACACACTATTTCTATTCTTGGCGTTGTGTTCACATGACTATATTAACTGTACACACTATTTATATACTTGGCTTTGTGTCCACATGACTATATAAACTGTACATACTAGTTATATACTTGGCTTTTTGTTCACATGACTATATAAACTCTACACACTATTTCTATTCTTGGCTTTGTGTCCACATGACTATATAAACTCTACACACTATTTATATACTTGGCTTTTTGTTCACATGACTATATAAACTGTACACACTATTGATATACTTGGCTTTGTGTTCACATGACTATATTAACTGTACACACTATTTATATACTTGGCTTTGTGTTCACATGACTATATTAACTGTACACACTATTTATATAATTGGCTTTGTGTTCACATGACTATATTAACTGTACACACTATTTAGTTTATAGTTTATACACATTTATTTTAGCTCGATTGCGAAACAAGTTATTTCAACTTATATAAATCACTCTCGAGACCTCATTCCTGATGGAATCCATCGCCACGAGGGAGAGAGAAGATGCAACGTGGAATTTAAATGGCTTGCCTATGGGCACAATCGTAACGGCTTCAGTGGGGCTTGAACTCCGGACCTTTCGCACCCGAAGCGAACGCGCATCCACTGCGCTATCACGACTTCCACTCTATTTATATACTTGGCTTTGTGTCCACATGACTATATAAACTGTACATACTATTTCTATACTTGACGTTGTGTCCACATGACTATATAAACTGTACATACTATTTCTATACTTGGCTTTGTGTCCACATGACTATATTAACTGTACACACTATTTATATACTTGGATTTGTGTTCACATGACTATATAAACTGTACACACTATTTCTATACTTGGCTTTGTGTTCACATGCTTATATAAACTGTACACACTATTTCTATACTTAGCTTTGTGTTCACATGACTATATAAACTCTGCACACTATTTCTATTCTTGGCTTTGTGTTCACATGACTATATAAACTGTACACACTATTTCTATAATTGGCTTTGTGTCCACATGACTATATATAATGTACATACTATTTCTATTCTTGGCTTTTTGTTCACATGACTATATAAACTGTACACACTATTTCTATACTTGGCTTTGTGTTCACATGACTATATAAACTGTACATTCTAGTTATATACTTGGCTTTTTGTTCACATGACTATATAAACTGTACACACTATTTATATACTTGGCTTTTTGTTCACATGACTATATAAACTGTACACACTATTGATATACTTGGCTTTGTGTTCACATGACTATATAAACTGTACACACTATTTATATACTTGGCTTTGTGGTCACATGACTATATAAACTGTACACACTATTTATATACTTGGCTTTGTGTCCACATGACTATATTAACTGTACACACTATTTATATACTTGGCTTTGTGTCCACATGACTATATAAACTGTACACACTATTTATATACTTGGCTTTGTGTTCACATGACTATATTAACTGTACACACTATTTATATACTTGGCTTTGTGTTCACATGACTATATTAACTGTACACACTATTTAGTTTATAGTTTATACACATTTATTTTAGCTCGATTGCGAAACAAGTTATTTCAACTTATATAAATCACTCTCGAGACCTCATTCCTGATGGAATCCATCGCCACGAGGGAGAGAGAAGAGGCAACGTGGAATTTAAATGGCTTGCCTATGGGCACAATCGTAACGGCTTCAGTGGGGCTTGAACTCCGGACCTTTCGCACCCGAAGCGAACGCGCATCCACTGCGCTATCAAGACTTCCACTCTATTTATATACTTGGCTTTGTGTCCACATGACTATATAAACTGTACATACTATTTCTATACTTGACGTTGTGTCCACATGACTATATAAACTGTACATACTATTTCTATACGTGGCTTTGTGTCCACATGACTATATTAACTGTACACACTATTTATATACTTGGATTTGTGTTCACATGACTATATAAACTGTACACACTATTTCTATACTTGGCTTTGTGTTCACATGCTTATATAAACTGTACACACTATTTCTATACTTGGCTTTGTGTTCACATGACTATATAAACTCTGCACACTATTTCTATTCTTGGCTTTGTGTTCACATGACTATATAAACTGTACACACTATTTCTATAATTGGCTTTGTGTCCACATGACTATATAAACTGTACATACTATTTCTATTCTTGGCTTTTTGTTCACATGACTATATAAACTGTACACACTATTTCTATACTTGGCTTTGTGTTCACATGACTATATAAACTGTACATACTAGTTATATACTTGGCTTTTTGTTC
This sequence comes from Archivesica marissinica, assembly GCA_014843695.1. NCBI lineage: Eukaryota > Metazoa > Mollusca > Bivalvia > Venerida > Vesicomyidae > Archivesica > Archivesica marissinica. The sequence continues at coordinate 12,991,181 of CM026387.1, forward strand.
ACATGACTATATAAACTCTACACACTATTTCTATTCTTGGCTTTGTGTCCACATGACTATATAAACTGTACACACTATTTATATACTTGGCTTTTTGTTCACATGACAATATAAACTGTACACACTATTTATATACTTGGCTTTGTGTTCACATGACTATATAAACTGTACACACTATTTATATACTTGGCTGTGTGTTCACATGACTATATAAACTGTACATACTATTTCTATACTTGACGTTGTGGTCACATGACTATATAAACTGTACATACTATTTCTATGCGTGGCTATGTGTTCACATGACTATATAAACTGTACACACTATTTCTATTCTTGGCTTTGTGTCCACATGACTATATAAACTGTACATACTATTTTATTCTTGGCTTTGTGTCCACATGACTATATAAACTGTACATACTATTTCTATTCTTGACGTTGTGTTCACGTGACTATATAAACTGTACACACTATTTCTATTCTTGGCTTTGTGTTCACATGACTATATAAACTGTACATACTATACTGAGTCAAAAAAGAAACGATACCTGGTGTTTATTTGTCTATAATTTCAACATTTATTAAGAAAATTCTTTGAAAATTCATAAGATGATAGTCCAACATGTTTGAAAGCGGAACACATAAAGCATAATGAGCCTCCGAAACTGTCTGCTGCGTGATGACGTAATTCGTAGGGGTCTAATGGAGTTTTCACACAGACGTCAATACCGAGTATGGGCACCATTTGCGTCTCTCACTGCAATGCACCGCCGTCGCATCGAACGGAAGAGTGTCTGAATCTCTTGCTGGTCAATATTTGTCCACTCCTGACGCAAAACATCCCTCAGTTGGTTTAACGTTACCTGCTGACGTCGTCTGACGCAGCGGTCTAACGTATCCCACAAATGTTCTATGGGTGACAAGTCTGGTGACAAAGCAGGCCACGGCAGGGTTTCAATATTGTTCTGCTCCAATAATGTGGTGGAAATCCTAGCAGTATGACACCTGACGTTGTCCTGTTGGAACAGTGTGACGTTTCTGTTGGCGTTAAAGAACGGCACAACAACTGGCGCAAGGATCTCATCACAGTACCGCTGGGCGTTTAGGTTCCCGTCCACCACTAACAGTTCAGTGCGACTGCCGAAGGTGATACCGCCCCACGCCATAACGCTTCCGCCCCCGAACAGATCGACCTGACGTACACATGCGTCGGCGTAACGTTCACCGCGTCTGCGATATACCCGCTCTCTGCCATCCGCTCGACGCAAACAGAACCGCGATTCATCGCTAAACATCACCGAATTCCACTGTAACCGAGTCCAGCGAGCACGTTCCGTCGTCCATTCCCGCCGTACGTCACGGTGACGTCGTGTCAGGATGGGTCCAACGTATGGCCGATAGGCACGAATGCCACGTTCACCAAGCCGGTTCCTGACTGTTTGTGCACTGATGCGATTGTTTGTCATCCCAGGAGTAACGGCAGCTGTGTGCGTAGCAGGTAGGAACCGGTCACGTAAATGTGACGTCCGAATGTGACGGTCCTGTTCACGCGTCGTCACACGTGGTCGACCAGATCTTGGACGGTCGTCCACCGATCCATGTGTTCGATAACGTCGAAGTAGACGTGTTATCGTGATCCGCGTAACCCCGAGTCGATTTGCGACGTCATGCTGACGTAAACCGCCGTCAATCATGCCAATGGCACGCATTCTCTGATTGCGGTTTAGCCTAGGCATTTTGCTAGAGGTAACAATGGGTATGTAAGGTGTTTTTCCTCGATGATAATGCAATACCAGTACAATAAACCGGTTTTCCGATTTGTACATGTGTAGGAAGTAGTCTTTGTTGAGGAGCACGTGCACATCGGAAATTCGGCGTTCCAGAATTATCGGGTGTTTATTTACCTGTGTTTATGGTTGGCTGACGTTGCAATAAGATACCCGGTACTGATACGTAATAATATATTAAACTTTTCTATGGTTTTATCCGTTTTACGTCATTTTTAGTTTGGTATCGTTTCTTTTTTGACTCAGTATATTTCTATACTTGGCTTTGTGTCCACATGACTATATAAACTGTACACACTATTTATATACTTGGCATTGTGTTCACATGACTATATAAACTGTACATACTATTTCTATTCTTGGCTTTGTGTTCACATGACTATATAAACTGTACACACTATTTCTATACTTGGCTTTGTGTTCACATGACTATATAAACTGTACATACTATTTCTATACTTGGCTTTGTGTTCACATGACTATATAAACTGTACATACTATTTCTATACTTGACGTTGTGTTCACATGACTATATAAACTGTACACACTATATCTCAGATCGTTTAGATTACCATGTATTTCTAACATTATATTTTCTTTAAATAAACATTAATGCGATTCCATGGCTCCGTATATTATATATCTGCAGGTCATTCTTGTTATGAAAATGACTTCATTCCAAAAGTCGATTGGCAAACAGCGGACTGAGCAAAATGAGCAGCAGTCTTACAACGTTCGCTTTGACTACAGTGACACATATCTGGAGAATGAAGACCTTGATTACCAACTGGAAATGCATGAAGATGAACTTAATCGCCAACAATATCGTATAAGTGTTGAAACTGATGAGCTGCTGAAGAAAACGAAGCAAAATGCAGACGAGATACTACAGTTAAAGAACGCTGTTAAAAATAGAGATCCATACGAATCATCGAACAAAGTTTCAAAATCGGCTGGCCTAATACGAAGACAATCGAGTAAACAGTTTGATACAAGTACTTCTGCTGATGATGATACTATAACAAGACAAACGTCTGACACTAGTAATGATGCTGGTGCATTGGACGAAACAGAGATAGAAGATAATACTGATGGGGTGGATAATACATGTAATTCAAAACCATTGAATACGCTTACGATGTTCTTACTTTCATTACGTACGATGAAAAGAAAGTTTCCTCCGGTGAAAAAACAAGACACAATAAAAAGGTCAGCAAATATTGATGACGTGCATCCCAAACTGAAAGTTGGACAACATGTTGGACAAACTAATTCTCAATCAACTACTGGACAGAAAGCGGTCCTACCTAAGAGACCATCTAGTTACCATGCTGGAGACATACGATCTCGTGAAAGTTCGCGAATGAGACATGGGGTTGATAAAATGGTGGACTCTCAGTACGGAATTCGCGTGAAGAAAGATCACACACGCTCTCGTCGGAAACTTGAAGAAATAAGTAAGCTAGATCAAGACTCGAAATATGGGTATGTCAATAAATACGAAGAAAGGAGAAAAATGTTACTAGCATCTTGCAAAGATACTAAAACATTGGATGAACGCATTAAACTATTTCTTAAAGATGTTGATGAATTTAAGGTAATATCTAGTGTAGAAAACTCGCTAGAAAAAGTTCTAATGCGGGCAAAGTCCGCTCATCATTCCAGAACCAACACTTTTGCCTGGTAAATATCTAGTTATAATGTCATTTGATATAAGACAAGGCATGAAGCTTGCTATTCTAGCAGTCCAGCGTGCTGACGTATATAGCACGGATAAATCGGCTTATAGTCCCATCCGAAACACATTTACTATTGTGGAAGTATGTGAGATGGTACGATGGTCGCCAGATCGGACAGGTGGGTTTTCTCCGGGTATTCCGGTTTCCTCCCACACGAATGACCACAGATACGCTCTCATCTGCGCCAACGTTTAATATAAGTTGTTAAAGCTTGTTTCGCAATTGTTGTATAATAAATAAAGTTTAAACATTTTTTAATGTTTGACAAGGATCAAATGGATGTGCATAGCACGATATATGGTACCTCAGTTCAATAACCCACCTGTCGAAAAACAAGCGCTAACAACTTAATTACTTTCCGTCTCCGTGGCCCAATGGTTAAGGCGTCCGCCTACGGAGCAGGAGGTCGAAGATTCGAATATCGTCAGGGGTTCGTTCTGATATGGCCGGTTGGTGAGCCACCAGCTAGTTAAATAATGGTCAGACCTCATTCCTGATGGAATCCATCGCCTCGAGGGAGAGAGAAGAGGCAACGTGCAATTTAAATGCCTTGCCTAAGGGCACAATCGTAACGGTTCCAGCGGGGCTCGAACTCCGGACCTTTCACGCCTGAAGCGAACGCGCATCCACTGCGCTATCACGACTTCCTGAATGTGATGCAACCGCCTTGCTTTCTTTGCTATAATAATGTCAAACTAAAATAATAAAAGTGTACTATCCTAAATCAAGATAATATTATATATATATTTCAACAATGTTAAAAATATTAAAAATGTTAGGAAAGCTTAGATTGATTTACTTAACACGAGGGGAATACTTGTTTTTCAACGAATACAAGTAAATAATTATTGATAATCTGTTTGGGAAAAGTGTGGCAGTTATTTCCAGGAATATAGTTGCATATATGTCTTTGAGTTATCCGTGGAATGGAAGCAGTGTTATCATTATGATGTTTATATGACCCTGTCTTGCTTAACTAGTGTACATTACATCACACGCATACTTGTTTACGCACTATTTTGTTGTTCGTCCGTATCTAGTATCTGTTTACTATTTACGCGGCTAGTGGCGGAGGAAAGAATCCGTCCCTGTTTTTATTTAACCATATTTGATTGCATCGATAGTATGTATGTCATACACGTAAGGATACACTACATAGCATGAACATACAAATGGTTTGGGCCACAAGTTTTAAAGCAGCATTACATCGTAATAAAGGATGTTTTGGGTAAAATATAAATACTAATATGTGTGTTTACAAAAATCGAAATAGTCGCTCAGAAACGATAAATTTCCAAAACATTTAAACCGTCGTATACGCGAATTTGCTTATCAACACACGAAATGTAAACACGCACAATGCGCATGCGTGAAACAACAGATGATGTAGAAAACAACGCATATATTTTGAACATGAAAGACTATCAATCTATCTTCCTCTAATGTCGAACCCCTCGCGGGGATATAGAAATGTCCCTAAAGACTTAGCTAACAGAGGTATGAATCAACATATCAAGTAATTTAATTAAAAAAGACAACATGGGACAAATGGGGACGATGCATTCCGAATGCAAATAAGTGCGGACGATGCGTTCCGGTTGTAAACAAGTGCGTGACCGATCGACTCGGAAAGTCCTACTTTCGGTTTCGAGTTTGTTTTATCGCAAACAAACAGTGTTTACCAAATGAACATAAGCATACAAAGTATAATGTTAAAATGTGTAGCAGCATTGCTACCCATACGTAAAAATTGAATTTTTCAAATATCTTATATTTCATACGATGTAATGCTGCTTTAACAACATTAGACAACGGTCAGCACCAGGCCGTGTTTGAATTACAGCTAAACCTGTCTTAAGCAGACAGCCAAGGGAATCTCAGAAAGTGGCTGCTTAGCACAGGTGGCTGCTTAATAGGGGTCAAATGTATAATAAAACAGCATTGTGGGAATCTGGAAACTGATTGCTTAATACAGGTTGGCTGCTTAATAGAGGTGACCACTAACACATGTTTCACTGTACATTGTGTATGACAGTTTGATAGCGGTTTCATAATGAAAAGATGAACTTCATTAAATTTGACATTGATTCACAGAAATTGTATTCCTACATACATTATGTTGTTATGTTGGTGTCAGGTTAAGACAGTATCCCTCATTATTAATTGACTATAGCATATGGTCTGCAATATGATGTCATTTGTTAGTGCAATACGAACGTGAGCTCGTCAGTATCGATGCTTAACTCTGTCAATATGGAGCTAGCACGGCCAATATGAGATTTACGCGGCCTGTATGAAAATGTTGAAATTTGATTGGTTGTTGACTTGTTGGACCTCGGCCTGTATGAGATTGCCTGACGAAATTCTTTTGAAGTCGCCATCTTGGAAACAAACAAAAACTCGTTCTTAATGTTTGCTACTTTGTTAGTTAGAATCTTTAAATAAAAAAGAGTGTTAAAGCGATTTTTATTTGGTCACGGCAATTTAGAATTGATTAAATTTTAGTTGTGACAGTTCAGAATTTCTCACGTCGACCGTGAAAACTGTCGTCTGGGATGCACACCACTGTATTTTCTCCTTCTTCGTGCTATGGTAAATCGATGAACTGTCATAGTCAAATTCTCAGTTCCAAACAAGAATCCACATTTACAGCATGCAGTTCTGTAAGCTCCAGGGCTGCTGCTTGCTGTGAGACACAAGTAAGTCATGGCATCACCATCAAAGGTTTTCACAATTTTCAAATGTAAACAAACACTGGTTAAAAATGAACGCGTAGGGATCCTAGCTGCCATGTAGGGCTGTTTACTCATCAATGCGCTGGAGCAAGTAGTACTGAAATAAATGCACAAAAAGTCTTCTTCAAATGAGCACAAAGGCCACAGATGCATCACAATCGCAATAAGAAATGCAAACAGTCTCTTGTTCTACAGTAAAATATCATCAAATTATGGCCTGCTTGATTGTAAAAACTACTTTCTAGGATACAACGACCCGGACCGGTCACACGTATATATGCACTAACAGTTTTGCAAACCTTCAATTTGCTAGTTATTCAAGTTTTTAAGTATATTAAGAGAAACAAAACACTACAAGAAGATATCTCGGTCGATTCACTATGATATAGGATTCATTAAAAAAACACAAATTTTCCAGTCTTCGTAGCTCGGAAATGTACATATCGAGCAATTAACTGGCTTTACAGAAGGTGCTACCATTTCAAAAGTACTTCATAGATTGTCATGAATTCTGGTGCATAATGCCAGCCAGATAGTGTACCTTTTACTTAAAGAGGACAGGAATCTAATTATGAAGATTTGCTTGGCCTTTGGGTTATTATATTGAGAAAAAGACACTTCTATGCAAAATAGGAGCTTTTGATATCACATCAGTGTTACACTTACGTCTTACCTTCCAACAGTGCTGCTACAAGGTCGTCAGTTCTTTGGGGGAACTGTAGCTACTGTCCTCATGGATGAGTTGACTACTCTGGTACAGGTGGAGTAGGCGGCTGGTGGTACAATGTGTTCCCACACATGGTATACAGCAGCTGAAATTGACGGACAATGACATGATCTAAGGCTTAAAACCATTATGAAATTTAGATTGAGTGAGTGCTGCCAGCAAAAATGCAACACATACATGTAGTAAAAACATTCAGTCAGGCAACTCTGTCAACAATGCCGAAAGAAAGCAACCGCCCAGAGAACTCTGCACGAGTGCTGGCTTTGGAGAAAATTCATATGAACAATTCATTGAAAGACATCTCGAAAATCACAACACACACACACGTTGTCACCGAAATCCCCCAGGTACATCTTGACAACCTAGAACCGGGAAAAGCATGAACAAAAGATAAAAAGACAATACTACAGTACATGGTGGCACACAAATAGAGCGCAAATGCAAGATAAATACCATCGCTTTTAGGAATTCCTTATAGCAGCCATAATCCATTGTGTGTGGCCCGTGTAGTTCTGGGGTGTCCATGTAGTATAGAATATGGACCACTGCCTTACCCTTGTGTGATCATTAGGGGCGACTAATTGGGTTTTACTGATTAATCGTGATTCCAGCAGATGTGAATGTTTTAGTACCATATCTCAAAATGTTTGTTTGATGCAAATTAAGAAATGAAACCAAGATGTTCAGTCATGTATGTTGCCATAGTACAAAAACTATGTAAATGTCCCATAAACCCAACTGAACAATGACATCAACTATTGTTAGACACATAATTTTACTCCATAGAGAATTAATGTAATATTCAACTTCATTGCTGTGACCACAACACACAGCTTTGTTTGTTATAAGAAGGTTCCTGCTAGTACATGGATCGCAGGTTCGATCCCCCTTCTGACCCTAATAAAATTAATAGTCTTTCAGATGGGACATTACACCGAGGTCTCGTGTCGGTGCTATACACCGTGCACGTAAGAGAACCAGATGAGACTCTGGGATGGTTCTCTGTCTGTATCATTGCACTATCCTCCAAACATCTAAAATGACTAATCTCTTCAGGGGGCGTCGCTCATATGGGCAACCGGTAGCGACGATAAATAAACGTAAAACACACACACACACACTGTTAGAATATAAAAACGTGGCTGTTACAGGGAAGCGGTTGTTGATAATAGGTAGCTATTTCAGGAGTTCCACTGCTATGAGAAGCATCTATCCATTTCAGATTGACGTACATACACCGATTTTTAATCAGGAATAATATACATGTAGAACAAAAGACGAGTAATTTGCTTGAGTCGATGGACAAGCACAGTGTGCTAGAGAAGGCAGAGGAGAGTTCCCTCACGATAGGTGACCTGTCATCGTTGTTCGTTCAACAGGTGGTAGAGGATGGTCGGGAAGGTGTTCACAGTTTGGATGAAGAAGAGGGGTCCAGTCCTAGGGCAGACACGTCCAATCCGAGGGCAGAGGGGTCCAATTTGAGGACAGATGAGCAGTCCAGTTCAAGGACAGAGGAGGGGTCCAGTCCAAGGACAGAGGAGGGGTCCAGTCCAAGGACAGAGTTGGGGTTTCAAGGACAGTGGCATCCATTCCGAGAACAGAGTATGGGTCCAGTACAGGCGCGGAGGAGGGGTCCAGCCTGAGGACCTATGAGGGGTCTAATATGAGGACAGATGAAGGGTCTAATCTGAAGACAGATGAGGGTCTAATCTGAGGATAGATGAGGGGTCTAATCTGAGGACAGATAAGGGGTCTAATCCGAAGACAGATGAGGGGTCTAATCTGAGGTCATATGAGGGGTCTAATCCGAGGATAGAGGAGAGATCTAATCCGAGGACAGAGGAGGGGTCCAGTCAAAGGGCAGGGGAGAGGTCCAGTCCATGGGCAAAGGAGGGGTCCAGTCCAAGGGAATAGGAGGGGTCCAGTCCAAGAGAAGAGGAGAGGTCCAGTCCAAGGGCAGAGGAGGGGTCCAGTCCAAGGGCAGGGTAGGGGTCCAGTCCAAGGGAAGAGGAGGGGTCCAGTCCAAGGGCAGGGGAGGGATCCAGTCCAAGGGCATGGGATGTGTCCAGTCCAATGGCAGATGAGGGGTCCAGTCCAGTCCAAGAGAAGAGGAGGGGTCCAGTCCAAGAGAAGAGGAGAGGTCCAGTCCAAGGGCAGAGGAGGGGTCCAGTCCAAGGGCATGGGATGTGTCCAGTCCAAGGGCAGATGAGGGGTCCAGTCCAGTCCAAGAGAAGAGGAGGGGTCCAGTCCAAGAGCAGAGGAGGGTTGACTACAAGGGCAGAGGGATCCAGTCCAAGGCCAGAGCTGAGTTCCAATCTGACGGCAGAGGATGAGTCAAAACCGGATCAAATTCAATGACAGATGGTCCAGTCCTAGGGCAAAAGTGTCCAGTCTAAGGGCAGAGGAGGGATCAAACCCGAGGGCAGAGTTCGGTTCCAATCCAAGAACAGAGGCGTCCATTCCGATGGCAGAGGATGGGTCCAGTCCGGGAGAGGATGAGGGGTCCAGTCATAGAACAGATGGGTACAGTCCGGGAGAAGAGGGGTCAGAGTTGGGTTCCAATCTGAGGAAAGATGGGTCCAGTCTGAGGGCAGATTTGGGTGACAGTCCAAGGACAGAGGCCTCCCATCCGAGGAAAGATGGGTCCAGTCCGGGAGAGGAGTGGTTCAGTCCTCGGATAAAGTGAGGTTCAGTCTGAGAACAGAGTTGGGTTCTGTCTGAGGACAGAGTTGGGTTCCTATCTGAGGACAGATGAGTCCAGTCTGAGAACAGAAGGCTCCAGTCAGGTGGCATATATTGTGTTGCCAGGTACCAGTAACAGTCAGGCTGAGGCAAGTGACTTGTGATTCAGAAATGAGATTTCCAACTGGTGGCAGATATTACAGTGCCAAGTATCAGTAACAGCCTGGGTATGTCCAATGACTTGTGTTACAAAACCGAGAGCTCCAGCTCAGCGAAGGAAAGCAGGTTGCCAAGTATGAGTATCCATGCCGAGGCAGTGACTCAATCATGCCGTGAAAGTGGAGCGTCTAGCTCCTGATTTGTTTCATATAAGGCTTCAAACTTAGCTAACATTGAACAAGTACTGGTACCCATGGCAACACCAGCATCATAGAGACAGGCAGTGATACTTAATTGCTGGGCATCAGTTATGGATCTGATATCGGCATAGATACATATAACCGTCTCCGTGGCCTAGTGGTTAAGGCGTCCGCCTACGGAGCCGGAGGTTGACGGTTCGAACATTGTCAGGGATTCGTTCTGATATGGCCGTTTGGTGAGCCCCAACTAGTTACATAATTGTTAACGATTGCCTACCAGCCTGACTCTTGGCATACAAGCATAGGATTCGGGAAGTACTGATGTTCATGAAAAGAGGTGTCTCATAAGTCAGAAATTGCTGGAACTTTAAATAGGGGTGACACTATAATAAACAAAACACTTCACACACTTTTACTTTTATAACATCTCAGACCTGATTAGTCTGAAATCCTGCCCGGGTTTAATCCCGGATATCAGCATTGATACATATAACATCTCAGACTGGAATATTCTGCAATCCTGTTCGGGTTTAATCCCGCATCTCAGACTGGAATATTCTGCAATCCTGTTCGGGTTTAATCCCGGATATCAGCATTGATACATATAACATCTCAGACTGGAATATTCTGCAATCCTGTTCGGGTTTAATCCCGGATATCAGCATTGATACATATAACATCTCAGACTGGAATATTCTGCAATCCTGCCCGGGTTTAATCCCGGATATCAGCATTGATACATATAACATCTCAGACTGGAATATTCTGCAATCCTGTTCGGGTTTAATCCCGGATATCAGCATTGATACATATAACATCTCAGACTGGAATATTCTGCAATCCTGTTCGGGTTTAATCCCGGATATCAGCATTGATACATATAACATCTCAGACTGGAATATTCTGCAATCCTGTTCGGGTTTAATCCCCATTGGATAACTCTCAGATCAGCATTGTTTAATCCATATCGCTACATATAACATCTCAGACTGGAATATTCTGCAATCCTGTTCGGGTTTAATCCCGGATATCAGCATTGATACATATAACATCTCAGACTGGAATATTCTGCAATCCTGTTCGGGGGATTAATCCCGGATATCAGCATTGATACATATAACATCTCAGACTGGAATATCTGCAATCCAGCACGGATACAATTAATCAACCGGATATCAGCATCCACTGATCCCACATATAACATCTCAGACTGGAATATTCTGCAATCCTGCCCGGGTTAATCCCGGATATCAGCATTGATACATATAACATCTCAGACTGAATATTCTGCAATCCTGCCCGGGTTTAATCCCGGATATCAGCATTGCAATCCTGTTCGGTTTAACATATAACATAACATATCAGACTGGAATATTCTGCAATCCTGCACGGGTTAATCCCGGATATCAGCATTGATACATATAACATCTCAGACTGGAATATCTGCAATCCTGCAATCCCTGCATTGATTACTGGAATAATCTAATCCTGCCCCCGGATATCAGCATTGATACATATAACATCTCAGACTGGAATATTCTGCAATCCTGTTCGGGTTTAATCCCGGATATCAGCATTGATACATATAACATCTCAGACTGGAATATTCTGCAATCCTGTTCGGGTTTAATCCAGGACTCATGACTACATTATGTGGTGCTACGCTGTGCGCCAAGCATTATTTTGCATTGATATGAAGAAGGCTGACGACAAATGACAACGACCGTGACGGGACTTGTTATGCTACAATCTAGTTTCATATTCGTGCTTGTCCTTGTCAGTAACATGTAGTCAGCTTGGTTTGTGTGTGTTCTACGCTTATTTATCGTCGCTACCGGTTGCCCATATGAGCGACGCCTCCTGAAGAGATTAGTTATTTTTTGATTTTTGGAGGATAGTTCAATGATACAGACATATACCTATTCCAGAGTCTCCTCCTGTTGTATTACGTGCACGGTGTAAAGCACCGACACGAGACCTCGGCTTAACGTCCCATCTGAAAGACTGTTAATTGTATTAGGGTCAGACGGGGGATCGAACCTGCGATCCCTGGATTACCTGTCCAGTGTGTTACCACTGGACTACAGATGGTTTGAACCACTTTGATTAAGATTCCCGATGCATGATGGGGAGGTACTGTGGGGTGTTTAACCTTCCTACAGTTTATTGTCATTGTAATTTTCTAATGCTATTATTTTACGTAGATCTGTTTTAAGAAATTATTTAGAGAGTTTCGTGTTACAATTTAGACAAGCTTAATTGTCATAATGTGCGTTTAATCGTGCCATTAGCCAGTGATACCATGTTTAAGTTGCTAACAGCGTATACATACAGAATTAACCCTTTCAACAACGCATGCCTCTCAATAGGCTTACAAAAAGTGTAGATCGAGATGAGCTAGCTCGTAACGAGCCGTCTCATCAGGAGCTGCACTTTTTTCCAGTACCATTACTATTTTAGACAAAAATTACCCATTTTGATAAATGGACTGGTCCAAATGTAATTTTCTTATTAATTTATTGGTCTGAAAATAACCTAAATAAAAATACCAGGCGCATAACTACATGTACGCAGTTGTGTACACATTGTCAAAATATTGAAAAAATAAAGTTAAAATATGCCATAAAAATCGAGGGCTAAGGGGGGTGGGGTGTCAGGTATATTTT
>CM026387.1:13004878-13031432 GCA_014843695.1 Archivesica marissinica
GTATATGAAGACACAATACATGTACCTATTTTCTGACAGATTATGTTCGGTTCTGTTGTCTGGTATATGAAGACACAATACATGTACCTATTTTCTGACATATTATGTTCGGTTCTGTTGTCTGGTATATGAAGACACAATACATGTACCTATTTTCTGACAGATTATGTTCGGTTCTGTTGTCTGGTATATGAAGACACAATACATGTACCTATTTTCTGACATATTATGTTCGGTTCTGTTGTCTGGTATATGAAGACACAATACATGTACCTATTTTCTGACAGATTATGTTCGGTTCTGTTGTCTGGTATATGAAGACACAATACATGTACCTATTTTCTGACATATTATGTTCGGTTCTGTTGTCTGGTATATGAAGACACAATACATGTACCTATTTTCTGACAGATTATGTTCGGTTCTGTTGTCTGGTATATGAAGACACAATACATGTACCTATTTTCTGACATATTATGTTCGGTTCTGTTGTCTGGTATATGAAGACACACAATACCTATTTCAGTGTTTCCTACAACAAGTCGAGCATCAGGATATGTTGCTTTCAGACTTAACAGTTCATGGAGCTGCGTTGGTCTGTGCCATACAACCCTTTCTCCTGTGTACGTGAGATATTCTGTATCATACTTTGTGGACTTCTACAAACAGGAAAATATTGGTACTGAAAGGATCAGGTTACTAAATTAGAAAATAGAAACCAGCCTCACATACACCCATCATATATATGTCTATTTATAGACATCGAACGTACAATAATCAGTCTGTTGACCAAGTTTCATGAATGAATCTCTGTTGAGGTGATACAACTCTGATAAATATGTAAACAAACGACTTGAAGAATGCCAACAAATTTATTTATTCATAAGGGTTGATTAAAAGTAAGAATACATTAACAAAAATGTTGTTTGTTGTTGTATGTTCCGCTATAGTAACACCAAGGGTCCCATAGCAACACCTCGAGAATAGGGTACCACCATCCAGGGCCCCATAGCAATACCTCGAGAATAGGGTACCACCATCCAGGGCCCCATAGCAATACATCGAGAATAGGGTAACACCATCCAGGGCCCCATAGCAACACCTTGAGAATAGGGTAACACCATCCAGGGCCCCATAGCAACACCTCGAGAATAGGGTAACACCAGCCAGGGCCCCATAGCAATACCACGAGAATAGGGTACCACCATCCAGGGCCCCATAGCAATACCTCGAGAATAGGGTACCACCATCCAGGGCCCCATAGCAATACCTCGAGAATAGGGTAACCGTAAATGAATATTGTAAACAAACATGGCTGCCTTCCGATGCTTGGCACATGGAAACTAATCAATCAATGTTGTTTACCGTCCATACTCGCCTGTAAGACAAGCTTTTTATCACCAGATTATGGCCTCAAAGTGGCTTCCCGTCTTATAAGCGAGTACTAAAAAATATATATTTTTAAATGTGTTATTATGTGTCACGCTGAATTTTCTTTCAACTTGCATTGGCCAAACATGCAATTTATATGTATGTCTTGTGTCCATTTCATCAACCCATCTTATATGCGAGTGCATGCCAAAACACACAGATTTCAGGACCAAAGTGGGGGAGGGGGTCGTTTTATAGGTGAGATCATCTTATAGGCGGTTATGGACTGTAATTTCTTAACTGGAAACATCTCTTAAAACATTAATTTAAATGAAGCCAAAATATATTTGGAAATTGTAAGCTTTGATGAATGAGTTAGTGTTGATTAAAATGTTAGTACCCCGAGAACTAGGCCACTACCATGTCTTTTGAGTGTACATATGTTTTTATTACATATGTCTTTTGAGTGTTTATTTTGTTCGTTCTTTTGTGGTTTAAAGTTACAACAATAGCTTCCTCACTTAATCCCTGGTGAGATTTGAACCTACAGCTGTGAGGGGCAAGTGATTTGATGTCAACGACCACACCGACATGTTTTAAGTGTACATGTGTTTTGAATGTACACATCTTTTGAGTGTACATGTGTTTTGAATGTATATGTGTTTTGAATGTATATGTGTTTTGAGTGTATATGTGTTTTGAATGTACATGTGTTTTGAATGTATATGTGTTTTGAGTGTATATGTGCTTTGAGTGTATATGTGCTTTGAGTGTACACATGTTTTGAATGTACACAAGTTTCATTTCAAGTACAATTCTGTGATGATACGTACCTGTAATTCTGGTGGGAATATGGGGTCCTGGGTAGAATCCAACGGCAAGAACTCATTAGCATTGACAAGATCTGTTCCCACCTAGAAATCAGGGGCAGAATTAGCATTGACAAGATCTGTTCCCACCTAGAAATCAGGGGCAGAATTAGCATTGACAAGATCTGTTCCCACCTAGAAATCAGGGGCAGAATTAGCATTGACAAGATCTGTTCCCACCTAGAAATCAGGGGAAGAATTAGCAATTGACAAGATAGTTCCCAACTAGAAATAAGGGGGAATACAAAACACAAGTAAGTAATGTGATGGAACAATAGCAAAAAAATATTGAGAATGTGCATCATTCGAGTCAAGCAAGGGCATCGGCATCCCTTTTCCGGCAATATAGGGGACGATAACCATCCTCCGGTGGATATAACAGTGCAACATACTACATCATTAACCTGTGTGGATATAACAGTGCAACATACTACATCATTAACCTGTGTGGATATAACAGTGCAACATACTACATCATTAACCTGTGTGGATATAACAGTGCAACATACTACATCATTAACCTGTGTGGATATAACAGTGCAACATACTACATCATTAACCTGTGTGGATATAACAGTGCAACATACTACATCATTAACCTGTGTGGATATAACAGTGCAACATACTACATCATTAATGTGGTCCATACCATGCAGTGTTATGAATTAATCATGTACCCCTTTTAGTCCATACAAATTTATTTAAGCTCGATGGAATCCATTACAACGAGGGAGGGAGAGAGAAGAGGCATGTGGAATTTAAATGCCTTGCCTAAGGGCACAATCATAACGGCTACACCTGGGCGCAAACTTGGGGCCTTTCGCACCTGAAGCAAACACGCTATCACGACTTCCACTATCATGTCCCTTAAGTGTTTATTTTGATTGTGTTAGGTTGTAGTGGATTTCATTCCTGGCTGACTGAAGCTTACCCAATCCCATGGTCGGCAAATCGTGTTCAGATGAAGACAATACATATACCGTCTCCGTGGCCCAGTGGTTAAGGCGTCCGCCTACAGAGCGGGAGGTCGAAGGTTCGAATCTCGTCAGGGGTTCGTTCTGATATGGCCGGTTGGTGAGCCGCCAGCTAGTTAATAATGGTCACCGATTGCCTACCAGCCTGGCATCTGACATACAAGCATAGGATTCGGGAAGTACTGATGTTCGTAAAAAGAGGTGTCTCATAAGTCAGAAATGGCTGGCCCTTTAAATAGGGGTGACACTATAATAAACAAACACTTTTATACACACATGTATACAATTATTACAAAGGTATATTAAATAAGTTTCTTTGAATTATCTGACTTCAATGTCAAGAATCCTGATTTCGTCAATTTGCAATGTGGTAGTAAACTTGGAAAATTAACCAAATGATATGATTACGCTCAAACATGTGTGGTCACCTCTATTATGCAGCCAATCTGTATTAAGCAGCCAGTTTTCAGATTCCCAATATGTTGTTTTATAATACATTTGACCTCTATTAAGCAGCCACCTGTGCTAAGCAGCCATTTTCTGTGATTCCCTTGGCCGGCTGCTTAAGACAGGTTTGACTGTATATTTTATCAAGCTACGATGATGTAATTGTAAACATGGTAAATATGAACTTCAAAACAAAACAATGAAGTCCAACAAGAAGAAATGAATTCCTTAGTATCTGTTCCTTCAAACATTTCTTGGAAGTCATGATAGCGCAGAGGTAGCACATTCGTTTCAGGAGTGAAAGGCCCGGTTGGAGCTGTTACGATTGTGCCCTTAGGCAAGTCATTTAAATTTCATGTTGCCTCTTCTCTCTCCCTCGCAGTGATGGATTCCATCAGGAATGAGGTCTCGAGAGTGATTAATATAACTTGTACGAACTTGTTTCGCAATCGAGCTACACTAAATTTGTATTAACTAAAATTCCTACCTGATCAGTTATTGAGACTGTAAGATAAGATAAGATAAGATCAATTTTATTTTGAGTCAGTAAGATAGCAACAGTACAACACAAGCTCTGAGTGAGCTTTTGAACTGACTATGTAGAGCTCATGCGAACAATAACTGAAGCCGACAAGTATACACACTGTCATAATAAGTGCAAACTCTAAATTTGGACATACTAGTTGGAAGATAGGAAGTTAGAAGGACAGGAAGGGAGATTGTAAGACATACCCCTTTCTCTACAGGCAGGTTATTGTTACCGTTGCTGTTCTTACAGCATTTGTCTCCCATCTGGCAATATTCCTACAAGTAGAAGAAACGTTATAAAGAATGCACCATCAATTTCAAATAGTGAAAGATCACACACAGGTGTTCTCTCATAATAAAAATACGGTAGTCAGTGTCAGTGGTCGTCACCTCTTAAACAGCCAACCTGTATTAAGCAGCCAGTTTCCAGATTCCGAATATGTTGTTTTATTATAAATGTGACCTCTATTAATCAGCCACCTGTGCTAAGCAGCCACTTTCTCTGACTCCCTTTGCTGGCTGCTTAACACAGGTTTGACTGTACATTGATAATGGCTTGATGGGAGATAAAATATGGTGGTCTTGAGAGTCTAGCTTGACACTTTCCCACATAGAGTTTTAGGTTAACCCATTCAACCCCAAGTAACTGACATGGACTGGTGCATGATATTTTTAGACCAATAAATCAATAAGAAAATTACCTTTGGACCAGTTCATTTATCAAAATGGGTAATTTTATCTAAAAATAGTAAGAATTATTACTGGCAAAAAGTGCAGATCCTGATGAGACGGCTCATCATGAGCTGGCTCATCTGGATCTACACTTTTTGTAAGCCTATTTAGAGGCATGTGGTGTTGAAAGGGTTAATATACTACTATATCTCCATACATGCAACAGCCATTTAGCTATCAATCAGTGGATAAGCAGTCAGCATATCTACCTGACCTCCATGGATATAACTGGAACTACATAGAGATTTATAGATGATATAGAAATTTATCAGTGAACTACAATGTGTTATTCCACTGGTTGAATGCAGTGGAACGACATATTTATTTCTCACTGCTATACATGTGTGGTACCTATCGCTGTATGTTGAAATGTTGTCAACACAAACATTTTCGGACTTGAGCCATTTAATCATTTATGACGTTATTTATGGTCGTCTAAGCAAGACATCCTAGCGCCATTTAGTGCATGGTAGCATCGTCTTCTATCATAAAAACATTTTTCAGTCTAAAATAAAAAGAAAATTTGTTTGCTTAAGCGCCTGATCGATTTATATTTCACTCATGAACATAGAAAGCTAGTAGTATCACTTGTGGCGCCACTCGTGAATGATAATAATGCTTTCAATATTCATTCGTTGAAATATAATTCGATCATTCACTGAAGCAAACAAATATTCTCCTATTATTATGAATGTTTGGCTACTACCTTGTACACCGTCAATGTAACTATATGATATTGGAAATGGCATTAACGGTCTCTCTCTTCCATGCGGGGAAAGGGTTGTCTTTTATCAGAGGCGGTGTTACGAAGATAAGAACAAATTCTGTACAATATTTCTCAATAATTGTTGTTGGCATGGTAACCATATCAGAAGAAAATTCGAAAAAATGGCAAATGAACGCAAACATACTGCACAATGGTAGTACATCAGTGGCTATTGCCCCATATATTGGATCCCGGCTCCGTCACAAGGGATCTAACTCATTCATGGAAAACCAGGGTAAATTATAATGTGAAAGTAACTGGATGCTATATTTCAGACTCGTGCAATGATTAGACCCTGAATTTGTGTCTGCTTACATAATATAAACATCCGGAAATGTGGTCAAATTTTGTAATTTGGAATGTCAAGAAAGCGTCATTTTGCCAGAAGTAAATTAGTGAAAAATCGACAGATTGGAACTCAGGTTACAGGGAAGGGGGATTCTAGCCGACAAGTATACGCATATTTTGCATAAACATTGCTGTATACGTAAAGTTATGACATATTTGTATCACATAGCATTCTCCAATGTTTTATTATAAGAGAGAAAAATATTAGGTATATGCATATCTGTTGAGATATCTTGCTTGGACCATTTTCCATATAATTACGAAACAGCTACATACACTGTATCCGGGTGTGTATTGTGGGCATAATCCAAAACACCTATTTATTGGTGTCAAAGCATGGTGGTAATTAGCCTGGGAACAGGCGTCGATATATTTTGCCTTGTCAGTCAAATAAATATATTTTAACACCGAGACCATTAATTGGGCCGTATCGAGTTTCTGATTTAAAAAGTTAAAAAGTGAAAAATCAACAGTCTGGAACCCAGGTAATAGCACAAGGCCCAAGATCTTATCTATTTATACAACAAATATATTTGTAAATTACCTTTGTAAATGTTCGGAAACCATCCAATATGGGCCTGTAACCAGTACACCTGCATAGATTACCTGTAGTAACATCAAGCAAATTAATTAACAAATCTGTAGTCAATAAACAGACAGAGATTATCAAGGCAATTAATGAGGGACCTCGCTGGCTTTTCTATTACCTCCCTCGGCAGATAAAGTCTGATTTATCCCTAAATGTAAGCGGTCCTTTCAGTTGGAATCCTTCGTTTTCACAGTTGTTCCATAACCAGATGTTGCGTTACTAAAAATGTGATTTTACCCATTGGATAATTATACTATATCTGTCGAGATATAGTAACTTAATAATTATACTATATCTGTCAATATATAGTAACATAATAATTATAAGATGAGAAAGTGGAAGAAAATAGATAGCATGGTGTGCAAAGGAAACAACGATAAAAACAGAGGAAACAACTTAAAGAGGACCTACATACATTTAGAGAGTATACAGGGACAACTGCCCAATGTTTCTCCTTAAATCTAATGGTGTGTGGTGTGGACAGAAGATACATATGCTATGTTATTTTTCAATTACATTACTGCAATGTCATATTTGAGACCAGTAGAGTTTAACTGATTAAATTCTCCACACATGATTTAAGAGAAAAATGTTGTTTGAACTTGAAGACATTTCACCTAAAGTGGAACATCATAATCTAGTTTTTATCAACTGACCCACTATAGGTACAGACTACAGAGTAATGTGTGAGCTCACATTTAATTATTTCATACAGCTGATACTGTAGAACAATATTAATTCGCGAGCATTTAAATTTCACTAATTTTCGCGACCCTAAGTTGATCGCGAATTCATGATTCTCGTGAATAATTCTGTAGAGCTATATCCGTTAATAAGTACATTCTATCAACATTTTGAAAGTCGATACAATTATAAGCGATATGCATAAATCCGTTAATAAGTACATTCTATCAACATTTTGAAAGTCGATACAATTATAAGTGATATGCATAAATAGTCACCTTATTATTCGTGATGAGCGAATTTAAAACGTCGCGAATTAACAGAAAATGTTCAAAATCGTGGAAATCTCGAAATAAAGTGTTCGCGATATTATAGTATTTTACAGTACATGTTATACTGGTACTAATTAGATTAACCTAGATACTTGACATACATGTAAAAGTACAGGAGACACAAATTATTTTATTACACTGCACAGATTGACCTGCCATTTGACATACCATGTCCATAGTTGGCTGTCCGATTAGCACAGTGGTTAGCACGCTCGCATCTCACTTATGCATCCCAGGTTCGATCGAGATGGTATGGTGATCGCCAGATCGGACAGGTGGGTTTTCTCCGGGTACTCCGGTTTCCTCCCACACGAATTACCACATTTACGCTTTCGTCTGCCCAAACGAGTGTGATTAATATAAGTTGTTAAAACTTGCTTCGCAATCGTAAAATAAATAAAGTTTTTAAAAAAACGAGAGCGATTAATAATAAGGTGATGAAGCTTGTTTCGCAATTGTTCACACTTTTTTTAATTGTGCGGTTGTGCATGTGTATGTTTCCTGTATGATTTCTACTGCCAATCTATGACACACTCAGGGCTCTTGATGCATGTTACATGCAGGATACACATCTTAATAGGTTATTGTGACTTGCACAACAAGGTGGTATGATCCACATTAATATCAACATACATACATATTCATACACACAAACAATTAACAAATGAAAAGTGATAACACATTAATTATGTGAACATATCTAAATGAACAAGGAGTATTTATACAGCAATGACCCTAGCCTGGGAACAGCGAGATCATTAATTGGGCCTATTGAGTTTCTGATAATATCCAATTTTGCCATAAGTTAAAACTTAAAAGTGAAAAATCGACAGACTGGAACCCAGGCTACAATGACCCCTCATTTACCTGATATATTTTGCCTGGTCAGTCAAATAAATATATTTTAACACCGAGACTATTAATTGGGCCATATTGAGTTTCTGAAAATGTCATTTTGCCAGAAGTTAAAAATCGACAGAGTCCGCCTCCGTGGTCGAGTGGTTAAGGTCGCTGACTTGTATACCACTGTAACCTATCATCACTGATGGTCACGGGTTCGAGCCCCGCTCAGGCCGTGTCTCATTTATATGAAAAAGTTGGCAGTTTCTTACGGAGGTTGGTGCACCCAAGTACTGGTTAACCGCTGGAGCCTGCCCAGGAAAGGTGTTGTTAAGTAAACTGCCCGCCGGCGATATAGCCCAAAATGGTGCTGATGCAGGCGTAAAACCCGAAATATAACATAACATAAAAATCGACAGACTGGAACCCAGCCTAGGTTTGCATGTACATACATGTATTCAATAAATGTTGGGTGAGAATCACGTACGTTGACTGAACAAGTACAAACATTCATAAACATAGTGATATAGTGATGAATGCAACGCGAACAAATAATGAAATGAAAACCAAAATTTTTTATAAAAGCAGTAAAGTGGTCATTTTGTGTGAGGAGTGTAAACTGTTTGTTCGTAATTCAATTCAATTATTCTTAATTAACTCAGATCATTTACATGACATTATATAATTGTACTTGAGTAAAACATTTAGTATGCAGATAGGTAGCCCCACTCTGTAATATTATTTTGCCAGAAGTTAAAAAGAGAAAAATCGACAGACTGTATGTAACCCAGGCTAGGCACTACTAATAAATTGAGTAGCAATGGTTATTAAAAGTGTTATTAGATTGGTCTGGGCACGATCGATCCCCCAAGGACAATGTTGAATCGTAGAATGTCATTGATGCACTTTGATGCATATTAATGTAGGTCTTAAGACGTTCAAATTTCCATGTATTTTTCAAAATGATATCAAATTTAGAATAAAATTGCTATACACAGAGCGAAATGTCACATTGACTGCAAAAATATATGATCACGTCGTGAAATATGTCACCGCTGGTCTAAATTCTATACAATACAGACATGCTAATACCCACTCCACTTTCTATTGTATTTTGGCCCATTTGGATGTTTCATTTTCGTTTTCTGTGGCAATCTACAGGCCCGGGCCTTCAGTGCCTTATAGGAGCTACATGCATGCGAATGTCTACCCAACTCTTTTTGAAGCATCATCATCCATGTTAGAACTTGTGGCCCAAACCATTTGCAAATGATTTATTTGTACTAGATTGCGATCGTTGCATTGGTGTATATAGAGCAATAAAATATTATCAAATCAAAAGATGATATAATTATGGTATATTGGCAGTTTTGGTCAGTGAGTACAGTCGAATCTGTCTGTAAATATAACACCCACAAGAAGAGTAAATTGTGGTCTTTTTTCATAGGGGGTTTCTATTTAGAGACTGTCCAATTAGCGCAGTGGTTAGCGCACTCGCTTCTCACCAATGTAACCCGGGTTCGATCTTCTGACCGGGAAGTATGTGAGATTGTATGGTGGTCGCCAGATCGGACAGGTGGGTTTTCTCCAGGTATTCAGGTTTCCTCTCACACGAATGACGAGTGATTAATATAAGTTGTTAAAATTGTTTCGCAATCGTTGTAAAATAAATAAAGTTTAACATCCATTGATACTGACTTGATTGTACAGTCAAACCTGTCTATAAAGGCCAACCTCGGGAAAGTCAAATAGTGGCCTTAGTTGGCAGGTGGACTCTCAATAGAGGGTTAAAATGCAGGAGAGAAAATTGGTGGTCTTTAGAGACAGGTTTTTCATATGCGGCCTTTATTCGGAGGTGGCTTTTAGCACAGGTTTGACAGTATATCAAAATGGATGGTCTTCATTTAGAAGTGATGTTAACACAGGTTCAACAGTAACATTGATGCACCAGCATGGTTTTGACCAGGTACTAGGGATGGAGGCTATAAAAATGTCCTCATACAGTACACAAACCAGGGTCATCCCAAATGAACACCGTGGAAGTTGTGATAAACTCAGTGGTTGCACGTTCGATTATGTGTGAAAGGCCCGAAGTTCGAACCCCGCTGGAGTCGTTACGATTGTGCTTTTAGGCAAGGCATTTAAATTCCACATGCCTCATCTCTCTCCCTCGTGGCGATGGATTCCATCAGGAATGAGGTCTCGAGAGTGATTAATACAAGTTATAAGAATTTGTTTCGCAATCGAGCTCAAATAAATTTGTATAAACTAACCTCCTACATCAGGTTCATTCTCACTGTGTTCACCAATTAATTAACACAGCAGCAGGTGTTCATTGTAGAAATTACCGAGTTCAGCGTGTTCAATCATCTGCAGCAATGAGCACAGTGATCCACAGTGTACAAACACTGGATTCCCAGGTGTCCGGTCACCATGGACCCTAGTGTACCGATTATTTCTTAAATATATTTAGCTAAAATATTAGACAGGACCCAAATGATTTGTTCCCGGGTTACATTTTCAGATAAATAGGTATAAGAAATGGAGACATCAATAGATCATCGGTGAACATGATCGACGACATGAACAACAAACAGGTATAAGAAATGGAGACATCAATAGATCATCGGTGAACATGATCGACGACATGAACAACAAACAGGTATAAGAAATGGAGACATCAATAGATCATCGGTGAACATGATCGACGACATGAACAACAAACAGGTATAAGAAATGGAGACATCAATAGATCATCGGTGAACATGATCGACGACATGAACAACAAACAGGTATAAGAAATGGAGACATCAATAGATCATCGGTGAACATGATCGACGACATGAACAACAACGTCCAATCAAATAACATTAAGCCATTTCATTCTGGATACCGTTCAAACAGTATTTGCAAAGTACATAGAGCCAGATCAGCCGCCATGGAACGTGCCGTCAGGCTCTATGCTGTTTGCTATTCAGATGATCTTGCTAAGACACTTGGCTATGTAGCAAACAACATAGATCCTGATCAGCGTGATGCTGCGGCTGATCTGGATCTATGTTGTTTGCAAAAGCCTTTAAATGTATCCAGAATGAAATGGGTTAATTACAGTTTTCACAGATTTATTATGACATAAGCTAGAGACATATTTTGAGATTGGAGAATTGTTTACAATACAACCACATGTCTTTAAAAATGGACGACCATTTTGATCTCTCATCAAAAAATATTGCAACCTCAAATAGAGACCA
Organism: Archivesica marissinica; assembly: GCA_014843695.1. Classification (NCBI taxonomy): domain Eukaryota; kingdom Metazoa; phylum Mollusca; class Bivalvia; order Venerida; family Vesicomyidae; genus Archivesica; species Archivesica marissinica. The sequence continues at coordinate 13,016,610 of CM026387.1, forward strand.
CCTTGTCATTCCCACAGGTGGTCTTTATGCACATGTATGATTGATTGATTGATTGATTGATTGATTGATTGATTGATTGATTGATTGATTGATTGATTGATTGATACACTGCTATTGGATAGTATATGTATATAACCAATCCAGAAGCTAATTATCTTACTCTATTTTACACAAGTCTAAACTGAAACTTCTCTCTTTGAAATATCTTTCATGAACTTGGCCCCTGGTCCAGTACCTTCAAATGCCTTTTCCATGTGTTCTACTGAAGGTTGTGGGTCATTTCTTAGCAGTGTATACATAGACATGATAATTCCAGGAGTGCAGAATCCGCATTGTGATCCATGTGACTTGGCTAGCCGTTCCTGTAATATGCAAAATGCAAATTCGATGAATTAATATCCCACACGAAACTGGCTCTGGATAAATTTATGGATTCATAGTCAATGAAAGGGATAGAGAGACAGGCTGCATAAGGAGTTGGTGAACCGACATAAACCGAATCGTAATGTCTTTAATTTGACATAGTTACCTAGATTGATTTGTGGATTCATAGTCAATTAAAGGGAGAGATGAGAACAGGCTGCATAAGGAGTTGGTGAACCGACATAAACCGAATCGTAACGTCTGTAATTTGACATAGTGACCTAGATATCTAGGCTTTCAGATATAATTGGAACAATGTTGGTAGAGACCATGGGTAGGATTATTCATGCCAAACCCATCAAAATCTGCCAATTGGTTTCTATTGAGATGATTAGAACAATTTTAATAAAATTGGCATACGTCATTTCTAAGATGCAACAGACAAAATTTACTAAATTCTGGTAACTGATTTCTCAGGGTATGTACATGAAATGTTTGTTTCTATGACCTAGTTTTTAAAAAAAATTATTCATTATGTGTACAGGTCAATGCTGTCATGCCAAAATCTGGTTACATATTGACAAGTAGTTTCAGAGATGGCATTTAAGCACTTGAAATGAAAGATATTTAAGAGTAATTGTTAAATGTTCCCAACAGGCCAGCTGGATGGCTTCCTTACTTGAAAGAATTTGACAGCTCCAGTGGGATTCGAACCTACAGCGGTGATGAGCAAGTGGTTTGAGGTCAACAACCACAACAACTCGGCCACAGAGGCCAGACTGCATTTCTATTATTTCTATTACCTGCACTGGATGAAGGCCTTGTTTTATACTTCCAATACCTTCCACTGTCGTCACAGCCATTCCGTGCATGGAACATAGTGGGGCAAGGCAGGCGTTCACTGTGAAATGACTGTAAAACACCAGTATAACATTACATGTATGGAATGTAGTGGGGCAAGGCAGGCGTTCACTGTGAAATGACTGTAAAACACCAGTATAACATTACATATATGGAATGTAGTGGGGCAAGGCAGGCGTTCACTGTGAAATGACTGTAAAACACCAGTATAACATAACATGTATGGAATGTAGCGGGGCAAGGCAGGCGTTCACTGTGAAATGACTGTAAAACACCAGTATAACATTACATGTATGGAATGTAGTGGGGCAAGGCAGGTGTTCACTGTGAAATGACTGTAAAACACCAGTATAACATTACATGTATGGAATGTAGTGGGGCAAGGCAGGCGTTCACTGTGAAATGACTGTAAAACACCAGTATAACATTACATGTATGGAATGTAGCGGGGCAAGGCAGGCGTTCACTGTGAAATGACTGTAAAACACCAGTATAACATTACATGTATGGAATGTAGTGGGGCAAGGCAGGCGTTCACTGTGAAATGACTGCAAAATACCAGTATAACATTACATGTATGGAATGTAGTGGGCAAGGCAGGCGTTCACTGTGAAAATACTGCAAAATGAAAGAATAATATTAAATGCATGCAATGTGCATGGGGCAAGGCAGTCATTCAAGGTGGAACGACTATAACGCAAAAATAATATTACGAATTAAGAATATAGCAGGGCAAGGCAGGCATTCACCGTGAAATGACTGCAAAAATCAGTGTAATACACATGGCAAGCCAGGTGTTCACTGTTTAACTACTGTACAAAAATAAATACAATATTACATGCATGGCAAGCCTAGTGTTCACTGTTTAACTACTGTACAAAAATAAATACAATATTACATGCATGGCATGCCAGGTGTTCACTGTTTAACTACTGTACAAAACTAAATACAATATTACATGCATGAATGTAGCAGTGCAATGCAAGCATTCATGGTGAGATGACTGTATATAACATGCATAACATTGTTTGTTATTAATTGACTATAAAATATTGTCTGCAACATGATGTCATTTGTTAGTGCAATATGAGCGTAAACTCGTCAGTATCGATGCTTAACTCGGCCAATATGGAGCTACCACGGCCAATAAGAGATTTACGCGGCCTGTATGAAAATGTCGAAATCTGATTGGTTGTTGGACCTCGGCCTGTATGAGATTGCCTGACGAAATTCTTTTGCAGTCGCCATCTTGGAAACAAGCAAAAACTCATTCTTAATTTTTGCTACTTTGTTAGTTAGAATCTTTAAAAAAAAAGAGTGTAATAGCGATCTTTATTTGGTCACGGCAATTTAGAATTGATTAAAGTTTAGTTGTGATAGGCCTAGCGTTTGCAATACACACAGTTCAGAACTACTCACGTCGACCGTGAAAACTGTCGTCTGGCTGTGTTTACAAACACTAAACAGAAAGTAGAAATACAAGGTAGTGATGAGTGACGATGGAGTGACAACGATGAAGGTGAGCTGATGCTCAAACTGTTAGCCGTTGATATATTGCATCTTGTTATATTCTATAGTCAATTAATAAAATTGTCATTAATTAAATGATTTCATATTGGCCTTGTAATTGGGATTCAGCCTGTCAATATGACTGACTGACTGGCTTCATCCCAATAACAAGGCCAATATGAAATCACTTAATTAATAACATTATATTATACCTGTATACGTTTTAAGGGACACAACGTTTGGAACACGATTGAAATTTTGTTTTCACAGATCATTTATATCTATATGTATAGGATATAAGCCAAAAACAATCCAATATGTAAAATATTAAATATTGGATCCGTTTGAGGCTTATATCTTACTTAAAACACACACTTATATAACAAGATCCTACAAATTATTTAATTTCGTACATGTACGCGTATGATTTAATATAATACTCTGTCTTTCGACACGAGTCCAATATTAATAATAATGGACTGCAAGAACAAAGGTATGACATCACGATAGTGTTTTAAAAGTAATGAAATCCTTCATACATGTTAAGAGTACATGAGATTGCAGCAATAGAGTGTTCAGATCCGGTGGTGGAAGTGGAGCCTCCGTGGTGTACTGAATAAGGTGTCTGCCTTGAAACTGAGAGGTTGTGAGTGTGAGCCCTGTTAGAACCAGGGTGGTGGTGTTCTTAGCACTTTAAATAAAATCACATTTGCAAACAACATAGATCCAGATCAGCCGCGGTGTCTGATCAGGATCTAGGTTGTTTGATATTCACCAAAGTGTGTTAGCTACACTATCTGAATATTGTGTGCCGTCTGATCTGGCTCTATGCCGTTTGCAAAAGTGATTTTATCTGCCGCTAGCGTGCAAAGGGTTAAACAAGACATTTAAATCAATATCACCTCATAAACTTGTACACATATTATAAACAATAGCCACATTAGAAGATCTTGTATCACAATGGACGTTTTCAGAATCCGTAACATAGCTGTAGCCGGACTACTTTTCTCACTACCTCCTATGTTACCTTGTCTGAATCACCCCACGAGAGTGCAATACGAAATCGGGAATCAAAAGAGTAAAAGAATAAAAATATTGTATAGACTGTACCCGTGTATAATGCGCACTAGACAAATTCCTCAAGGATTTCGGTAATAAAAGTGCGCGTTATACATAGCAAATTACGGTAACTTAACGATCCTCAGGGTTCATTCTAGGTCACAATTTTTGGGAGAAGTGAGAAAGCGCGTGATCGCTTCCTTTATATAGTGTTCTTTAATATACTTCTGCAAAATAGGGTTAAAGTGCTTTATAATGGGCCAGTGTTTCTTACTAGACACAATTTTGTTTGAAAATGGTAAAAACCACAAAATATTTTTTAGGGAGAAGTGGGGCCCCCAGAGGGCGAAGTCAGGGTCGCTAGGGCGCCAATTTCGCCCACATCGCAATCTAAAATGATCCCTGGATCCTATTGTATCAATTCAAATCACACTTTTTACATGCAAAAAGTAATAAAATACATACCATATTTTGTTGCTTGCATGGTTGTATTTGGAAACCATAATGGTGCAGGCCCCACATCCTCCTTCCCCGCAAGAAAGCTTGGTACCGGTCAACCCCACTGAAATACCTCATTAAGGATCATTTCACATTCCCATTTGGCAACAGCACAACGGGCTGTCCGATTAGTGCAGTGGTTAGCGAGCTCGCTTCACACCAATGTAACCCGGGTTTGATCCTCGGACCGGGAAGTATGTGAGATGGTATGGTGGTCGCCCGATGGGACAGGTGGGTTTTCTCCGGGTACTCCGGTTTCCTCCCACACGAATTACCACATTTACGCTTTCATCTGCGCTAACGAGAGTGATTAATATAAGTTGTTAAAACTTGCTTCACTATGGTATAAAAATAAATAAAGTTTAAACTTTAAACAGCACACAAAACTGGAAGGGATATGACATTGTCTTGCAGTATCATAAGTACCCCTGCCTATCCCAACCACCTCCGACTAAAGACCACAGATCAGTCTTAAGACCACCTGTCTCAAAAGACCACCTGACTTAAATGACCACCTGTTATTAAAAGAACACCTACCTTAAAAACCATCAGCCTTAAGACCACCTGTCTCAAAAGACCACCTGTCTTAAAAGACCACCTGTCTTAAAAGATCACCTGACTTAAATGACCACCTGTTATTAAAAGAACACCTACCTTAAAAACCATCAGCCTTAAAAGACCATCTGCCTTACAAGGCCACCAACTTTGAAAGACCACCATCCTTAAAATAACCCTTTAAACACTACATACCTCTAAATAGGCTTACAAAAAGTGTAGATTCAGATGAACCAGCTCATGAAGAACCGTCTCATCATGATCTGCACTTTTTGCCAGTAATATTACTATTTTAGACAAAATTACCCATTTTGATAAATGAACTGGTCCAAATATAATGTTGTTATTAATTTATTGGTTTAAAAATATCATGTGCCAGTCCATGTCAGTTACTTGGTGTTGAATGGGTTAAAAGACCACCATTTCGCTCTAAATCAGGCCAATATCAATGCAGGAGAAACTACCCATATACAAAGACAAACATTTTGCCATTCCCTTGGGCAATCTTTACAGATCAGGTTCAACTGTACTTAATATGAAATTCTGTGCTTGACCTAGAGAAGGTCAGGTCAGTCTGTCCTGAAACTGGATCTCAGTGTCAAACAGCAGACAGCAACCTTTCTGCATCAGTTTATTCAAATGAGCCACCAAGGCTCAGTACAGTAGAACACAGGTTAAGCTTGGTGGGGGGGGGGATTTGGGAGAAATAGTATCATGAGCTGTTTCATTTCTCCCAAGTTTGAGGTCAGGGAGAGGGTTTTTGCATATACAGTCAGTATTAGTGGTCACCCCTATTAACCCATTCTTAGAAGTCAAGGAGTGGGGTTTGCATATACAGTCAGTATTAGTGGTCAACTCTATTAACCCATTCTTAGAGGTCAGGGAGAGGGTCTTTGCATATACAGTCAGTATTAGTGGTCACCTCTATTAACCCATTCAACACCAAGTAACTGACATGGACTGGTGCATGATATTTAACCCATTCAACACCAAGTAACTGACATGGACTGGTGCATGATATTTAACCCATTCAACCCAAAGTAACTGACATGGACTGGTGCACGATATTTAACCCATTCAACCCAAAGTAACTGACATGGACTGGTGCATAATATTTTTAGACCAATCAATGAATACGAACAATTACATTTGATGAGTTGTCTCATCAGGATCTACTCTTTTTGTAAGCCTATTTAGAAGTCTGTGGTGTTGAAAGGGCTAAGCGGCCAACCTGCATTAAGCAGCCAGTTTTCAGATTCCCAATATGTTACTATGCTATATATATGTGACCTCTATTAAGCAGCTACCTGTGCTAATCAGCCACTTTCTATGATTCTCTTAGCTGGTTGCTTAAGACAGGTTGTGGAAGTCGTGATAGCACAGTGGTAGCATGTCTTTTATTTACTGATAAATTGTGTAAATTCGTCTGGGCACGACCGTATAATTATGTTTGATATAATATGTACAATGGTTTGCTATTGTTATATATCATATTATTTAATATGGCACATTGTTGAAGTCGTGATAGCGCAGTGGTAGCCCGGTCGCTTCAGGTGCGAAAGGTCTGGAGTTCGAGCACCGCTGGAGCCATTACAATTGTGCCCTTAGGCAAGGCATTTAAATTACACATTGCCTCTTCTCTCTCCCTCGAGGCGATGAATTCCATAGGAATGAGATCTTGAGCGTGATTAATATATGTTGTAAGAACTTGTTTCGCAATCGAGCTAAAATAAATTTGTATAAGATAGGTTTCACTGTACACAAAGTAGACCATACCAAGGACAATTAGCCAAGTGAAATGCCTTCTCCCTCATATGCACTAATCTTCTCCAGTATTTTAGAATTATAATTACAACCTGACATTGTATCCCAACATACATGTAGCATAACAACCATATATCCCTGGCCACAAGTCAATCTCGCCCATAAGTCGGGGATCAAACTTTGGCTGGAAAAAGCAGAATTTAGGTTGGATCCTTCCATTATAGGTTAGAGGGGACTTGTATTGACTTATTTATGTTGGATCCTTCCATTATAAGTTAGAGGGTACTTCTATTGACTTATTTATGTTGGATTCTTCCATTATAAGTTGGAGGGTACTTGTGTTGACTTATTTAGGTTAGATCCTTCCATTATAAGTTAGAGGGTACTTCTATTGACTTATTTATGTTGGATAATGGACACCAATATGACATACATTGACAATGTAGTAGTCAAACCAATGTTCATAATAAAGGCCAGAATCTTGTATAGGTCTCAATAATATCTATGGAGGTGGGATAGATATGGCGACTACTTATACACTGCATAATAGCTATATGGATGTCATTTGTATGGAGATATAATAATATATTAACCTAAATCTCTATGAAGGAAAGGGTTAAATGGCTGTCGTTTGTATGGAGATATAATAATATATTAACCTAAATCTCTATGAAGGAAAGGGTTAAATGGATGTCGTTTGTATGGAGATATAATAATATATTAACCTAAATCTCTATGAAGGAAAGGGTTAAATGGATGTCATTTGTATGGAGATATAATAATATATTAACCTAAATCTCTATGAAGGAAAGGGTTAAATGGATGTCGTTTGTATGGAGATATAATAGTATATTAACCTAAATCTCTATGAAGGAAAGGGTTAAGCCAACTGGGCTCAATTTGAGATATCTGGTTGCCTTTATTTCAGTACAAATCGTAAACAAAAGTTCCGCTTAAAAAAAAATATTTGGCTACTTTCATCAGTTTTCTGGCTGAGAAAAAGGTTGACTTATGGCTGGGGATATATGGTAGGTATTATAGCTGTTATCAAGATCCTTAACACGTGAACGTAATCAACTATCCATCAAAGTACTAGATACAGGTAATGTACAGGTAACGTACAGGTAACGTACAGGTAACGTACAAACAGTAAAATTATAGGTAAGTATTATTACATATGCGAACATAACGCATTTTTTGTTGTCTTTATTTATTCATCTATTAACCTGTAACTGCGCTGACAAATAACCAAACAGCAGACAATGCACAAGGAAAAGACTTGAAACAGCCTATAGAGCTATGCAAAAATGAACATCTTTGGCGTTCTTCAAGCCCCACCTATGAACAATACCTAAGGCAACTAATCATGTTCATCAAACACGTGCATTTGGCACAAACATCTACACCCTATGAACCCCAGCAAAATGTCTCTATTTAACCCATAACATGCCAATCATGACTAGGTGGGGCTTGAAGAATGCCAAAGATGTTAATTTTTGCATAGCTCTATAGGCTGTTTCAAGTCTTTATTCGAGCCCCACTAGAGCCGTTACGATTGTGCCCTTAGGCAAGGCATTTAAATTCCACGTTGCCTCTTCTCTCTCCCTCGTGGCGATGGATTCCATCAGGAATGAGGTCTCGAGAGTGATTTATATAAGTTGAAATAACTTGTTTCGCAATCGAGCTAAACTAAATTTGTATAAACTAATCATGACTAGTCGCTTTTGCAAACAGCATATATAGAGCCATACATTCTGTGCCGTCTGCTCAGGCTCTATGTTGTTTGCTATTCGGATAGTGGAGCTAAAGCAGTTGTCTGAATAGCAAACAACATAGATCCTGATCAGATGCGGCGCTATGCTGGATATATGTTGGTTGCACATTCTATCCAATTTATTCGGCAGGTTACGGGTTAACAATTGAACGTTCTATTTCTGTATTTCATCGAGGTATGAATGTCAGTTATTAACACCTAGTGTGAAAAACTGCCATTTCCTAGCTTGATGAAATGCAGAAAACGAAGTCAATGAGAGACATCTGTATTTTTCTATTACCTCCCTTGGCAGATACAGTCTGATTTATTCCAAAATGTGAATAGGTCCTTTTAGTTAGAATCCTTTGTTTTTACTGTTGTGTCCTAACCAGATGTTGCGGTATGATAAATGTGATTTTATCAAAATCACGTTAATTAAAGTGCTAACATTATTTTACAAATAAGTACCCATTGCATATACTGTGGGAGATCTATTGAGATATAGTCATTTAATAATCACATGAAACAATAGTGGGATAAAATTGCTAGCATGTTGTGCAAAGGAAACAACGATAAAAACAGAGGAAAACACTTAATAGGACCTATCTACTTTTAGGGAGTATTCAGGGGCAGTAACTGGCCGATGTCTCTCATTGTTATAATTACAACTAATATTTTACAACTTACAAAACAAGTTGTGCTTTTTGATTTGTCGCACAACATAAAAAGTAGTCCGCTATGAATATTAATGAGAATAGAATAATTTTGCAACTTATTGGATTATGAAAGGCAGAATCAGCCAATCAGAATAGCGAAATTGCAAGAAGTTGTAATTACAGTCAAACCTGTGTTAGTGGTCACCTCCATTAAGCAGCCAACCTGCATTAAGCAGCCAGTTTCCAGATTCCCAATATGTTGTTTTATTATACATTTGAACTCTATTAAGCAGCCACCTGTTCTAAGCAGCCACTTTCTGTGATTCCTTTGGCTGGCTGCTTAAGACAGGTTTGACTGTATTCTGATTTCATAGTAATTAAAAATATTCTGATTTCATAGTAATTAAAAATATTATAAATAAACTTCCAACTTTGAACGATCAGAGATCGGCCACATCCATTTCAGAGGGGTGGAAGCTTTCGTATAACATGCGGCATTTATTATTATAATAACATTAGTATAATAAAATACAAACATCGCAAAATCAATGAACATGATACGTGGCCCAACGGTAACGACGGAGGAATACAGATAAAATATCTAGTGATATATTTTGTAGTTGCGAGTTCAAATCTCACTGGGTGTATTATTACTTTTTTTTTTCAAATTTATATTTTATATAAAGTGAATTGTTTGTATTTTTCTCCATTTTTTGATTTTTTTCCTCATAATTTAATTTTCAACTTTATTTCATTTCAAGCAATTACAGTTACAGTTCATTTCACAGTATCAATCAGTATCTTCGCTGGCTGTCTCTGTATCCGAGCCGCTGTCCCCATCGCTGTTAGAAGTGAGGTCAATAGTAAATGAATCTATGGCTTGGTTTGATTTAGCGCCACGAATCTATGGCTTGGTTTGATATAGCGCCACGAATCTATGGCTTGGTTTGATTTAGCGCCACGAATCTATGGCTTGGTTTGATTTAGCGCCACGAATCTATGGCTTGGTTTGATTTAGCGCCACCTGCAATCCAGACTCCTTCTCCTTCATACAAAATGCATGTACATTTTTAACAATTTCTCTAGCATCACAGCTATAACTATGTCGTGTTTGCTTGCTCATTGTGTACTGAATATGACTGGTATGTGTAAAAATGCACGTATATAGCCACATAGCATGTGTGTTTTAAATGTTTCACGACTATTTCGTGCATAAAATAAATATAATTAAATATTTTAATAAAAAGTTTTTTCCAAAGTAGGCCTCGAACCCACACTCCACAATACCACTAGTTCTTAAACTAAACGGTCTAACTGTCACAGCCAAGTATGATGTATATACATGACTGTTGTAATTTTTTATAATATAAACCAAATTTCCAATACACTAAAATATTAACCACCCTATTATTGTGTATGAAATGAACCTGTCTGATCTTTGATCTTCAGACCTGGTTGTTTGACTATACTAAATGTTTCTTTCATTGCTTTAATCTCATGTTAAACTGTAGCTAACTTGCCTTCTCTGCAGTTGTAAATATAACGTACAGTCAAACCTGTGCTAGTGGTCACCTCCATTATACAGTTAAACCTGTGTTAGTGGTCACCTCCATTATACAGTCAAACCTGTGTTAGTGGTCACCTCCATTATACAGTTAAACCTGTGTTAGTGGTCACCTCCATTATACAGTCAAACCTGTGTTAGTGGTCACCTCCATTATACAGTCAAACCTGTGTTAGTGGTCACCTCCATTATACAGTTAAACCTGTGTTAGTGGTCACCTCCATTATACAGTTAAACCTGTGTTAGTGGTCACCTTCATTATACAGTCAAACCTGTGTTAGTGGTCACCTCCATTATACAGTTAAACCTGTGTTAGTGGTCACCTCCATTATACAGTTAAACCTGTGTTAGTGGTCACCTCCATTATACAGTCAAACCTGTGTTAGTGGTCACCTCCATTATACAGTTCAACCTGTGTTAGTGGTCACCTCCATTATACAGTCAAACCTGTGTTAGTGGTCACCTCCATTATACAGTCAAACCTGTGTTAGTGGTCACCTCCATTATACAGTTAAACCTGTGTTAGTGGTCACCTCCATTATACAGTCAAACCTGTGTTAGTGGTCACCTCCATTATACAGTTAAACCTGTGTTAGTGGTCACCTCTATTATACAGTTAAACCTGTGTTAGTGGTCACCTCCATTATACAGTCAAACCTGTGTTAGTGGTCACCTCCATTATACAGTTAAACCTGTGTTAGTGGTCACCTCCATTATACAGTTAAACCTGTGTTAGTGGTCACCTCCATTATACAGTTAAACCTGTGTTAGTGGTCACCTCCATTATACAGTCAAACCTGTGTTAGTGGTCACCTCCATTATACAGTCAAACCTGTGTTAGTGGTCACCTCCATTATACAGTTAAACCTGTGTTAGTGGTCACCTCCATTATACAGTTAAACCTGTGTTAGTGGTCACCTCCATTATACAGTCAAACCTGTGTTAGTGGTCACCTCCATTATACAGTCAAACCTGTGTTAGTGGTCACCTCCATTATACAGTTAAACCTGTGTTAGTGGTCACCTCTATTATACAGTTAAACCTGTGTTAGTGGTCACCTCCATTATACAGTCAAACCTGTGTTAGTGGTCACCTCCATTATACAGTTAAACCTGTGTTAGTGGTCACCTCCATTATACAGTTAAACCTGTGTTAGTGGTCACCTTCATTATACAGTCAAACCTGTGTTAGTGGTCACCTCCATTATACAGTCAAACCTGTGTTAGTGGTCACCTCCATTATACAGTCAAACCTGTGTTAGTGGTCACCTCCATTATACAGTCAAACCTCTGTTAGTGGTCACCTCCATTATACAGTCAAACCTGTGTTAGTAGTCACCTCCATTATACAGTCAAACCTGTGTTAGTGGTCACCTCCATTATACAGTCAAACCTGTGTTAGTGGTCACCTCCATTAAGCAGCCAACCTGTATTAAGCAGCCAGTTTCCAATTTCCCAATATGTTGTTTTATTATATATTTAACCTCTATTAAGCAGCCGCCTGTGCTAAGCAGCCACTTTCTGTGATTCCCTTGGCTGGCTGCTTAAGACAGGTTTGACTGTATAATGAAATGTGGTTCACTCAGCCACATCTCACGTTCAGTTATTTCAAGGATACAGGTATTTCTCAGGTACTGCAAAAGTGTCGTCTCCGGCTCTGCATTCTTTTCCACAACCTAAAATATATATAATTCAATGTTCATATATCACCAATACGTATATTTAGTTTCTACCTTATTTCATCTCAGTGTATGTACAAATGTATTAACTTTCTGGGCATTTATTGGGAACAAAAATTAAATGACTGTAAGTAGCCGGTTCATGTTCTACAAACATATGACATTGTTATGTCAAATTAATAACTGTTTTCAAATATAAAATTTATGTTTCTATGCAGTCAAAAGGTAATATTGCAAGTCAATATTCACTATGCCATAACATGATACTTAAGAAATAATAAGTATCAATCGTGGTATATCGCAGAATAACCCGAGTTTGTCTTTCTCAGGCCTTCGTGATATATTTCTATGCATAAGAACTTCAAACTTGGGTTATTCTGCGATATGCCACGGTTGATACTTATTATTTCGATTCTAACACGACTTACTTCTAATAATTTTAGACGAGAATCAAAGGAGTATTTTCTTCAAATGCGGTGCTACTCTGATGCATTTGGCTTTCGAAATTTCCTCCCGCGTAAGGGGTGATGACATTATTTTGTATGGAAAATATCAATCTAGTGCATAAATGAACAAAAGTTGTAACTGATCAATAATTTTATTTATTTTGTCAAATAAAACTGTACAGAATAGTAACTGAAACGTTACTTAACAGAAAAACAAGACGGACAAGAGATTATCTGATTCTAAAAATAGCTCACTTCCGCGAATTCCCACGGTAGTATTTACAAACATCACATGACTTTCATTCATAAAACTTTACACGCATTGTATAAATGGAATAGCCAAAACACAATGAGCGCGCAGCATAGTTCAAGGTAGGTATATTGCAGAATAACCCGAGGTAGATTTTACTCTACAAGTATGTATGTTATTAGCTGGGTCGTGTTAGAATAACTAGTAACTAGACAAAGTGAACAATCTGAATGCTGTCTTTATTGACACAACAACCGATCCTATTCAACCACTTTTCTCTATACTAATCTCGTCTTCTTCTCGTGCTCCGATTTGATAGTTCATGTTCTTGAAATTTCTTCAAATATTCCTTTAAATATTAACCATTTTCTTTTTAACATCCAAAACTATTGACTCACTAATACAACAACTTCTGAAATTCTTTAGCATATACCTAGAATAGATTTCATGTACAGTCAAACCTGTGTTAGTGGTCACCTCCATTAAGCAGCCAGTTTCCAGATTCCCATTCCGTTGGTTTATTATATATTTCACCTCTATTAAGCAGCCACCTGTGCTAAGCAGCCACATTTTGTGATTCTGTTGGCTGGCTGCTTAACACAGGTTTGACTGTATTTTCATTGTTAAATATATATTATTTTCCTGCCTATTGTATATCAATCAATTGATAGGGAGAAGAACTATATAAGTTTTCCTTCATTCTAATCCCTTTCAGTCTACTGCTGTTAAATTATATGTTAAATGTTCATTTCTTGATTACATGATTGTACAAATACTGAAATAAATAATGTTTAAACTAAAGAGAAAATGTAATTATATTGAAACTGATGGGTGTGTCTAGTGTGGGGTGGGGCATGTACACAGCGTACACACTTCAGTGTCGAAAAAAAGGGTACATCGGATGAATCGCTATCAAAAATGTTGTGCAGAGAAACCCTCTTCTGAAAATATAGTTAGTTAACGTTCCCCTCATCTCATCTCCAACTTGTGAACATTTTACCCAGAATCCCTCTTCTGAAAATATAGTTAGTTAACGTTCCCCTCATCTCATCTCCAACTTGTGAACATTTTACCCAGAATCCCTCTTCTGAAAATATAGTTAGTTAACGTTCCCCTCATCTCATCTCCACAACACGTGAACATTTTACCCAGAATCCCTCTTCTGAAAATATAGTTAGTTAACGTTCCCCTCATCTCCACAATACATGAACATTTTACCCAGAATCCCTCTTCTGAAAATATAGTTAGTTAACGTTCCCCTCATCTCATCTCCAACTTGTGAACATTTTACCCAGAATCCCTCTTCTGAAAATATAGTTAGTTAACGTTCCCCTCATCTCATCTCCACAACACGTGAACATTTTACCCAGAATCCCTCTTCTGAAAATATAGTTAGTTAACGTTCCCCTCATCTCCACAATACATGAACATTTTACCCAGAATCCCTCTTCTGAAAATATAGTTAGTTAACGTTCCCCTCATCTCCACAACATGTGAACATTTTACCCAGAATCCCCCTGGTCATGGATTCATAGCTGGTAACAAAGATTTCTCAAAATGTGTTGGACAATTGATTTTATATATAATTTATTTGGTCCTCTCTACATCCGAATTTTCGGCTTAAAAAGCTTTTTGCAAGGAAAACAAAAACCATCCAGCTAATCCATTTTCTATAAGATTGTTATGTAGAGAGGACCATATATATATTACTACTACATATATATATTACTACTTACTACATATATATATATTACTACTTACTACATATATATATATTACTACTTACTACATATATATATTACTACTTACTACATATATATATTACTACATATATATATATATATTACTACTTACTACATATATATAT
>CM026387.1:13032432-13060408 GCA_014843695.1 Archivesica marissinica
AGCTAGCTTCGTTGTGTCCACCATAAAGGCACATAACATATAGCTAGCTTCGTTATGTCTCAATGTCAAGGTACGCAACACCTAGCTAGCTTCGTTGTGTCTCAATGTCAATGTACGTAATATCTAGCTAGCTTCGTTATGTCTCAATGTCAAGGTACGCAACACCTAGCTAGCTTCGTTATGTCTCAATGTCAAGGTACGCAACACCTAGCTAGCTTCGTTATGTCTCAATGTCAAGGTACGCAACACATAGCTAGCTTCGTTATGTCTCAATGTCAAGGTACGCAACACCTAGCTAGCTTCGTTGTGTCTCAATGTCAAGGTACGCAACACCTAGCTAGCTTCGTCGTGTCTCAATGTCAAGGTACGCAACACCTAGCTAGCCTCGTTGTGTCTCAATGTCAAGGTACGTAATATCTAGCTAGCTTCTTTGTGTCTCTATGTCGAGGTACGTAACATCTAGCTAGCATCATTGTGTCTCTATGTCGAGGTACGTAACATCTAGCTAGCTTCTTTGTGTCTCTATGTCGAGGTACGTAACATATAGCTAGCTTCATTGTGTCTCTATGTCGAGGTACGTAACATCTAGCTAGCTTCATTGTGTCTCTATGTCGAGGTACGTAACATCTAGCTAGCTTCATTGTGTCTCTATGTCGAGGTACGTAACATCTAGCTAGCTTCATTGTGTCTCTATGTCGAGGTACGTAACATCTAGCTAGCTTCATTGTGTCTCTATGTCGAGGTACGTAACATCTAGCTAGCTTCATTGTGTCTCTATGTCGAGGTACGTAACATCTAGCTAGCTTCATTGTGTCTCTATGTCGAGGTACGTAACATCTAGCTAGCTTCATTGTGTCTCTATGTCGAGGTACGTAACATCTAGCTAGCTTCATTGTGTCTCTATGTCGAGGTACGTAACATCTAGCTAGCTTCATTGTGTCTCTATGTCGAGGTACGTAACATCTAGCTAGCTTCATTGTGTCTCTATGTCGAGGTACGTAACATCTAGCTAGCTTCATTGTGTCTCTATGTCGAGGTACGTAACATCTAGCTAGCTTCAGTGTGTCTCTATGTCGAGGTACGTAACATCTAGCTAGCTTCATTGTGTCTCAATGTCAAGGTACGCAACATCCTGCTAGCTTCGTTGTGTCTCAATGTCAAGGTACGCAACATCCTGCTAGCTTCGTTGTGTCTCAATGTCAAGGTACGCAACATCCTGCTAGCTTCGTTGTGTCTCAATGTCAAGGTACGTAGCATATATCTAGCTTCGTTTTGTCTCAATGTCAAGTACGTAACACCTAGCTAGCTTCGTTGTGTCTCAATGTCAAGATACGCAACACCTAGCTAGCTTCGTTGTGTCTCAATGTCAAGATACGCAACACCTAGCTAGCTTCATTGTGTCTCAATGTCAAGATACGCAACACCTAGCTAGCTTCATTGTGTCTCAATACAGTTCAGTGAGGGAGCATCCATTTACATAGGAACTACTTGACGGGCCCGCATATCTAAGCTCAAACAATATCTCGGATCATTTAAGTTGATGCGTGGACAAGAATAGATGTGTCTATCTACTATGGATATACCTGCTATTGTTTGTAATATATTCATGTATTCATTAACTGCTGTAACATTTGTGATAGGCCTCTATGTGTAGTATGAAGTATAATGCTTGACCTGTGGTCACTGTTTTATGGGTCCAATTGGCATGCATATATAATTAATTGGGCCAAAGTTCGCAAACATCTTTATCGATTAAGAATGGCAAAATGAGATTATGGGACAAATTATTCAACATATTTATCTAAACTCCAGTTTACACTGTTGCTAGCATGGGCATTCGTTATATAACCCTTGTTGTTGGTACCCCCCTCCCTAACTCTACTTCACCAAAAACAACAAAAGCACATCCAAGAAATATTAGACATAAAACAAAATTGAAATAAATACCTTCAAGTGAGGCACCTTTACCGCAGTTGACTCGCACACGACTCATCCGGCGCTTCATCGCCTTGTATTCAGCATCCATATTGCCTGGTGGTATAGTAGTGCGGGTATATATATACTTTTGTTGATCCCTTCAATTAGGTCACGGTATAGATATGAAATATGAACAGTTAACTCTTCAAGACATCATCACATACACATTCATTCGCAACACGTTTTTCTAACAGTCCAAAATCTCCGTATCACATCCAATTAAATATATAAAAAATAACAACTAATAATTTCACGAACAGAAAAGAAAGCATTCAAGAGTAAAACGTCGTATTTTTTATTTCTTCCGAGTCGAGTGAAATACATGTTATAGACTTACATGGTTGCATTAACTTAGTTATTTATTAGAGTATTTATTATATAAATATTAAGTTAAGCTAAGTGCACTTTGTTTTCTGAACAATACAGCTGTATTTGTCTGTGTGCAAGATGATAAGTGAATAATATCTGATAACACTGAAATGAAAAAACTTGTTTACTTTTTTTTAAAAAATAAATTCCCTTAAACGTAATCTCCAGTTATGGAGAGTTTTGTAAATTTCACAATAATTAAGTAAGCGCGTGCAAACTGACGATTGATCGCCCAATGACTTAACAATTCATAGATGCACCGATGTAATTATGTGTGTTCCTGTTCAATTAATGGCATGCAATGCTTAAGGTTCAGATACAATAGAGCAAAGCGTCCATGGTGAAGAAATCAACAATACGTCTTAAGCAAGTCAAGAGAACATTCTCTTTATATTCCGTTACGCCAATGTATTATTGCTACACTTTCAGTTTATTTAGATGAGGACTTGATTAGATCGTACGGTCATAAATTTTCCATTGATCATGTGTAACCAAATGGAGTTAATACGTCACAAGTAAAATTACAAAGCAATCAAGTCACTGTATGCAATGGTACATCTCGGGTGGTGTATAGGCGTGTACCGTTTGTAATATGAGAAAGAACGCATTGGATAATAAGTCCATGTTGCTGAAAACAATATAATTATTCATAAACAGTAGTTCAAGTATTGAGTACTGGCGCCCGAGGTTATAAAACTTTTCTCAGATCTCAAACTAAAGCTCAAATGAGCTGATTGGTTGATTCTGAGTGTTACTGTCAGCTGAACCAACAAGACGCTTGAGACTGAATTTTGAGATTGGAGAAAAGTGTTATAACCTTGGGGCCAGTCTACTACCGTTATGTTAAAGTCGGTTATGTCTAATCCTCCGGTTATCTCGAAGTCGGATCAAAGTCCCGTTTCAGACACTATCATTGTACATATAACTGGCTCCGTTTATATCGAATTTCGTTAAGTCAAACGTCGGTTATGTCGAAGTATTTTGTTCGGTCGGACGGAATTCGACATAACGGGTGTAGACTGTATTATTATATTCATGCACATGATTCTACTTTGTTCATAAGCTGACTCTGTCAGTTAGTTATGCAAGCATTGCATATCAGCCTAGTCTGAACATATACAGTCAACCCTGTCTTAAGCAGCCATCCAAGGTATATTCGCTGAAAGTGCCTGCTTAGCACATGTAGCTGCTTAATAGAGGTGAAATGTAATACATTGTGAATCTGGGAAATAGCTTCTTATTACAGGTTGGTTGCTTAATGGGGGTGACTACTGTACACAACGTTCGCTTCCGGTGCGAAAGGACTGGCGTTCGAGCCCCGCTGGAGCCGTTACGATTGTGCCCTTAGGCAATGCATTTAAATTCCACCTTGCCTTTTCTCTCTCCCTCGTGGCGATGGATGCCATTAGGAATGAGATCTCGAGAGTGATTAATGTAAGTTGTAAGAACTTGTTTCGCAATCGAGCTAAACTATATTTGTATAGACTACTGTACACAGGTGTTACTGTAACACAGTCCTGGGGTCAGATACATTTAATGTCTTAAGCTTCTGATTGGACACGTGTATTGTGTCTTTGATTGTTATCCAAATACATATTAATTTACCCATTACTATTGAAGTCGTGATAGCGCCGTGGATGCGTGTTCGCATCAGGTGCGAAAGGTTGGGAGTTCAAGCTCCACTGGAGCCGTTACGATTGTGCCCTTAGGCAAGGCATTTAAATTCCACGTTAATACACATTTACTTTAGCTCGATTGCGAAAAACGTTCTTTCAACTTATATTAATCACTCTCGAGACCTCATTCCTGATGGAATCCATCGCCACGATGGAGAGAGAAGAGGCAACGTGGAATTTAAATGCCTTGCCTAAGGGCACAATCGTAACGGCTCCAGAGGGGCTCGAAATCCGGACCTTTCGCACCTGAAGCGAACGCGCATCCACTGCGACTTCCATAGTGTTTGTGTAGCAGTTACACACGAGTGTTTCCAGTAGGGTAAGTTTTAACAATTAAAATTAGATAAAAGACAGTAAATATGCATGGATCAACGGCATGAATACAATCTCCAGCCTTTAGCTAGGCCCATTTTAACGCATTAAATGCCTTATCTAAAATGTTAAACACGTCAAAAACACACCGCACTTACATTTGAAACGTATACAATTACTGAGCGAAAGTCAATCCGTAGAACAATTATATCAATGTTATAGTCCATTTCCATCTACACGTTAATGATAATTTGTTTTACATGTCGTTAATAGAATAGCTTGCAGGTTTTACATTTCGTTAATTGAATAGGTTCTACACAGTGCATACTATTATTCATATTGTCCAGATCTTATTGCATATTCGTGTGTAGAGCATGCACTTGCGTGAATGTCGTCCATATCAATTTATCCTCCATGAAATTAACTAATTTAAAACAATGAAGAAACAAATATTAAGACAATTAATATTAATCCTATGCTTCCTGTCCTAGTAACCCTAGTATGACATGTTGATCAAGTTCTGTAGTATGTTCATGAATTATATTTTATAATGAAATAATTTTAGTGTGCTTCCATCTCTTAATGGCGGACATCGGAGTAGATCCTCCGACTTTCCAGAAGTCATCAATATAGCTTCCTCATATAAAATAATTCGACACACTCGAAATCGAACCTACAACTGTGAGGGGCAGGGTAATTGAAGTCAACCATAACCACCCGGCCACCCGACCACCCGACCACACAATACAGAACATGCACTAGTATTTATAATTTAGTTTCTTCGTCACGCGGTAAGGTATCGCAGTGTCAGCCGTCGCATGGTTGGAATTTAATAATATAGTCAAATATGTCACAACTTCTTTTTTTAATAAACTTGCATCGTCAGTACTTATTTGCACCAGGAACCCAGATAAATAATCCAAAAATCCGGTTTTCATCGAGAAAGAGTATGAACTGTGTTTTGATATTCCCCGAGAACACTCTGGTATTATCTCCCTTTACACGGTCATATCGAAAACGGACAAGCTTGATCAAGAGATAGATATATTTATTTATTGAACAAACGGTTACAAGCCCATGAGTTGACATGGTTATATGTTATATTTCGGGTTTTACGCCTGTATCAGCACCATTTTGGGCTATATCGCCGGCGGGCAGTTTACCTAACAACACCTTTCCTGGGCAGGCTCCAGCGGTTAACCAGTACTTGGGTGCACCAACCTCCATAAGAAAATGCCAACTTTTTCATATAAATGAGACACGGCCTGAGCGGGGCTCGAACCCGTGACCATTAGTGATGATTGGTTACAGTGGTATACAAGTTGACATGGTACAAATAACATTTTACATATAATAATAGTCAATGGTGGTTGGAAATATACACGCTTAAATACATATGTGTGTCTAACTAAGGTGATTCTACAATGTATACTTGTTTAATTGGTAAGAAACAAAATGTATTTAGGCATCACGTGTAATAAGCTGTCCGTGACACACGGACCTATTGTCCAGTGGTAACACGCTGGACTGGTAGTCCAGGGATCGCAGGTTCGATCCCACGTCTGACCATAATAAAATGAACAGTCTTTCAGATGGAACTTTAAACCGAGGTCTCGTGTCGGTGCTTTACACCGTGCGCGTAAAAGAACCAGAGGAGACTCTGGAATGGGTCTCTGTCTGTATCATTGCACTATCCTCCACACATCTAAAATGACTAATTTCTTCAGGAGGCGTCACTCATATGGGCAACCGGTAGCGACGATAAATAAACATAAAACACATACAAGCTGTACGTGTATGCTGTCATGCATTAAGAAACCATTTGTAAACATAAATGATAGTACTGTATTTCCTTTTGTCTGTACTTTGCATCTCATGGGCGGAGTGGTTTACTACAAAGTGCTTGCCCCACACCGCAGCTGGTTCCAATCCCACTGGGGTCTCCAATTAATTCACGTGAATGACCACATTTACGCTTTCATCTTCGCCAACGAGAGTGACTAATATAAGTTGTTGAAACTTGCTTCGCAATCGTTGTAAAATAAACAAAAGTTTAAACTTTAATTTATGTGAGGAAGCTATCCAGTTGTCTTGCGAAAGATCCACCCTTGTCTGAAATACTGCTCGGAGAGGCATCCCCGGGATCTTCATCCACCTATGGTAGCTGGACATTCGCCATGTGACTTAAGATGTTGGTGCAACGTTAAACCACAAAAACGAACGTACATACGAACGTTCATATTCAACAACGTTCATTGTTCATGTTTGTTGTATCTTTCAAATATGTGATTACGAAGAAGAAGACTCGTTTATTAAGACACAAACAAATGAATATAATAATAATGCAATCAATCAATACTAATCAATCAATACTAATCAATCAATCTTTTATTACATATATATTTATCTGTCATACATTGTCCCTATTAGGTATTGTTAAAGTGTACTTACTAATTGAAGTTTTTAAATGTTTACTATATTAATCATTTTGGAGGATAATCTCACAATATCTTAAAGCTATATTTCAAGGAATATCCGTGGCCCCGAATGATTATAGTATGACTGCCACTTGCCCCTTACCGCTGTAGGTTCGAATGTCATTGAGGGCGTCGAATTCGTTCATGCCATGATGCTGTCCAGCTGGCATGCATAATGTTGACGAATCTATTCGGGTGTCGGCCCGTGCATGGATAATGCGCCGTAGGACACCTGTACACCTATAGTATATGGAAGGCAGTCCAATGACCTAAGCTATCCTTGCTATGTTAATCAACGTGAAGAATAGTGTGCTTAGCTGTATATATTAGTTGCATTAGTGGTGGCGTAGTGATAACGCGTTCACTTCAGGCGATAATGGCTCGGAGTTCGAGCCCAGCTGTAGCCGCTATGAGTATGTCCTTATGCAAGGCATTTAACTTAAAGTCCTTCTTCTCTCTCCCGCGTGGCGATGGATTACATTAGTAATGAGGTCTCGAGAGTGATTAATATAGGTTGTAAGAACATGTTTCGTAATCGAGCTAAAAATAATTGTGTACGGCTAAGAGTATTTTACGATGATAATTACTAGCAGATTGGTTATAAAAGTTAGATTGGAAAAAACGACCCCTGATGCCTTTAAATGACCACCTGTCTAAGATGTATTGTATATAGGTGACGCACATGCTTTATTGTAGTTTACAGTTTAAACTTTATTTATTTTACAACGATTGCGAAGCAAGTTTTAACAACTTATATTAATCACTCTCATTGGCGCGGATGAAAGCGTATATGTGGTCATTTACGTGGGAGGAAACAGGAGTACCCGGAGAAAACCCACCTGTCCGATCTGGTGACCACCATACCAGCTCACATACTTCCCGGTTAGAGGTACGAACCCGAGTTACATTGGTGAGAAGCGATTGTAGTACTATACATGTAGCAAGGCTTGATAATGTGAACATTGAGTTCATGTTTATTTTTCACAAAGACATTTTTGTGAATTGCTATATGCATGTATGATCATACACTCGTGGTAATTTCATACCATATTTGAGGGTGACACCCCCTCCCCCCTGAATCCCGAATACTTCTTATTTTTTCAGTGAGTCCCGAATACCACCTTATTTGTTCGCTGAATCCCGAATACTTTTTAACCAGTTTAACACATTGAAAACACCTGTTTATAATAAAAAAAGATAACAAATCGGACAGGGAAAGTAGCACTCAACAGAAACAGCAGAGAACAAATCTGCGAACGTATCATCTATGTTCAATCCAAAACTGCGCGCTTCAAACCTTCGTGTGGTGTCCGAAAGTTTAATCGGCAGCACGCCTCCAAGAACATTTTGTCTATTTACAGTAGTGCAAATGGTAAAATTGTTTATAAGGGAAGTAACCCTGGACATTATCTAAAGTCCGAATATAT
Source organism: Archivesica marissinica (assembly GCA_014843695.1). Classification (NCBI taxonomy): domain Eukaryota; kingdom Metazoa; phylum Mollusca; class Bivalvia; order Venerida; family Vesicomyidae; genus Archivesica; species Archivesica marissinica. The sequence continues at coordinate 13,040,671 of CM026387.1, forward strand.
ATTATAGGTCCGTACATCAACAATTTATACGTTTTATACACATACACTCGCTTTTGAAGCATGTTTCCTGGTATTGTTGTCGTTAAATTGGTAATAGAACGTAGATTAGTGTCCAAGAAAACAATTTATATTGGAAATCTTGCGTACTGAATACCAAAATATGTTTTTATTGCGTACCGCGTACGACGCTCTTGCGTCCCGAATACGGACTAAATAGGCCCTGAATCCCGCGTACCAAAAGGGGGGGGGTGTCACCCTCATATTTTATGAAATGAGATTTGGAATTTTGCTAATTCGCCTTTTGACGAGCTTAATTTAGCAACATTCCAACACGAGTTTCATAAATATTTATGGTATGAAATCACAACGAGTATTTATAAGATACTTTTTATTACATTACAATAATAGCGTTTTAGTTGTAATTTTGCGCACACATGTATACTTTGATACTGTCATTTAGGCGCCAAGTGCCAGAGCAAATAATTGATGACGTCACTAAATTGTCATGACGTCACTATGCAAAACTGCGTTTAACTATAAGACACCATGAAACCCTAGGCAAACACACGCACACACGTCCGAATAAACTAGCAGGCCACATGATCCCCTAACAAACACTATAATCAAGAACGTCGTTATCATCGACGATATATACCACGTCACAATTGCTTGATAGCGTCACGTCATAATCAAGAACGTCGTTACCATCAACGATAGATACCACGTGACAATTGCTTGATAACGTCACGTGATAATCAAGAACGTCGTTACCGTCAACGATAGATACCATGTCACAATTACTTGATAGCGTCACGTGATAATCAAGAACGTCGTTACCATCGACGATAGATAACACATTAAAATTAACGGAACTAACTTATATGAAGAACTGGAATCGTATATTTAAGAAATAAAAAGTATCAACAGGCCTAAGGTCTGAGTGATATATTTCTACGCATAAGAACTTCAAACTCGGGTTATTCTGCGATATATCACGGTTGATACTTATTATTTCGATTCTAACACTACTTACTTCTAATAATTTTAGACGAGAATCAAAGGAGTATTTTCTTCAAACGCCGCGGTACTCCGCTGCATTTGGCTTTCGAAATTTCCTCCTACGTAAGGGGTGATGACGTTGTTTTTTATGGAAAATATCAATCTAGTGCATAAATGAACAAAAGTTGTAACTGATCAATAATTTTATTTATTTTGTCAAATAAAACTGTACAGAATAGTAACTGAAACGTTACTTAACAGAACAACAAGACGGACAAGAGATTATCTGATTCTAAAAATAGCTCACTTCCGCGAATTCCCACGGTAGTATTTACAAACAGCACGTGACTTTCATTCATAAAACTTTACACGTATAAATGGAATAGCCAAAACACGGTGCGCACGCAGCATAGTTCAAGGTAGGTATATCGCAGAATAATCCGAGGTAGATTTTACTCTAAAAGTATGTATGTTATTAGCTGGGTCGTGTTAGAATGAACATTAGATTAAATATAATCATGATAATGATAATAAATAATAAAGACGTTATTTTACTAGAGAACTCATTTAACAAAACCTAATTTACAATGAAAACAAACATATATACAATTCAAATGCAATCAAAAGATATAGGACTATAAGTGAAAAATTGTGTGTTTTACGTTTATTTATCGTCGCTACCGGTTGCCCATATGAGCGACGCCTCCTGAAGAGATTAGTCATTTTAGATTTTTGGAGGATAGTGCAATGATACAGACAGATACCCATTCCAGAGTCTCCTCTGGTTCTTTTACGTGCACGATGTAAAGCACCGACACGAGAACTCGGTTTAACGTCCCATCTGAAAGACTGTTAATTGTATTAGGGTCAGACGGGGGATCGAACCTGCGATCCCTGGATTACCAGTCCAGCGTGTTACCACTGGACTACAGATCCGTCTGTTAAGTGAAAAAACTGCACATTTGTATTATATGCACAACGTACGGATGCAAGATGTTCATGATTGTAGATGTTTACCCGACATGTACATGGTACAATGTAATGTAATTATTTCCGAGTTTCAGATAAACTAAAGAGGCCGCTACATATAATTTGCATAACTAATGGCCTCAACGTATATCTATGTTATGGAATATGGTGATATATGGAATTGGCGAGTAGGGTAGAAAAGAGAATGGAACAATTAATGGCAATAAATCTATATAACAATGTGCAGATATGACATAATTATATGTGTATCTTGAAAATAACTTATGATAGCGCAGTCGTAGAACGTTCGCTTCCTATGCGAAATCTCCGGAATTCGCTCCCAGCTGTAGCCGTTACGAGTGTGCCCTTGGATTTATATATAAGGCATTTAAATTACATAGTGCATCCCCTCTCTCTCTGTATCTCCCTCTCCCCATCTCTCTCCCTCGCTCTCTCCCTCCGCTCTCTCCCCCGCTCTCTTCCTCTATTTCTCCCTCTCTCTCCCACTCCCCTGCTCTCTCTTCCTCCCTATCAATCTCCCTCCCTCTCTCCCTCTCCACCTATCTCCCCCACTCTCTCTCCCGATCTCCCTCCTCTCTCTCCCTCCCCCTCTCTCTCTATTATGGTGCTGGATGCCATCAGGAACAAGGACTCGAGAACCATTAATCTCCTAACGTTGTAAAAACTTGTTTCACAATCGAGCTAAATATAAATGTGCATAACATAAACTAGATTATAAATACAACATGTACATCTGGATAATATGGTGAGCCCGGTCGTTTATTTGACGCCATGTTAAATAATTATATATTGGTGTAAAACTAAATACTCTTGATACTATACTAGATCTAATCAGAATATTTTGTATAATAATGAGCACCAGCTGTTTATTTCAGCACTATGGGATGGATGTTCTGCTCATTATTTGTTTAAACTTTATTTATTTTACAACGATTGCGAAACAAACTTTATCATCTTATATTAATCACTCTCGTTGGCGCGGATGAAAGCGTACATGTGGTCATTCGTGTGGGAGGAAACCGGAGTACCCGGGGGAAAACCCACCTGTCCGATCTGGCGACCACCGTACCATTTCACATACTTCCCGGTCCGAGGATCGAACCCGGGTCGCATTGGTGAGAAGCGAGCGTGCTAACCACTGCGCTAATCGGACAACCGATTCACATTGTAAGTCCCAGTAGTGGGTCCAGGTAGTGGGGACGCATCCGACGCCCCATAAACGTGCATGCCAAGTAGTCCCCGGATTCAGCTTTCTTCCGATATTTGTAAAGTACGTCCTTTTCTAAAAATGCCACAATATAACAATACCATTCTCGATTTCTCGGAAGCTACTTGATAGCGTCACGTGATAATCAAGAACGTCGTTACCATCGACGATAGATACCATGTCGCAATTACTTAATAACGTCACGTGATAATCAAGAACGTCGTTACCATCGACGATAGATACCATGTCACAATTACTTGATAACGTCACGTGATAATCAAGAACGTCGTTATCATCGACATTAGATACCACGTAAACATTACTTAATAACGTTACATGATAATCAAGAACGTCGTTACCATCGACGATAGATACCACGTAAACATTACTTAATAACGTCACATGATAATCAAGAACGTCGTTACCATCGACGATAGATACCATGTCACAATTACTTGATAACGTCACGTGATAATCAAGAACGTCGTTACCATCGACGATAGATACCACGTGACAATTACTTAATAACGTCACGTGATAATCAAGAATGCCGTTACCATCGACGATAGATACCATGTCACAATTACTTGATAACGTCACGTGATAATCAAGAACGTCGCTACCATCGACAATAGATACCACGTGACAATTACTTAATAACGTCACGTGATAATCAAGAACGGCGTTACCATCGACGATAGATATCATGCCTGGAGGTTATAAAGCTTTCTCCAAACTCAGTCTCAAACTTTCGATTGGTTCAGCTGACAGTAAGCTCAGAATCAACCAATCAAATAACGTGAGCTTGAGTTTGAGATCTGAGAAAAGCGTTATATCCTGTGGCACATGTCACAATTACTTGATAACGTCACGTGATAATCAAGAACGTCGTTACCATCGACAATAGATACCACGTCACAATTGCTTGATAACGTCACGTGATAATCAAGAACGTCGTTACCATCGACAATAGATACCACGTCACAATTACTTGATAGCGTCACGTGATAATCAAGAACGTCGTTACCATCGACGTCAAAGTCAATAGAAAAATATCCACAGTACATTAACTCACGCTCAGTTGCATTGAATTTCAATCGATATTCGTGTTACGTTCTACAACAATTCACAGTAAAGACAGTGTCGTAGCCAGAATCTGAAATAATAATCCAGGCACCCCCCCCCCGAATTATTTTTGTGTATGCTTGTCTGTGCATTCTGAAGGCAGTTTTCCTATATAAATGTGCCTGTCGATACTTGCCAAATTCTAACCGAGGCGACCGCCCCATTTGCCTCAGTCTGGCTACGGGCCTGAACGATGATCATCGTAGCCTTATTATTATGAATAGGAATTCAGATTGAAACTATATTATTTCATAAGAATTATTTTTATAATTAGATAGTTTCAGTTTGTTTTTGTGTGCTTGAAAGACGTTTATATATTATAAAACATAATATGTATGAAATATAATTGATTTATTATTATATTTATTTATACATAGTGTGTATTTAGGGTAGTTTCCAGTTTAGCGGTCCCTGCTTTTCGGATGGATGTAGAACAAAACTAACCTGATCCTGGCAAGGGTTTGGAACCGAGGGATCTGTAGTCCAGTGGTAATACGCTGGACTGGTAATCCAGGGATCGCAGGTTCAATCCCCGTCTGACCCTAATAAAATTAACAGTATTTCAGATGGGACGTTAAACCGAGGTCGTGTCAGTGCTTTACACCGTGCACGTAAATGAACCAGATGAGACTCTGGAATGGGTCTCTCTCTCTCTCTGTATTGCACTATCCTCCAAAATCTAAAATGACTAATATCTTCAGGAGGCGTCGCTCATATGGGCAACCGGTAGCGACGATAAATAAACGTAAAACACACAAGAGTTTGGAGGAGGTGGATGCCACCATAAATTAATAACGTCATGACTTTTCCGGGGACCGCTGAACTGGAAATGTTGCTGCAATTCAGGAAGTGAAATGTTCATACTTTGATGTGGTGAGTGGAATAAGATACTAGTAATAAATAGTAATAATAAGAGCATATTTGTTCGTTTTAATGATTTATCAAATTATATTTCACCATTGAAAGCATTATTATCACGATCGGCGCTAGCCAGAAATGTTAATAATAACTTTCTATGTTCATGAGTGAAATATTCCACCATTCACTAAAGCGAACACATTTCCTTTTTATTTTAGGCTGAACAGTGTTTTTTATTATAGAAAACAACGTATCCCTGGTCTAAATGGCGCTAGAACGTTGCGTTTATACTACCACAGCGTATGTCGTAAGAGACGTCATACATGACGTCACTAACAGTGTAAATCCGAAAACGTTCGCGTTGACACCATTTTAACATGTAGCGGCTAGGTACCACAATGCAAAACAGTGAAAAATAAAATGTATTATTCCACTTCTTTCACGAGTGGAGTAAAACATTTTATTTCACTGATAAATTTTTTATGTTTCATTGGACAGCATAGAATAATAATAATCATTATCCGACTGTATTCTCGTTAGGCATTAAATCGCAATACTGTATCATGATCGTTTAATGTTGAAAATAGGGTGTCAATTATAATGATATAAAACTGATTTAATACTACACATATACTTGAATTGTATGTTAACAGCATGCATGTTGAAAGCAATTCATACTGTGCAAGTTCTGAAAACTAGACTGACATCCAAGTTCATAATAATCGAATTTCCCGTTTACAACAAACTGCCAAACTGGAATACATAATTATTGACGTCGTATTGTAGTGCAATGGTTTCAACCGGAATACAAGTGGACATCGCCGACCCTGAGGGGCTGCTTGGGGTTATACGTTCATCCCATAGCCAACTTGAGGAACTGATGACGGTTTGTCAGTCCTTACTAGAGATGAACAAGTCTCGTGAAGACCGTGTTCGATTGAGCGCAGGCATGTCCAGCCAGCTTACAGAGCGGGTTGAGGAACTCCTGGACAGAGCTCAGACCATGATTACGAGGATCGATAATGATACTTCGACCGTGTCATCCAGCGAGCAGGAACTGCAGGACCTTCTTAGTGAAAAAGGTATAGCAATGACCATGTACAGCTATAGCTGTAGTATTTCTATTAGTTTCTTCTATTTCTTCCCAACAACCATGTTCTGATTATACTAAAGGTCCGGAGTTCGAGTCCCGCTGGAACCGTTACGATTGTGCCCTTAGGCAAGGCATTTAAATTACACGTTGCCTCTTCTCTCTCCCTCGTGGCGATGTATTCCATCAGAAATGAGGTATCGAGAGTGATTAATACATGTTGTAAGAACTTGTTTCGCAATTGAGCTAAACTAAATGTGTTTAAACGATTATACTATAGAGGGCACATATGTTGCATGGGTGCATCACGTTAGCTTCTGACAATGCAACCCGGGTTCGATACTCGGACTGGCACGTATGCGAGATGGTGCGGTGGTCGCGAAATCCGGCCAAACGGTGGGCTTTCTCCGAGTATTCCATTTCTCTCCTTCACGAATGATCACATGTACGATTTCCTCCGCGCTATCGAGGCTGATTAAAATAAGTTATTAATACTTATTACGCAATCGTTAGTCATCAAAAGTATGGAAGTGTGGAATTTAAGTGCCTTGCCTAATGGCACACTCGTAACTAAAAGGACGTAGTGTGTACACTTTGTATTATTATATTAGTTTATACAAATTTATTATAGTTCGATTGTGAAACAAGTTCTTTCAACTTATATTAATCACTCTCGAGACCTCATTACTGATGGAATCCAATGCCACGTGGGAGAGAGAAGAGGCAACGTGAAATCTAAATGCCTTGTTGTCTAAGGGCACAATCGTAACGGCTCAAGCGGGACTCGAACTCCGGACCGTTCGCACATGAAGCGAACGCGCTACCACAGCGCTATCACGACTTCCACACGCTTATACTTACATTGTTACTGTTCCAGAACGGCTAGATGCTACAACGGTATGTGAAGAGCAACGTATCTCTGAGCAGGAGTTCGCAAACGAGGCGAGACTGACCGGTAAGCGAGAGACGCCATCTTTGAGCAATGAATAATAATGAACACACTATTATACAGTCCTCCATGCAGTAATATAATACATTTTCCCTCATCAATAATATACTGACACCATAAAAAGGTGCACTTTTATATTGAGCGTTCTCCGCCTTCGTGGTCGAGTGGTTAAGGTCGCTGATTTGTATACCACTGTAACCTATCATCACTGATGGTCACGGGTTCGAGCCCCGCTCAGGCCGTGTCTCATTTATATGAAAAAGTTGGCAGTTTCTTACGGAGGTTGGTGCACCCAAGTACTGGTAAACCGCTGGAGCCTGCCCAGGAAAGGTGTTGTTAAGTAAGCTGCCCGCCGGCGATATAGCCCGAAATGGTGCTGATACAGGCGTAAAACCCGAAATATAACATAACATAAATATTGAGCGTTAATTTTTCGGTAGACATTTTAGAATTATAGATTTTACTATCATGGTTGATGACAATAATCACACATTGCACTAATTTACCCAATATATCGCACATTTTTATACCGAATTTGCCTACATATATTTTTTAAAGGATATAAATTTTACCTCTAAGGAAAATGCACAGTTTCTTTTTGGTGTAAGCATAGCTGGACAGACGCCATATGCCTTAAGCTTCAGACGGATCTGTAGTCCAGTGGTTAACACGCTGGACTGGTAATCCAGGGATCGCAGGTTCGATTCCCCGTCTGACTCTAATAAAATTAACAGTCTTTTAGATGGGACTTTAAACCGAGGTCTGGTGTCGGTGCTTTACACCGTGCACGTAAAAGAACCAGAGGAGTCACTGGAATTGGGTCGCTGTCTGTATCATTGCACTATCCTCCAACAATCTAAAATGACTAATCTCTTCAAGAGGTGTCGCTCATATGGGCAACCTGTAGCGACGATAAATAAACGTAAAACATACAGTCCTAAGCTTTTTGTGCGACGTGAAACCCCAAAGCAAACGTAACGATTATATAGTGATACGATATATTTACGTAACGTGTATTTACAGGTTTCATTGAGGAGGAGGTCAGCATGAAGATAGACGAGTTATCTAATCTACATATAAGACTAGCGGACGTTAAAGACGAGTACACAACAGAATGGGTATCATACAAATACAGTCTACATCCGTTATGTCAAAGTCGGTTATGTCGATTTCTTCGGTTATCTCGAAGTCGGATCAACGTCCCGTTTCAGACACTATCATTTTACATATAACTGGCTCCGTTTATATCGAATTTTGTTAAGTCAAACTTCGGTTATGTCAAAGTATTTTTCGTTTGACATAACGGATGTAGACTGTATAATAATACCACAACGGTAGATAACTATCCATAAATAAAAAAATAAAAACATTCCATCACAATTTGTGTAAAATTTCGACTATGTATAATAATAATCTGTAATCTTATATCAAGAGCTTCACTTCAACTAATCTGTGCCAGAATAGTTATGTTTGATTGACACTTGCAATATCGCGATTCTTATTGGCTGAATCAGCCAATGTGATCGCCGTTCATAACCCAATGAATTGCTCTGTAGCCCAGTGGTAACACGCTGGACTGGTAATCCATGGATCGCAGGTTCGATCCTCCATCTGACCCTAATAAAATTATCCAGCTGGCTTGCGGTAGGTCGGTGGTTCTATCCGTGTGTCCGTGAGTGCATGCAACACTGCTCGTAGGTGCACCCGGTGTCTTCCTCCAACAATACTAACTGGAGAGTCGCCGTATGACGTAAGCTGACGGTGCGGTGCGACTTTAAACAAGACACATAAAATCAAAGAACAAACAAACAAGGTTTGGGTTAAGTGATAGTGTATGCTAGCCTGGGTGCCAGTCTGTCGATTTTTCACTTTTCAACTTCTGGCAAAATGATATGATCAGAAACTCAATACGGCCCAATTAATAGTCTCGGTGTTAAAATATATGATTTGACTGACAAGGCAAAATATAGCGACGACTGTTCCCAGGCTAATTGTATGCACGTGTGTCTCTATTTGATAGGGCAAGTTTAAGACGGAGGTTCACAAGTATGAGGCAGACAAAGCCATGTATGAGGAGACGACGAACCATCTGGATGAACTCAAGCTGGCGAGATGTGTAGGGGCCCAGACAGGTACTATGTAGCGTGCATGTTGCACGCGTGTGTGTACCGGATACTACCTATGGAAGCCTCCAGGGTATAGTGGGTACTGTGTCCACATTGGGACCGATATTTTGTGAATTCGAAGCCCGTCAGTTCGTGTGCTCAATACGCTTAAATCCACATTACCTCTTCTCTTTCCCTCATGGCGATAGAACTGGTAAGGAAAGAGGTATCGAGAGCCATTAATCTAATGTTATAGAAACATGTTTCGCCACCCAGTTCTTTTTAACTAAAATACATGGGTTATACGTATATCATATAAGGGGCACTTTGTTCATAAGTTCCGTATATAGATTAGAACGAGTATTGTATGTGCCACTCTGTGGGTGGTAGAAAAACGGGCATTGTGTAAATTGTTTTATAATGTGTTAAATGATCGACGCACATAGGCTCGTAAACACGAACGCACACACATCATATACCAATGTTTTTCACAATAAAGGTATACATACCGTGTTGTGTCTATTGTGAACTACGTTTAATGTCGAATCGAAGACTAGACCCGTACGCCACTAGTGTACCAACTTACCACCAAGTCCGTTTCGGACACTAGTTTATACACATTTATTTTGGCTCGATTGCGAAACAAGTTCATTCAACGTATATTAATCACTCTCGAGGTATCATTCCTGATAGAATCCATCGCCATGAAGGAGAAAGAAGAGGCAATGTGGAATTTAAATGCATTGCCTAAGGGCACAATCGTAACGGCTCCAGCGGGGCTCGAACTCCGGACCTTTCGCACCTGAAGCGAACGCGCATCCACAGCGCTATCAGTAGACATACCCATCAGTATGACATACCCATCAGTTCAAGTTCAAACGCTAACGTGATATATGGTACGTTCATGAAATACACAATTTCACAGGTTCGTAACTCTCCGATTCTATTCTAGTCTGCCTGTGGTGCGGCTCTGCTACACGAGAGACTACTCCATCTTAGATACCCCCATAATTCCACAAGTTCGTAACTCTCCGATTCTATTCTAGTCTACATGTAGTGCGGCTCTGCTACACGAGAGTCTATCTTAGATACCTCCAGAACTCTCTGGATTCTCTCCCTGCATATACATAACAGAGCATATTTGATGGTAAGAACTACATTAGTTGTGGAAGTCGTGATAGCGCAGTTATAATTTATACAAATTTATTTTATCTTTAAGGTATTACAACTTATATTAATCACTCTCGAGACCTCATTCCTGGTGGAATCCATCGCCACGAGGGAGAGAGAAGGGGCAATGTGGAATTTAAATGCCTTACCTAAGGGCCCAATCGTAACGGCTCCATGCAGCGGGGCACTCCGGACCTTTCGCACCTGAAGCGAACGCGCATCCACCGCTATCACGACTTCCACAGTGCAGTTGTAATGCGTTGGCTACAGGTGCGAAAGGCCCGGAGTTCGCGGCCAACTGGAGCCATTACGATTGTGCCATTAGGCAAGGTATTTAAATTCCACATTGTCTCCTCTCTCTCTCCCTCTTGGCGATGGATTCCATCAGGAATGAGGTTTTAATATAAGTTGTAAGAACTTATTTCGCAATCGAGCTAAAGTACATATGTATAAATAAAGAAGAAAAGAACTACCTATTCTGATGGGCAACCAGTAGCGACGATCAAAAAACGTAAAACACACATACCTATTCTGAGTCACACATTCAATCAGAGTTCAATTGTTATGTACATGTAAGGGGGCGAGATATAACCTCGATTGGCATTTCCAGATGTAGAATGAAATCGTGTGTCGGACCGCCCACATATTTGGATTCCCAGCAGTCCGTACGTCAGTTGTCTCATTGTGAAAATTGTATTAACACGTATATTGTTGACATTACTGATATATTGATGTATTCTAGGAAACGACGTGTCTGATTCAGAGTTAATAAAACGATCGGTCGGCCATTACGTCAACCAAGGTATACATAGAGAACTCCACAGACAGGTATACATTACTCAAACCTAAGATCGAAATTCATTAAAAGATACTACCATACTTGGCCGACTGTACAGAAATGTATTAATCTTTTGTCATGCAAATCAAAAAACACCACCATTGGTCTTTCCAAATTTATATATTTTGCAAATAAGCAACGAAACTAACGCATTTTTTACATATATATTTGAACTTGTGATTGTGCTCTTTTGTAAAGTTCCTTGTCACTGCCTGTTTTTACTTAATTGCTACAAACATGTATACTGTTTTATGCAATAAACTTATTGTATTGTATTGTATATTGTATACAAGTCAAGTCAAAGTTTGTATTGGCATAAACATGCACATGTCCATCGCCAAGAAACATGATTGGCGGTTACATACAAAGTTACAGAAAAGCATGATATTATATAAGGTGTGAGTAAGCATATCATTAACATTTACGAAATATATTGTTTGTTTAACAATAGAGTTGGTATTCAGTGTCTCACAAATCAATATTTTACAAGTAGTAACATTCATTTAGTTAATTAATATCATTTCTTTGACTTGTTGCTAAATAAATATATTTAGCTAAATTGTCAAGTTTGCTTTTTGGTGTTGAATTCATGAGTGTTCGTATACACGTATGTAGTAATTGAAGAAATTACTAAAGCACATCACAATACCTCCCTTAGTTTGGGTAAACACTTAAAATGTCAACAATGTCTACTCACCGATACAGCGCAACTACATAGTGAACAAACTCCACCATGTCTACATACCGATACAGCGCAACTATATAGTGAGCAAACTCCACCATGTCTACATACCGTACAGCGCAACTATATAGTGAGCAAACTCCACCATGTATACATACCGTACAGCGCAACTATATAGTGAGCAAACTCCACCATGTCTACATACCGTACAGCGCCACTATATAGTGAGCAAACTCCACCATGTCTACATACCGTACAGCTCAACTATATAGTGGGCAAACTCCACCATGTCTACTTACCGTACAGCGCAACTATATAGTGAGCAAACTCCACCATGTCTACTTACCGTACAGCGCAACTATATAGTGAGCAAACTCCACAATGTCTACATACCGTACAGTGCAACTATATAGTGAGCAAACTCCAACATGTCTACATACCGTACAGCACAACTATATAGTGAGCAAACTCCACACTGTCTACATACCGTACAGCGCAACTATATAGTGAGCAAACTCCACCATGTCTACATACCGTACAGCACAACAATATAGTGAGCAAACTCCACAATGTCTACATACCGTACAGCGCAACTATATAGTGAACAAACTCCACCATGTCTACATACCGTACAGCGCAACTATATAGTGAGCAAACTCCACCATGTCTACATACCGTACAGCGCAACTATATAGTGAGCAAACTCCACCATGTATACATACCGTACAGCGCAACTATATAGTGAGCAAACTCCACCATGTCTACATACCGTACAGCGCCACTATATAGTGAGCAAACTCCACCATGTCTACATACCGTACAGCTCAACTATATAGTGGGCAAACTCCACCATGTCTACTTACCGTACAGCGCAACTATATAGTGAGCAAACTCCACCATGTCTACTTACCGTACAGCGCAACTACATAGTGAGCAAACTCCACCATGTCTACATACCGTACAGCGCAACTATATAGTGAGCAAACTCCACCATGTCTACATACCGTACAGCACAACTATATAGTGGGCAAACTCCACCATGTCTACATACCGTACAGCGCAACTATATAGTGAGCAAACTCCACCATGTCTACATACCGTACAGCGCAACTATATAGTGAGGAAACTCCACCATGTCTACATACCGTACAGCGCAACTATATAGTGAGCAAACTCCACCATGTATACATACCGTACAGCACAACTACATAGTGAGCAAACTCCACCATGTCTACTTACCGTACAGTGCAACTATATAGTGAGCAAACTCCACCAGTCTACTTACCGTACAGCGCAGCTATATGGTGAGCAAACTCCACGATATCTTCTTACCGTACAGCGCAACTATATAGTGAACAAACTCCACCATGTCTACATACCGTACAGCACAACTATATAGTGAGCAAACTCCACCATGTCTACATACCGTACAGCGCCACTATATAGTGAGCAAACTCCACCATGTCTACATACCGTACAGCGCAACTACATAGTGAGCAAACTCCACCATGTCTACATACCGTACAGCGCAACTACATAGTGAGCAAACTCCACCATATCTACATAAAGTACAGCGCAACTATATAGTGACCAAACTCCACCATGTCTACATACCGTACAGCGCAACTATATAGTGAGCAAACTCCACCATGTCTACTTACCGTACAGTGCAACTACATAGTGAGCAAACTCCACCATGTCTACTTACCGTACAGCGCAACTATATAGTGAGCAAACTCCACCATGTCTACTTACCGTACAGTGCAACTATATAGTGAGCAATCTCCACCATGTCTACTTACCGTACAGCGCAACTATATAGTGAGCAAACTCCACCATATCTACTTACCGTACAGCGCAACTATATAGTGAGCAAACTCTACCATATCTACTTACCGTACAGCGCAACTATATAGTGAGCAAACTCCACCATGTCTACTTACCGTACACTGCAACTATATAGTGAGCAAACTCCACCATGTCTACTTACCGTACAGTGCAACTATATAGTGAGCAAACTCCACCATGTCTACTTACCGTACAGCGCAACTATATAGTGAGCTAACTCAACCATGTCTACTTACCGTACAGTGCAACTATATAGTGAGCAAACTCCACCATGTCTACTTACCGTACAGCGCAACTATATAGTGAGCAAACTCCACCATGTCTACATACCGTACAGCGCAACTATATAGTGAGCAAACTCCACCATGTCTACATACCGTACAGCGCAACTATATAGTGAGCAAATTCCACCATGACTACATACCGTACATCGCTACAATATAGTGAGCAAACTCCACCATGTCTACATACCGTACAGGTCAACTATATAGTGAGCAAACTCCACCATGTCTACATACCGTACAGCGCAACTATATAGTGAGCAAACTCCACCATGTCTACTTACCATACAGCGCAACTATATAGTGAGCAAACTCCACCATGTCTACTTACCGTACAGCGCAACTATATAGTGAGCAAACTCCACCAGTCTACTTACCGTACAGCGCAACTATATGGTGAGCAAACTCCACGATATCTTCTTACCGTACAGCGCAACTATATAGTGAACAAACTCCACCATGTCTACATAACGTACAGCACAACTATATAGTGAGCAAACTCCACCATGTCTACATACCGTACAGCGCCACTATATAGTGAGCAAACTCCACCATGTCTACATACCGTACAGCGCAACTACATAGTGAGCAAACTCCACCATGTCTACATACCGTACAGCGCAACTACATAGTGAGCAAACGCCACCATGTCTACATAAAGTACAGCGCAACTATATAGTGACGAAACTCCACCATGTCTACATACCGTACAGCGCACCTATATAGTGAGCAAACTCCACCATGTCTACATACCGTACAGCGCAACTATATAGTGAGCAAACTCCACCATGTCTACTTACCATACAGCGCAGCTATATAGTGAGCAAACTCCACCATGTCTACATACCGTACAGCGCAACTATATAGTGAGCAAACTCCACCATGTCTACATACCGTACAGCGCTACTATATAGTGAGCAAACTCCACCGTGTCTACATACCGTACAGCGCAACTATATAGTGAGCAAACTCCACCATGTCTACTTACATATAGCGCAGCCATATAGTGAGCAAACTCCACCATGTCTACATACCGTACAGCGCAACTATATAGTGAGCAAACTCCACCATGTCTACTCACCGTACAGCGCAACTATATAGTGAGCAAACTCCACCATGTCTACTTACCGTACAGCGCAACTATATAGTGAGCAAACTCCACCATGTCTACATACCGTACAGCACAATTATATAGTGAGCAAACTCCACCATGTCTACTTACCGTACAGCGCAACTATATAGTGAGCAAACTCCACCAGTCTACTTACCGTACAGCGCAACTATATGGTGAGCAAACTCCACCAGTCTACTTACCGTACAGCGCAACTATATAGTGAACAAACTCCACCATGTCTACATAAGTACAGCGCAACTATATAGTGAGCAAACTCCACCATGTCTACATACCGTACAGCGCAACTATATAGTGAGTAAACTCCACCATGTCTACATACCGTACAGCGCAACTATATAGTGGGCAAACTCCACCGTGTCTACATACCGTACAGCGCAACTATATAGTGAGCAAACTCCACCATGTCTACTTACCATATAGCGCAGCTATATAGTGAGCAAACTCCACCATGTCTACATACCGTACAGCGCAACTATATAGTGAGCAAACTCCACCATGTCTACTCACCGTACAGCGCAACTATATAGTGAGCAAACTCCACCATGTCTACTTACCGTACAGCGCAACTATATAGTGAGCAAACTCCACCATGTCTACATACCGTACAGCACAATTATATAGTGAACAAACTCCACCATGTCTACATACCGATACAGCGCAACTATATAGTGAGCAAACTCCACCATGTCTACATACCGTACAGCGCCACTATATAGTGAGCAAACTCCACCATGTCTACATACCGTACAGCGCAACTATATAGTGAACAAACTCCACCATGTCTACATACCGATACAGCGCAACTATATAGTGAGCAAACTCCACCATGTCTACATACCGTACAGCGCCACTATATAGTGAGCAAACTCCACCATGTCTACATACCGTACAGCGCAACTACATAGTGAGCAAACTCCACCATGTCTACTTACCGTACAGCGCAACTATATAGTGAGCAAACTCCACCATGTCTACATACCGTACAGCACAACTATATAGTGGGCAAACTCCACCATGTCTACATACCGTACAGCGCAACTATATAGTGAGCAAACTCCACCATGTATACATACCATACAGCGCAACTATATAGTGAGCAAACTCCACCATGTCTACTTACCGTACAGCGCAACTATATAGTGAGCAAACTCCACCAGTCTACTTACCGTACAGCGCAACTATATGGTGAGCAAACTCCACCAGTCTACTTACCCTACAGCGCAACTATATAGTGAACAAACTCCACCATGTCTACATACCGTACAGCGCCACTATATAGTGAGCAAACTCCACCATGTCTACATACCGTACAGCGCAACTACATAGTGAGCGAACTCCACCATGTCTACATACCGTACAGCGCAACTACATAGTGAGCAAACTCCACCATGTCTACATACCGTACAGCGCAACTATATAGTGAGCAAACTCCACCATGTCTACATACCGTACAGCGCACCTATATAGTGAGCAAACTCCACCATGTCTACATACCGTACAGCGCAACTATATAGTGAGCAAACTCCACCATGTCTACTTACAGTACAGCGCAACTATATAGTGAGCAAACTCCACCATGTCTACATACCGTACAGCGCAACTATATAGTGAGCAAACTCCACCATGTCTACTTACCGTACAGCGCAACTATATAGTGAGCAAACTCCACCATGTATACATACCGTACAGCGCAACTATATAGTGAGCAAACTCCACCATGTCTACTCACCGTACAGGGCAACTATATAGTGAGCAAACTCCACCATGTCTACATACCAAACAGCGCAACTATATAGTGAGCAAACTCCACCATGTCTACTTACCGTACAGCGCAACTATATAGTGAGCAAACTCCACCATGTCTACTTACCGTACAGCACAACTATATAGTGAGCAAACTCCACCATGTCTACATACCGTACAGCGCAACTATATAGTGAGCAAACTCCACCATGTCTACATACCGTACAGTGCAACTATATAGTGAGCAAACTCCACCATGTCTACATACCGTACAGCGCAACTATATAGTGAGCAAACTCCACCATGTCTACATACCGTACAGCGCAACTATATAGTGGGCAAACTCCACCATGTCTACATACCGTACAGTGCAACTATATAGTGAGCAAACTCCACCATGTCTACATAGCGTACAGCCCAACTATATAGTTAGCAAACTCCACCATGTCTACTCACCGTACAGCGCAACTTTATAGTGAGCAAACTCCACCATGTCTACTTACCGTACAGCGCAACTATATAGTGGGCAAACTCCACCATGTCTACTCACCGTACAGTGCAACTATATAGTGAGCAAACTCCACCATGTCTACTTACCGTACAGCGCAACTATATAGTGAACAAACTCCACCATGTCTACTTACAGCACAGCGCAACTATATAGTGAGCAAACTCCACCATGTCTACTCACCGTACAGCACAACTATATAGTGAGCAAACTCCACCATGTCTACATACCATACAGCGCAATTATATAGTGAGCAAACTCCACCATATCTACTTACCGTACAGCGCAACTATATAGTGAGCAAACTCCACCATGTCTACATACCGTACAGCGCAACTATATAGTGAGCAAACTCCACCATGTCTACTTACCGTACAGCACAATTATATAGTGAGCAAACTCCACCATGTCTACATACCGTACAGCGCAACTATATAGTGAGCAAACTCCACCATGTATACATACCGTACAGCACAACTATATAGTGAGCAAACTCCACCATGTCTACATACCGTACAGCGCAACTATATAGTGAGCAAACTCCACCATGTCTACTTACCATACAGCGCAGCTATATAGTGAGCAAACTCCACCATGTCTACATACCGTACAGCGCTACTATATAGTGAGCAAACTCCACCATGTCTACTCACCGTACAGCGTAACTATATAGTTAGCAAACTCCACCATGTCTACTCACCGTACAGCGCAACTTTATAGTGAGCAAAGTCCACCATGTCTACTTATCGTACAGCGCAACAATATAGTGAGCAAACTCCACCATGTCTACATACCGTACAGCACAACTATATAGTGGGCAAACTCCACCATGTCTACATACCGTACAGTGCAACTATATAGTGAGCAAACTCCACCATGTATACTTACCATACAGCGCAACTATATAGTGAGCACACTCCACCATGTCTACTTACCGTACAGCGCAACTATATAGTGAGCAAACTCCACCAGTCTACTTACCGTACAGTGCAACAATATGGTGAGCAAACTCCACGATATCTTCTTACCGTACAGCGCATCTATATAGTGAACAAACTCCACCATGTCTACATACCGTACAGCACAACTATATAGTGAGCACACTCCAACATATCGACATACCGTACAGCACAACTATATAGTGAGCAAACCTCACCATGTCTACATACCGTACAGCGCCACTATATAGTGAGCAAACTCCACCATGTCCACATACCGTACAGCGCAACTACATATTGAGCAAACTCCACCATGTCTACATACCGTACAGCGCAACTACATAGTGAGCAAACTCCACCATGTCTACATACCGTACAGCGCAACTATATAGTGAGCAAACTCCACCATGTCTACATACCGTACAGCGCAACTATATAGTGAGCAAACTCCACCATGTCTACATACCGTACAGCGCAACTATATAGTGAGCAAACTCCACCATGTCTACTTACCGTACAGCGCAACTATATAGTGAGCAAACTCCACCATGTCTACTTACCGTACAGCACAACTATATAGTGAGCAAACTCCACCATGTCTACATACCGTACAGCGCAACTATATAGTGAGCAAACTCCACCATGTCTACATACCGTACAGCGCAACTATATAGTGAGCAAACTCCACCATGTCTACATACCGTACAGCACAACTATATAGTGAGCAAACTCCACCATGTCTACATACCGTACAGCGCAACTATATAGTGGGCAAACTCCACCATGTCTGCTTACCGTACAGCGCCACTATATAGTGAGCAAACTCCACCATGTCTACTTACCATACAGAGCAACTATATAGTGAGCAAACTCCACCATGACTACATACCGTACAGCGCAACTATATAGTGAGCAAACTCCACCATGTCTACTCACCGTACAGCGCAACTATATAGTTAGCAAACTCCACCATGTCTACTTACCGTACAGCGCAACTATATAGTGAGCAAACTCCACCATGTCTACTTACCGTACAGCGCAACTATATAGTGAGCAAACTCCACCATGTCTACTTACCGTACAGCGCAACTATATAGTGAGCAAACTCCACCATGTCTACATACCGTACAGCGCAACTATATAGTGAGCAAACTCCACCATGTCTACTCACCGTACAGCGCAACTATATAGTGAGCAAACTCCACCATGTCTACATACCGTACAGCGCAACTATATAGTGAGCAAACTCCACCATGTCTACTTACCGTACAG
>CM026387.1:13061408-13246408 GCA_014843695.1 Archivesica marissinica
CTCCACCATGTCTTCTTACCGTACAGCGCAACTATATAGTGAAAACTCCACCATGTCTACTTACCGTACAGCGCAACTATATAGTGAGCAAACTCCACCATGTCTACTCACCGTACAGCGAAACTATATAGTGAGCAAACTCCACCATGTCTACATACCGTACAGCGCAACTATATAGTGAGCAAACTCCACCATGTCTACATACCGTACAGCGCAACTATATAGTGGGCAAACTCCACCATGTCTACATACCGTACAGCGCAACTATGTAGTGAGCAAACTCCACCATGTCTACTTACCATACAGCGCAACTATATAGTGAGCAAACTCCAACATGTCTACATACCGTACAGCGCAACTATATTGTGAGCAAACTTCACCATGTCTACTCAACGTACAGCGCAACTATATAGTTAGCAAACTCCACCATGTCTACTCACCGTACAGCGCAACTTTATAGTGAGCAAACTCCACCATGTCTACTTACCGTACAGCGCAACTATATAGTGAGCAAACTCCACCATGTCTACTTACCGTACAGCGCAACTATATAGTGAGCAAACTCCAACATGTCTACATACCGTACAGCGCAACTATATTGTGAGCAAACTCCACCATGTCTACTCACCGTACAGCGCAACTATATAGTTAGCAAACTCCACCATGTCTACTCACCGTACAGCGCAACTTTATAGTGAGCAAACTCCACCATGTCTACTTACCGTACAGCGCAACTATATAGTGAGCAAACTCCACCATGTCTACTTACCGTACAGCGCAACTATATAGTGAGCAAACTCCACCATGTCTACATACCGTACAGCGCAACTATATAGTGAGCAAACTCCACCATGTCTACTTACCGTACAGCGCAACTATATAGTGAGCAAACTCCACCATGTCTACATACCGTACAGCGCAACTATATAGTGAGCAAACTCCACCATGTCTACATACCGTACAGCGCAACTATATAGTGAGCAAACTCCACCATGTCTACATACCGTACAGCGCAACTATATAGTGAGCAAACTCCACCATGTCTACATACCGTACAGCGCAACTATATAGTGAGCAAACTCCACCATGTCTACTTACCGTACAGCGCAACTATATAGTGAGCAAACTCCACCATGTCTACATACCGTACAGCGCAACTATATAGTGAGCAAACTCCACCATGTCTACTTACCGTACAGCGCAACTATATAGTGAGCAAACTCCACCATGTCTACATACCGTACAGCGCAACTATATAGTGAGCAAACTCCACCATGTCTACATACCGTACAGCGCAACTATATAGTGAGCAAACTCCACCATGTCTACTTACCGTACAGCGCAACTATATAGTGAGCAAACTCCACCATGTCTACTCACCGTACAGCGCAACTTATAGTGAGCAAACTCCACCATGTCTACTTACCGTCAGCGTAACTATATAGTGAGCAAACTCCACCATGTCTACATACCGTACAGCGCAACTATATAGTGAGCAAACTCCACCATGTCTACATACCGTACAGCACAACTATATAGTGAGCAAACTCCACCATGTCTACATACCGTACAGCGCAACTATATAGTGAGCAAACTCCACCATGTCTACATACCGTACAGCGCAACTATATAGTGAGGAAACTCCACCATGTCTACATACCGTACAGCGCAACTATATAGTGAGCAAACTCCACCATGTATACATACCGTACAGCACAACTACATAGTGAGCAAACTCCACCATGTCTACTTACCGTACAGTGCAACTATATAGTGAGCAAACTCCACCAGTCTACTTACCGTACAGCGCAGCTATATGGTGAGCAAACTCCACGATATCTTCTTACCGTACAGCGCAACTATATAGTGAACAAACTCCACCATGTCTACATACCGTACAGCACAACTATATAGTGAGCAAACTCCACCATGTCTACATACCGTACAGCGCCACTATATAGTGAGCAAACTCCACCATGTCTACATACCGTACAGCGCAACTACATAGTGAGCAAACTCCACCATGTCTACATACCGTACAGCGCAACTACATAGTGAGCAAACTCCACCATGTCTACATACCGTACAGCGCAACTATATAGTGAGCAAACTCCACCATGTCTACATACCGAACAGCGCAACTATATAGTGAGCAAACTCCACCAAGTCTACATACCGTACAGTGCAACTATATAGTGTGCAAACTCCACCATGTCTAATTACCGTACAGTACAACTATATAGTGGGCAAACTCCACCATGTCTACTCACCGTACAGTGCAACTATATAGTGAGCAAACTCCACCATGACTACTTACCGTACAGCGCAACTATATAGTGAACAAACTCCACCATGTCTACTTACCGCACAGCGCAACTATATAGTGAGCAAACTCCACCATGTCTACTCACCGTACAGCGAAACTATATAGTGAGCAAACTCCACCATGTCTACATACCGTACAGCGCAACTATATAGTGAGCAAACTCCACCATGTCTACATACCGTACAGCGCAACTATATAGTGGGCAAACTCCACCATGTCTACATACCGTACAGCGCAACTATGTAGTGAGCAAACTCCACCATGTCTACTTACCATACAGCGCAACTATATAGTGAGCAAACTCCAACATGTCTACATACCGTACAGCGCAACTATATTGTGAGCAAACTTCACCATGTCTACTCAACGTACAGCGCAACTATATAGTTAGCAAACTCCACCATGTCTACTCACCGTACAGCGCAACTTTATAGTGAGCAAACTCCACCATGTCTACTTACCGTACAGCGCAACTATATAGTGAGCAAACTCCACCATGTCTACTTACCGTACAGCGCAACTATATAGTGAGCAAACTCCAACATGTCTACATACCGTACAGCGCAACTATATTGTGAGCAAACTCCACCATGTCTACTCACCGTACAGCGCAACTATATAGTTAGCAAACTCCACCATGTCTACTCACCGTACAGCGCAACTTTATAGTGAGCAAACTCCACCATGTCTACTTACCGTACAGCGCAACTATATAGTGAGCAAACTCCACCATGTCTACTTACCGTACAGCGCAACTATATAGTGAGCAAACTCCACCATGTCTATATACCGTACAGCACAACTATATAGTGAGCAAACTCCACCATGTCTACTTACCGTACAGTGCAACTATATAGTGAGCAAACTCCACCATGTCTGCATACCGTACAGCGCAATTATATAGTGAGCAAACTCTACCATGTCTATATACCGTACAGCGCAACTATATAGTGAGCAAACTCCACTATGTCTACATACCGTACAGCGCAACTATATAGTGAACAAACTCCACCATGTCTATATACCGTACAACGCAATTATATAGTGAGCAAACTCCACCATGTCTACTTACCGTACAGCGCAACTATATAGTGAGCAAACTCCACCATGTCTACATACCGTACAGCGCAACTATATAGTGAGCATACTCCACCATGTCTACTTACCATAGAGCGCAACTATATAGTGAGCAAACTCCACCATGTCTACATACCGTACAGCACAACAATATAGTGAGCAAACTCCACCATGTCTACATACCGTACAGCGCAACAATATAGTGAGCAAACTCCACCATGCCTACTCACCGTACAGTGCAACTATATAGTTAGCAAACTCCACCATGTCTACTCACCGTACAGCGCAACTTTATAGTGAGCAAACTCCACCATGTCTACTTACCGTTCAGCGTAACTATATAGTGAGCAAACTCCACCATGTCTACATAACGTACAGCGTAACTATATAGTGAGCAAACTCCACCATGTCTACATACCGTACAGCACAACTATATAGTGGGCAAACTCCACCATGTCTACATACCGTACAGCGCAACTATATAGTGAGCAAACTCCACCATGTCTACATACCGTACAGCGCAACTATATAGTGAGCAAACTCCACCATGTCTACATACCGTACAGCGCAACTATATAGTGAGCAAACTCCACCATGTATACATACCGTACAGCACAACTATATAGTGAGCAAACTCCACCATGTCTACTTACCGTACAGTGCAACTATATAGTGAGCAAACTCCACCAGTCTACTTACCGTACAGCGCAGCTATATGGTGAGCAAACTCCACGATATCTTCTTACCGTACAGCGCAACTATATAGTGAACAAACTCCACCATGTCTACATACCGTACAGCACAACTATATAGTGAGCAAACTCCACCATGTCTACATACCGTACAGCGCAACTATATAGTGAGCAAACTCCACCATGTCTACATACCGTACAGCGCAACTACATAGTGAGCAAACTCCACCATGTCTACATACCGTACAGCGCAACTACATAGTGAGCAAACTCCACCATGTCTACATACCGTACAGCGCAACTATATAGTGAGCAAACTCCACCATGTCTACATACCGTACAGCGCAACTATATAGTGAGCAAACTCCACCAAGTCTACATACCGTACAGTGCAACTATATAGTGTGCAAACTCCACCATGTCTAATTACCGTACAGCACAACTATATAGTGGGCAAACTCCACCATGTCTACTCACCGTACAGTGCAACTATATAGTGAGCAAACTCCACCATGACTACTTACCGTACAGCGCAACTATATAGTGAGCAAACTCCACCATGTCTACTCACCGTACAGCGAAACTATATAGTGAGCAAACTCCACCATGTCTACATACCGTACAGCGCAACTATATAGTGAGCAAACTCCACCATGTCTACATACCGTACAGCGCAACTATATAGTGGGCAAACTCCACCATGTCTACATACCGTACAGCGCAACTATGTAGTGAGCAAACTCCACCATGTCTACTTACCATACAGCGCAACTATATAGTGAGCAAACTCCAACATGTCTACATACCGTACAGCGCAACTATATTGTGAGCAAACTTCACCATGTCTACTCAACGTACAGCGCAACTATATAGTTAGCAAACTCCACCATGTCTACTCACCGTACAGCGCAACTTTATAGTGAGCAAACTCCACCATGTCTACTTACCGTACAGCGCAACTATATAGTGAGCAAACTCCACCATGTCTACTTACCGTACAGCGCAACTATATAGTGAGCAAACTCCACCATGTCTACATACCGTACAGCACAACTATATAGTGAGCAAACTCCACCATGTCTACTTACCGTACAGCGCAACTATATAGTGAGCAAACTCCACCATGTCTACATACCGTACAGCGCAACTATATAGTGAGCAAACTCCACCATGTCTACATACCGTACAGCGCAACTATATAGTGAGCAAACTCCACCATGTCTACATACCGTACAGCGCAACTATATAGTGAGCAAACTCCACCATGTCTATATACCGTACAGCGCAACTATATAGTGAGCAAACTCCACCATGTCTACTTACCGTACAGTGCAACTATATAGTGAGCAAACTCCACCATGTCTACTTACCGTACAGCGCAACTATATAGTGAGCAAACTCCACCATGTCTACATACCGTACAGCGCAACTATATAGTGAGCAAACTCCACCATGTCTACATACCGTACAGCGCAACTATATAGTGAGCAAACTCCACCATGTCTACATACCGTACAGCGCAACTATATAGTGGGCAAACTACACCATGTCTACATACCGTACAGCGCAACTATATAGTGAGCAAACTCCACCATGTCTACTTACCGTACAGCGCAACTATATAGTGAGCAAACTCCACCATGTCTACATACCATACAGCACAACTATATAGTGAGCAAACTCCACCATGTCTACTTACCGTTCAGCGCAACTATATAGTGAGCAAACTCCACCATGTCTACTTACCGTACAGCGCAACTATATAGTGAGCAAACTCCACCATGTCTACATACCGTACAGCACAACTATATAGTGAGCAAACTCCACCATGTATACTTACCGTACAGCGCAACTATATAGTGAGCAAACTCCACCATGTCTACATACCGTTCAGCGCAACTATATATCGAGCAAACTCCATCATGTCTACTTACAGTACAGCGCAACTATATAGTGAGCAAACTCCACCATGTCTACTTACCGTACAGCGCAACTATATACTGAGCAAACTCCACCATGTCTACTTGCCGTACAGCGCAACTATATACTGAGCAAACTCCACCATGTCTAAATACCGTACAGCGCAACTATATAGTGAGCAAACTCCACCATGTCTACATACCATACAGCGCAACTATATAGTGAGCAAACTCCACCATGTCTACTTACCGTACAGCGCAACTATATAGTGAGCAAACTCCACCATGTCTACATACCGTACAGCGCAACTATATAGTGAGCAAACTCCACCATGTCTACATACCGTACAGCGCAACTATATAGTGGGCAAACTCCACCATGTCTACATACCGTACAGCGCAACTATATAGTTAGCAAACTCCACCATGTCTACTCACCGTACAGCGCAACTATATAGTGAGCAAACTCCATCATGTCTACTCACCGTACAGCGCAACTATATAGTGAGCAAACTCCACCATGTCTACATACCATACAGCGAAACTATATAGTGAGCAAACTCCACCATGTCTACATACCATACAGCGCAACTATATAGTGAGCAAACTCCACCATGTCTACTTACCGTACAGTGCAACTATATAGTTAGCAAACTCCACCATGTCTACTTACCGTACTGCGCAACTATATAGTGAGCAAACTCCACCATGTCTACATACCGTACAGCGCAACTATATAGTTGGCAAACTCCACCATGTCTACATACCATACAGCGCAACTATATAGTGAGCAAACTCCACCATGTCTACATACCGTACAGCGCAACTATATAGTGAGCAAACTCCACCATGTCTACATACCGTACAGCGCAACTATATAGTGAGCAAACTCCACCATGTCTACTTACCGTACAGCGCAACTATATAGTGAGCAAACTCCACCATGTCTACATACCGTACAGCGCAACTATATAGTGAGCAAACTCCACCATGTCTACTTACCGTACAGCGCAACTATATAGTAGCAAACTCCACCATGTCTACTCACCGTACAGCGCAACTATATAGTGAGCAAACTCCACCATGTCTACTTACCGTACAGCGCCACTATATAGTGAGCAAACTCCACCATGTCTACATACCGTACAGCGCAACTACATAGTGAGCAAACTCCACCATGTCTACATACCGTACAGCGCAACTACATAGTGAGCAAACTCCACCATGTCTACTTACCGTACATTGCAACTATATAGTGAGCAAACTCCACCATGTCTATATACTGTACAGCACAACTATATAGTGAGCAAACTCCACCATGTCTACATACCGTAGAGCGCAACTATATAGTGAGCAAACTCCACCATGTCTACATACTGTACAGCGCAACTATATAGTGAGGAAACTCCACCATGTCTACTTACCGTACAGTACAACTATATAGTGAGGAAACTCCACCATGTCTACATACCGTACAGCGCAACTATATAGTGGGCAAACTCCACCATGTCTACATACCGTACAGCCCAACTATATAGTGAGCAAACTACACCATGTAAAGGAATTTATATAAGCATTCGCTGTGCTTGTTTTCCGATCCAAATTCATTTGTTTGGTGTATATTTATTCCAATGTTTATTATCATCTGAACTGAATGCAATATGTTTAAACTAATTGAAGAAATCAGGTAGATGGTGGCACATTGAAACATGGCTAACGTTAATTTGAAATACTCATCGGCTACCCCAAAACAAAGCCATTTATATCATGTGTCACAGACCGCCGGCGAGCACTTAGGGTGTGGTGGTCGAGATCGACAAAGAAAGAGGGAACGGTTTTATAAATGTCTACTGCGTATATTCTGGCAATCTTCCAAGCTTGTCCAGCCCTTTCAGCCGTTTCTCTCTACAACCAATATATACAAATATACAGTTTCATACTTATATACATCACATAATTAACAATCACATCATAAGTTATACCATATCACCAGACATATGTAATGACATGAATTGCATTGCAGGATTTAAGAAATACAATATATGATGGTGTTGTTTAAGTTAGACAATGCAAATCATGTCTTTATATCTGATCGATATTTCTCAAAAACAAACAGGTTATCAGTCAATGTACATGCATACTATGTTATCGGAATGGTAGTAGAAACGAGTAGCAATAGTTACCTGAAGGTATATATATATATATATATATATATATATATATATATATATATATATAATATGGATTATTTGTAGCACATAATTAATGCCGTCTTGTTTGTGTTTTGTGAAAATGGCGGACGTATCATAGGCATACAGTGAGTGGTTAGTAAAGAGCACGTGCTTACGTATTGTCATGTGTCAGGTCAAATATACGTGGCACTTATTTTTTAACTATTGGTCCAAGGCAAATAACTAAACAATGCTACACTGTACTACATATGCAACGTTACAAACTAACTGAAGGTGTTACAAAGTTTTTAACTCACTGGTTCAAATTGGTCTATATTTCTATATTTCGGGTTCAAGTTACTCCTGCATCAGCACTATTTCGGGCTATATCGCCGACGGGCAGTTTACCTTTCCTGTGCAGGCTCCAGCGGTTAACCAGTACTTGGGTGCACCAACCTCCGTAAGAAAATGCCAACTTTTTCATATAAATGAGACACGGCCTGAGCGGGGCTCGAACCCGTGACCATCAGTGATGATAGGTTACAGTGGTATACCTTAACCACTCGACCACAGAGGCGGGGTTCAAATAGGGCAAAGATGACAACCACATATATGTGTTCATAGAGTTTGTATTTATTAACAACAAGTGCACCCTATGACACATACATAGCAACGATGTCGTCATAGAACCTAGTGATGACACACTTTCTTTACATTGTACAGTCCATGTTGTATGTGATTTGTTGTTGCAGGGCGATGTCGGCCACAGTTTGAATTGTCGCTTATACTATTGATCTACTATAAGAAAGTATTACCTGCAACGTAACCTAATATCAGAAAGTATTACCTGCAACGTAACCTAATATCAGAAAGTATTACCTACAGCTTGACCTAATATTTAGAAAGTATTACCTGCAACGTAACCTAATATCAGAAAGTATTACCTACAGCTTGACCTAATATTTAGAAAGTATTACATTCAGTTTCACCTAATATCTCTAGAAGGTATTGCAAGCAAATTGACCTAATATCAGAAAATATTGCAAGCAATTTGACCTAATATCAGAATATATTGCAAGTAGTTTGACCTAATATCATAATATATTGCAAGTAGTTTGACCTAATATCATAATATATTGCAAGTAGTTTGACCTAATATCATAATATATTGCAAGTAGTTTGACCTAATATCATAATATATTGCAAGTAGTTTGACATACTATCTAGAAGGTATAACCTGCATTTAAGCACAACTAGTTGGAACTATAATTATAAATATTATCTAGTATGATTGTACTAGACAAGTGTTTCTGCATGACGTATGGTTGATTGATATGCACTAAAATATGATTTAATTTATTAGGCTGTAATACATACGAACAATACCAAAGACGAACTTGAGAGCAAAACGCATCGAATATCATTGTTAGACAATGCAGACAGCCAATAAAAAAAAAACACACGTATATTGTATAAGATTCCATATTGTCGTATTTCGAGCTCATATCAGTTCCTAGATTTATATTTTATTCAAACACGACCCAGCTAATAACATACATACTTGTAGAGTAAAATCTACCTCGGGTTATTCTGCGATATACCTACCTTGAACTATGCTGCGCTCGCACCCGTGTTTTGGCTATTCCATTTATACAATGCGTGTAAAGTTTTATGAATGAAATTCAGGTGATGTTTGTAAATACTACCGTGGGAATTCGCAGAAGTGAGCTATTTTTAGAATCAGATAATCTCTTGTCCGTTTTGCTTTTCTGTTAAGTAACGTTTCAGTTACTATTCTGTACAGTTTTATTTGACAAAATAAATAAAATTATTGATCAGTTACAACTTTTGTTCATTTATGCACTAGAATGATATTTTCCATAAAAAAATAACGTCATCACCCCTTACGCGGGAGGACATTTCGAAAGCCAAATGCAGCGGAGTAGCACCGCGTTTGAAGAAAATACACCTTTGATTCTCGTCTAAAATTATTAGAAGTAAGTCGTGTTAGACTCGAAATAATAAGTATCAACCGTGGTATATCGCAGACAACCCTCGTTTGTCGTTCTTATGCGTAGAAATATATCACGAAAGCCTTCGCCCTTCGTGATATATTTCTACGCATAAGAATTTCAAACTCGGGTTATTTTGCGATATACCACGGTTGATACTTATTATTTCTTAATTAGTTGACGTATACCCTAATGAATGAGAAAGATCTAGAAGACGAGATTGGTGATCTGGTGAAACAGAAACAGGAGCTATGGATGCGACGCTTGACTCTGGAAAAGATGATGGAAGAAATGCAAGGTAGTCAGGAAACTATATCTTGACGCGGAAATTCGTCTGGCATAAATAAAGAAAATATTCGAAAAAAATATTCCAGAGGAAATTCATTCATTATAAATATGTAATTATAACATATAAAACAAGTTTAAATGAGTGTCTTAATTAATCGGTTTCAATTGGGAACACATGTTTTATATATTTTATAAGTGTATTCGTGTTACGGGACGATGCTATGTATTTTAATAATATATATATATATTACTACGTATCTATGTTCCTGACATTAAGCCGAGAGGAAATACAATATAGGTATATATATATATAACTAAGTACACGTATCAGGAAATCATGTCTTGTCATGGAACATATAGTAGATGAATCGAAGTTAAATCTGATAGTTGAATGATAGTCATGGTACTAGTATATAAGATACATACATATGAAAATATTGGCGGGTGACACGCTGGATCCGTACTCCAGAGACCGACGGTTCGATTCTCTGCAACACCACACACTTATACGGACTAACATCATAGTGTTGCTGAGGTCTCGTGCCGGATATACGAATACACACCTTACACCGGACAAAGGCAGCATCCGTATTAGAGTTCTATCTTTATTGGCAAATTCCCTTCAAACCATTAAAATGACTAAAATATTCAAGGGACGTCGCTCACATAATCACCTGTAGTGTCGATGAATAAAACGCAGATATACACTCACACATTTGCTTGACAATCATTATTAATTTGGTGGTTTTAATTTCGTCCTAGAAGACACATCAGAAGAGACCAGCAATCTCCGACCGGCAGCTGCCTTTCCAAATCTAGTGGACGTCATGGAAGAAAGAATTCAAACATTCGATGAGAATGATATTGCAGGACAACTGTTTCACGGACATTTGTTACATAGGTTAGTGTTAGCTTCAACGTTAATTGAATGTTGAGTGTTGATTCATTAAGCTTTAGACAACAACGCACTCTAGGTTATCAAAGAAATAATGTTTGCCTTTCAGTTATTTACTGGCGAATAAAACATGGTTTGGAGTTTGGAGGCGTAGTAATTAACACGCATGTCTAAGTGGTTAATTCCGGAGCTCAGAACGAAACAACTGCTAGTAAAATGACGTCATGTTTGACGTCACTCGCTATATACGCGTACAATGTTGTATTGCATATTTAAACACGATACATTCCTTCTATGCGTATACATACATATTGCCGGGGTATGTCTGATTGAACACCGTTCTCACTGACTGTGACGATACCCGGAGCTATGTCTGATTGAACACCGTTCTCACTGACTGTGACGATACCCGGAGCTATGTCTGATTTTACACCGTTCTCACTGGCTGTGACGATACCCGGAGCTATGTCCGATTGAACACCGTTCTCACTGACTGTGACGATACCCGGAGCTATGTCTGTTTGAACACCGTTCTCACTGACTGTGACGATACACGGAGCTATGTCTGATTGGACACCGTTCTCACTGACTGTGACGATACCCGGAGCTATGTCTGATTGGACACCGTTCTCACTGACTGTGACGATACCCGGAGCTATGTCTGATTGAACACCGTTCTCATTGTGTGGCGATATCCGGAGCTATGTCTGATTGGACACCGTTCTCATTGTGTGACGATATCCGGTTCTACATGAGTCTAGCAACCTTATAAAGCTCAATGTCTACCTGTGCTTAATTTCCTTTTCATTTACAGTAATACCTCTGATGTTTGTGTTCTATCTATATAATTCGATACTAATTCTAAATTGAGTATAAATAGTGCAGATGATAACGGACAGCCTTGCCGGACGCCATGTTGAATGTGGACCTCACCCGAGAGATTGTTAATAATGATACTAGAAATATAAATTAATTACCGAAATTGAAATGCGCTAAACAGCTCATGGTCGAGGCTATCGAATGCTTTTTCAAAGTCAGCTAAAAGTAATAATCCAGACTTGTTTCTTTAGTTTCAAAAATTAACTTTATATTTTGGCAACTATTTCTGCTCTTGAGAAACCCAGTTTGCGCATAGTTTACTAAGGGGCTTGTACGTTTCTAAAATTTGTTTGCAATAGATTCAGTAGCAATTTTATAGTCTATGTTTAACATAATAATTGGAATACATGTACATAATTTGCAATCTAAACTTTATTTATTTTACAACGACTGCGAAGCAAGTTCTAACAACTTATATTAATCACTCTCGTTGGCGCGGATGAAAGCGTATAATTATGTGGTCATTCGTGTGGGAGGAAACCGGAGTACCCGGAGAAAACCCACCTGTCCGATCTGGCGACCATCGTACCATCTCACATACTTCCCGGTCCGAGGATCGAACCCGGGTTGCATTGTTGAGAAGCACATTTGTTGAGACAATACATTCTTAGTTTGCCTTGATATGAATAATTGATTGATTCAATGAAATATTTTTAAATATCATCCCAAAATATTAAAACCAATTCTACAGATATGCTATCAGAACATAATATCGACATAGAACAGGCCTTAGGCTAATGAACTGTAAATACACGAATTTAATACATACATGTTCATACGGTCATTGCGTTCACATTACATTTCACTAACATACATACGTGTACTATCATAAACACTACATGTACATTAAATGAGCAAACACAATTCAGTATATAGATCATGAAAATACTTCGAGTATTTTTAGTTTATACAAATTTATTTTAGCTCGATTGCGAAACAAGTTATTTCAACTTATATTAATCAGTCTCGAGACTTCATTCCTGGTGGAATCCATCGCCAGGAGGGAGAGAGAAGTGGCACACTCGTAACGGCTCCAGCGGGGCTCGAACTTCGGATCTTTCGCACATGGATACTCGAGTATTTTTGACATGCCATGGTATTCGGTTTCTACAGCATTCGTATTGCAGAATTGGCATATTCCGTTTTATTTATCAATACCTTTGTAAAAGTCTTCACTACGAGACTGGACTGTCATCGTGTTTGAATCTCTGGTGGTATTTTCAGTATTGACAGTAGCGTTGGAATTGACGGCAGATACTTAATCCAATTGTCAATCCCAGTTTCTTAGACGGTGCCTGTCGTAGTTGTTTGTACCAATGTAGATGCAACTTTGTATTCATT
This sequence comes from Archivesica marissinica, assembly GCA_014843695.1. Taxonomy (NCBI): domain Eukaryota; kingdom Metazoa; phylum Mollusca; class Bivalvia; order Venerida; family Vesicomyidae; genus Archivesica; species Archivesica marissinica. The sequence goes on from CM026387.1 coordinate 13,075,009, forward strand.
CAGATGTGAGAAGAACATCGATTTAGTTGTCGATTTGTCGGCAGAGGAGAACAATGATATTGAAGCCTCCATTAAAACAGACAAGGGTCCTACCGATACGGAGGAGTTCGAACACACGGAACGCAGTAAGGCTATGTCCGCTTCCGCACCACTATGCTACAAGAAAGAACCGGAAGAGGATGCACCACCAACGGACTCACACTCGGATTTGAATAATAGTGATGTATGTTGTATTGATGAAAATATTATCTCTCCCGATGCATAGCACACTTAGCCCAGTATTAATTTCATAAGAAAAGTGTTCACTGGATGTACCATGTCCTATGTCGTACATGCATATGACGACGCGTCCAATTGCACTTATCTGTACAATGCAACTAATTGGGTAACACACTTGGAACCTGACAACAAATGGATTTTACTCAGAAAAGTGTATTCAATGTTATAAAACACTCCATTGAAACAACTAGTTCGCCTTATGTTATTTCAATCGATTCTCGTGTTGTATATGGTTGCATATGTTGAGTATTCTTGTCAGAATGATCTTCTAGTATTAAATTTAAATATTGTGGGTTTTTTTAAATTTTGTTTATTTTACAATGATTGCTAAGCAGTTTTAACAACTTATATTAATCGCTCTCGTTGGCGCGGATGAAAGCGTAACTGTGGTCATTCGTGTGGGAGGAAACCGGAGTACCCGGAGAAAACCCACCTGCCCGGTCCGGCGACCTCCGTACCATCTCACACACTTCCCGGGCCGAGGATCGAACCGAATCGAAATCTTGTGTTTGAATGTTGTGCAATACTAATAGTTGCGGGAAGGTTGGATGCATGTCTCAAATGTTGGTAAACGATTATTTGGATTGAATTGTATTTAAGAAAGTTTCTTTTATACAAATTTATTTTAGCTCGATTAATAAACAAGTTCTTACAACTTATATTAATCACTCTCGAGACCTCGTGCCTGGTGGAATCCATCGCCACGAGGGAGGGAGAAGGGGCATATGGAATGTAAGTGCCTTGCCTAAGGGCATACTCGTAATGGCTTCAGCGGGGCGCGACTTCCGGCCCTATCGCACCTGAAGCGAACGCGCTACCACGGCGCTATCACGGCGCTACCACGGCGCTATCACGGCGCTACCACGGCGCTACCACGGCGCTATCACGGCGCTACCACGGCGCTATCACGACTTTCATTCTGGTATGATGTTGTTATCTTATTAGCAGTTTATTTGCAATTTCAGACTGAGAAACCAACATACACTCTGAACCGTGTGCCAGCCCAGATACGACAAGCACTAAGTAAGATTATTTACAAACGATTGCATTTTATACAGCGAGTGTCCCGTTGTTATACTTGCAAGGGGAATCAGACATGACAAGAATGATTTAAGTGTATTCAGTAGCTCGCTATTGTTATTTATTAAGCGGATGGAACCGGATACAAAAAATGTCAACTTTGAATCCTCCACCATTGACACGCCACTCGGAAAAAATCGGTTATACTAATTTTGCAAACGGTGTGCTATTTTTAGAATTTACTAGGATTACGATCACGTGACTAGAATGTGAATGGCTGCGGAAAAAGCCGAACAATTTTCTGCCAAATTCGGGACAATATTTTTCTCAAAATGACTAGGTTGGTCAAGAAAGATTTTATTATTTCGAATACACTTAAAGCGACATTACATCACAAAAAGCAAATGAAATGCGTTTTTCACGTATACATGCATTACTACAACGAATTCTTCTCAATATATTCGAACATTTAATCAATAAACAGTGTTTTTGTGGTCGACATACTTCAAAAGTGAAAGTAGGATTTCATATAATGGTCATCCACGCTCCTGAATTGACGTTGTATTGTCATTGGAGTCAATACTAAAACGCACGATACTTTTGTTTAGTGATAATTTACCTAAGATTAGTCTACACATAACTATCCATAGGCACACCTGTGAGATATAACGGTAAATATGTACACTAAATCGTGTTATTTCTGATACACGCATTGTATTACGCATGCATATCGACCCTATTTACATTATTTAGTTATGTTAACAAACCGCGTATTCGACATTTGTTTATTTCTAGAAATACTCAGTTTTTGAGGCAAATATTTGGAAACAAATTATACCATATAATAGGAAATTACTTTCTGCAGACATTTGCATTTTTACTGATGTAGTGTCGCTTTAAAATGTCTTTGATATTATTTGTTTAACCAGACACTTGGGTTATAGGCATTTCTAACCTATTCTGATGATGAGATGTACACTGGATTAAGGACGCACTCACCTGTGTAGGGGTTATCTCAACATATAAATTTAATAAGCGTTTAGGCAAAGCAAAAATAAACACTGGTTTCTTTCAAATAAAATATAAATCAATAAGCAGGTGTCGCATTTTTTTATTCAATTCTAATCCAATCCATACTCTTGTAGTAGTGTAATGTGTTTCTCATAAAGTCATTGTGCAATTCGTTGTTCTCGCGGATTAGATCCGTCAGTCGTCACCGACGACGCGGGGGCTCGACTTGCTCATCGTCAGAACTTAGATTCGCAGCGATGTTGTCGCGACGATCTCCGGCTGCAGTAGCACGACGACCAGCCGTTCTTTAAGGAGCACGGGTGACCTGGTTACCCGCCCTCCGTGGGGCACGACCGTCTGATCTTGGCTGTCTATCATCCTGTACTGGCGCAGGCTGGTTATCATCCTGTACTGGCGCGGGCTGGTTATCATCCTGTACTGGCGCGGGCTGGTTATCATCCTGTACTGGCGCGGGCTGGTTATCACCCTGTACTGGCGCGGGCTGGTTATCACCCTGTACTGGCGCGGGCTGGTTATCATCCTGTACTGGCGCGGGCTGGTTATCATCCTGTACTGGCGCGGGCTGGTTATCATCCTGTACTGGCGCGGGCTGGTTATCATCCTGTACTGGCGCGGGCTGGTTATCATCCTGTACTGGCACGGGCTGGTTATCATCCTGTACTGGCACGGGCTGGTTATCATCCTGTACTGGCACGGGCTGGTTATCATCCTGTACTGGCACGGGCTGGTTATCATCCTGTACTGGCGCGGGCTGGTTATCATCCTGTACTGGCACGGGCTGGTTATCATCCTGTACTGGCACGGGCTGGTTATCATCCTGTACTGGCACGGGCTGGTTATCATGATTGGGGATGTGTAAATTATATATATATATATCCTTTAGACTACCGTCTTGCTGTCAGCAAGGAACAGAACATTATTGTTTATGATTTGGGCAAGAACATATCCAACATCCCATGTGTTGGCCACTATGTTTGGTGTGTAAGTGTTGGCACTGTGAGTCTTGAAGTCAGACATATTATCCCACTGATTTATGACAAGTTATGGCATTTTGTTGTTTGGCCGAAAGTGGTTGAATGGCTATGGAGAGTACATGGGCCAAACTGCACATGGCTGTGGTTGTTATAGATCGAACGTCCCATCAAATGTATCGACAAGAAATGGAACCACAATAACGGTATTAGTCGGGGCACCGTAACTATCAGTACATGCACTGACAGGTGGTGGTTGATGTGCATCGACACATCGAGAGTGGATATCTAGGTCATCTTGACGATGCCCAACAATACGGCTTGATGAAACAGGTTGGACCAGACTTACATTTGCCAGACGATTTGCTTATTTTATGCGACAAAAATCTACCCTAATCGCGATTATGTTATGAACGCATATACCTCGAAAGCAGCCAGGAGAAAAACAAACGTGTTGTAAACTAAATAGATATATCACAAAATACAGAGTGCGCGTAGAGCATGCTATGGCAGATATCAAATGTTATAGATGTGTTGGTACTGTGTGGAGAAACCCCAGAAATATGTTGTCCCAAACGGTGTCCATATGTGTTTCGTTGTGTGTAGGCGCAAGCAAATGGAACCGATTCTTTAAGAAATAAAATAAAATAGTATGGCTATATCCGATTTCTTTTCTTTGAATTATTGTCGTTACAAGTTGGCTTGGATGTATGGGGTTTTCATTTTACTGGCACGGCTAACCCAGATAAATAGATGGCAACAGTCCATATAGAAATCCTACACAGTCATGCCAACTACAAAGGACAGTAATGTACAGTTCTCATTATAGTGTACGCCTCACAAAATAAATAACCCATTGCTACAGCCATGCATAAATTTTATATTGTACAATAAACTTGAGAAAACCCCCAATATCTTATTGTCATCCGATGTTCATCTCGTCATCTGAATAGGTTAGAAATGCCTATTAAATAGTGGTTTTATGATACATGATAACAACACTTTTAGAAATTGTGACAGTGATTTTTGACACTGTATCTTTAAGCCGAAACTCTGCATTGTGTGAACAATCAGATGTTTTGTCGCAAGCAAATATCATTGAAAGATGACGAGACAATTACGGTAGTGTGTAACATATCCGCTGTACATTTATCTATCTAACTGTGTACATCAACAACAAAAACAGAAACTACTTTTCGAAAGCTAATGATGTACATTATTTTTTCAAGGTGACATCGAGCAAACGCATACATTTATCACCAACATACGGAAGAGGGTAGGACTGGCAAGGAGGAAATCCGCTACTCTGGGGATTAATGGAGATCGGAAACTCGCCTCCGCCAGTCTACAAGGCCATGTTAATCCGGGCAAGTTCCTGAAGAAACGATGATAGATATCTGCAGTATTGTAGGATTTGGAATATGGGAATTAATACTGTAAAAGTGCTTTACATGTGTTTGCTTGTTTGTTTTGTGGTGTGCCTAATGCTCAACACAGGTCACACATCTATGGGCAGTACTTGTTTTTGTAGTGTTTGGTTTTGGGTGTTGTGGCATAACGTCGCACCAGGTAAAATGGCGACACTCCAGCTATTATTTCCGGATGAAGACCGCGGATGCCCCTCCGAGTAGTTTTTATACACGGACGTGCATACTTAACGTCGCACCAGGTAAAATGGCGACACTCCAACTAGTATTTGCCGATGAAGTCCGCGGATGCCCCTCCGAGCATACATGGACGTGCATACGAATAAAACCACCGACATACGGCAAGCCAGCTGGGTAGCTTATTCACTTGAACGAATTCGGCACCTCAGTGGGATTCGAACCTACATATGTGAGTGGCAATTGATATGAAGTCAACGACAGTAGCCGCTTGGCCACATTAGTCCCCGTAGTGTAGTACACGGGGCACGGTGAGAACCCGTGTTGAATTATCGCCTTGATTGTCTTTGCATTAAATAAGGCCACATCAATGGTGGGATTCGAGAGAGTGAGAACCATACGCGGCCCATATGTCTTATGTTTAATAATGTTATTGAGATGAATGAATACGGAGGCACGGTGGGAACATGGCGCGAATTTATTTATATGCAACATATACGCTTATAATTAGTAGAAATAAACGTCTCATATCTCAACATGCATGAATTATGACACAATGTGAACAGTACCAGGACGTCATTCGCAATTTCTGGCGGAGTCAGCGTTATGTCTGTGTGGAACATTATACTAATGTATGCATGGCGATGTCATGCATGTTTCCTGTGTGTCTAATGTTTATTCATGATCACTAGATAATAACTCGTCGCCATGTCATATTAAGGCGTGACCATGCCACAATGACCATATACTATGAGAGGGTAGGAATACATACCAGTTGGGAATGTACACTAAACTCTAATTCCAGTCAAAACGCTTTCCAAACGTTGTAAAGAGTTCTTCATTAAACGGCTCATAAAAGTCCTTTAATTTTTGCATGACATTTGGATCTATGTTCGGATGGGGCCTGCCCTTTCCCTTCTCTAAGCATTCAACAGTGTTCAGTTTCCTCTTCAAGCAAAAGAATCCCCTGCTCTCTACATAAGCAAAATCCGTCATCTTAAAATAGTGCTTCACTCCTAGGAAACGTTCTATTTCATGTAATTCCTTCAAAGGATTCTTGGCAAATTCGTCGCCGTCAACTATATGAATTTGCTTTGCACTGAAGTATTCTAGCCATAAATTGAGATATTTTATATATACAGATTTTGAGACTAGTGTTTTCTTGTCGTTTATTTCTCCACTTAACGGGTCGATTATGTTCTCTTTCACTGTCCCGCCAAACAGAAACTGCGGCCTCCCAACCGTCATCTGGGCGAACTCTGATTCAAGCCTCTTGATTGGGTGTCTAACAGTAACAATGAGCTTCATATCCGGGTTATATCTGTACATCCGATGAGGCGCCTCCACACTTGTGAAATATTGAGCGGAGTTTTCGACCGTCAGCTGGCCTGGTTGGCTACACGGCATCTGACGTAGGTACCACAACCACTGACGCATGTATCGCAAATTAAAGTATTGCACACCCTCAGAGTTCATTTCCATTGCGATGTCAGGATGCTCGTTGAGAAATGTTCGAACCGATCCGGTTCCACACTTCGGTACACCGATCATGACTATATCAGGTTCATTTTGGGTGCAATAATTACCGCCTCTTACATCCGTACGGTCCAATATCTTCGGCATTTCATTAATGTGAACATTATCTGTTTTGAGATAGATTTTATAATTATTTTTCTTTGCAGATAGCATAATTATCGGAACGTCTTGTAAAGTAATGTAATACAATATAGTCCAAACTAAGACCAATACAAATGGCATTGTAAGAAAATATGCCGTTTTTGTAATTTGTAAAACGTGCCATCTAGTTTCATTCCAAAGGCGCCACATTGTCACGAAGAAAGCAACTGCAATTTCCTTAGTTAAAATCCACTTTTAAAAAAATTAAAAATCACAATCAGCTTGTCTTACTGCATAGTGACATTTTATTTTGCACTGTTTTGTTTTGAATAAGAATGTATGTACATACATGTATGCGTTTGTATTATACAATGTATGATTTTATCTAGCATAACGTTCCATTGTTGTATACATCAATTACGATGGCCGCCTTAAGGAAAATGACACACATTATTTTAATCATCTACCTGTATGTTATCTTAGCATCTCATGTGTTTTTACTTTATACAGATCGCACACAAGGGTAAACATAATGATTTATAGTTAGAATTCTCGTTAAAATGTGCATAGAGGTACGACACGGGTAAACATAATAATGATTTGTAGTTAGAATTCGCGCTAAAATGTGCATAGTGGTACGACAAGGGTAAACATAAGAATGATTTGTAGTTAGAATTCGCGTTAAAATGTGCAGTGTTACGACAAGGGTAAACAGAATTATGTGTAGATAGAATTCGCGCTAAAATGTGCATAGTGCTACGACAAGGGTAAACAGAATTATGTGTAGTTAGAATTCGCGCTAAAATGTGCATAGTGCTACGACAAGGGTAAACAGGACTATGTGTAGTTAGAATTCGCGCTAAAATGTGCATAGTGCTACGACAAGGGTAAACAGGACTATGTGTAGTTAGAATTCGCGCTAAAATGTGCATAGTGGCTACGCAAGGGTAAACAGACTAGTGTATTGAATTCGCGCTAAAATGTGCATAGGGTGCGACACGGGTAAACACAAGAATGATGCGTTGCTATAAACGTTGCAATTATGCATAGTGGTGCGACAAGGGTAAACACAAGAATGATGCGTAGTTATAAACGTTGCAATTATGCATAGTGGTGCGACACGGGTAAACACAAGAATGATGCGTAGTTATAAACGTTGCAATTATGCATAGTGGTGCGACACGGGTAAACACAAGAATGATGCGTAGTTATAAACGTTGCAATATGCATAGTGGTGCGACAAGGGTAAACACAAGAATGATGTGTAGTTATAAACGTTGCAATTATGCATAGTGGTGCGACAAGGGTAAACACACGAATGATGTGTAGTTATAAACGTTGCAATTATGCATAGTGGTGCGACAAGGGTAAACACAAGAATGATGCGTTGTTATAAACGTTGCAATTATGCATAGTGGTGCGACAAGGGCAAACACAAGAATGATGCGTAGTTATAAACGTTGCAATATGCATAGTGGTGCGACAAGGGTAAACACAAGAATGATGCGTAGTTATAAACGTTGCAATATGCATAGTGGTGTGACAAGGGTAAACACACGCATGAGTGTTTTATAATACAATTGTTTATATTTAATGGGATTTGAAATCATATGTTTATTATAAGTTTATATAATTTATCCGGCATTTATAGACAGATTTATTACAGGAAATAAATGTTTGCATTTGAAACTGAATGAATTGGTCTATAATATCTTCGAGTGTAGCGGCATCGCAAAATTCTATCTCTGGCTTTATTGAAACCCAGTAACAACTTAAGACTGGCGCTAAAAGTTACAATTTGGACCTGGTATATTGAGATTTTTATCCGGAGCTGCATCCTCCTCTTCCCAATCGGTCATTACTTGAAGCATGTGCTCTTGACGATCACGGAAGGGCCGTAACTAATGTTGCTAGAACTTGTGGCCCGACCCGTTTGCTTTTCTATAATTTGTCATGTTTGTATTCACATGTATATATGTAAAAAAACTAATCGAGTAATAAAATATGATTAAACTAAACTGACGAACACACTGTGGAGCTCGGGTATGCGACGGATCAGCAGCGAGTTCTGGTCGTTGAGGACGTTCAACATGACGCATTTCGCATGCATTTGGTGGCTGAAGAGGCGAACATAATTCTGGAACGGGAAGCTGATGACGGAATCATGGCGGAATCCAGAGCTTGCAGGTTATTGTCGACAATAAGGGCTTATTTTGCCCAATAGAAACTGGATGTTTGGGTCATTTAAATGATACAAAACAAGACACTCTGCTAGCAAACATCGGCTGTGTTGAATTTCAATTCCCGGATAATGCGTTTTGTTAGCAGATAATATGTACCCAAACATGCACCCTTTAATTACGCGTGTGTGTTTTACGTTTAATTAACATCGCTACCGGTTGCCCATTTGATCGACGCCTCCTGAAGAGATTAGTCATTTTAGATTTTTGGAGGATAGTGCAATGATACAGACACAGACCGTGATAATCAAGATGACGTCACGTGATAATCTAGAGTGTCGCTACCATCGACGATAGATACCACGTCACAATTACGTCACGTCACGTGATAATCAAGAACGTCGTTACCATCGACGATAGATACTACGTCACAATTACTTGATAACGTCACTTGATGATCAAGAACGTCGTTACCATCGACGATAGATACCACTTCACAATTACTTGATAACGTCACGTGATAATCAAGAACGTCGTTACCATCGACGTCGAAGCCGATAGAAAAATATCCACAGTACATTAACTCACGCTCAGTTGCATTGAATTTCAATAGATATTCGTGTTACGTTCTACAACAATTCACAGTAAATATGATCATTGTAGCCTTATTATTATAAGGAATTCAGAATTATTTTTATATGTAGTGTTATTTTTGCGTTTTGTGTGTTCTACGTTTATTTATTGTCGCTACCGGTTGCCCATATGAGCGATGCCTCCTGAAGAGATTAGTCATTTTAGATGTTGAAGGACAGTGCAACGATACAGACAGATATCCATTCCAGAGTCTCCTCTGATTCTTTTAATGTATTATCTCGTTATACACGTGTATTCTCCTTGCTCCCGTGCATGTACTGTATGTATGTATTATCTCGTCATACACGTGTATTCTCCTTGCTCCCGTGCATGTACTGTATAGATGTATTATCTCGTCATACACGTGTATTCTCCTTGCTCCCGTACATGTACTGTATGTATGTATTATCTCGTCATACACGTGTATTCTCCTTGCTCCCGTGCATGTACTGTATGTATGTATTATCTCGTCATACACGTGTATTCTCCTTGCTCCCTCGCATGTACTGTATGTATGTATTATCTCGTCATACACGTGTATTCTCCTTGCTCCCGTGCATGTACTGTATGTATGTATTATCTCGTCTTACACGTGTATTCTCCTTGCTCCCGTGCATGTACTGTATATATGTATTATCTCGTTATACACGTGTATTCTCCTTGCTCCCGTGCTTGTACTGTATATATGTAATATCTCGTCATACACGTGTATTCTCCTTGCTCCCGTGCATGTACTGTATAGATGTATTATCTCGTCATACACGTGTATTCTCCTTGCTCCCGTGCATGTACTGTATATGTATTATCTCGTCATACACCTGTATTCTCCTTGCTCCCGTGCATGTACTGTATAGATGTACTATCTCGTCATACACGTGTATTCTCCTGCTCCCGTGCATGTACTGTAGATATGTATTATCTCGTTATACACGTGTATTCTCCTTGTTCCCGTGCATTGCATGTCAGAATAAATAATAATAATAAACATTTTATTTAACGCCTACACTGTATTCGTGATATCTTGGATGTTCCACACTGTATATTATACAGATCTTAAGTCAGCATTATATAGTTAATTCGTCCCGATTTCGTCCATCTCCTGTTTGCTTATTCGCGAAATTGTGTTTACTTATTTAGTGGTTCAGCACATTTCTCTCATTAGTTATGCATTTTGTGCACATTACGTATTATGCCACCCTATAAACACGCATGAATGGCGTATGAATTTACTATAAAGTGATGAGGCCATTAGAATGTGACAATTTACTCACATTGATGCTGACACCACGTGCATGTTAAGTCTATGACCGTAACCATCATACTAAAATTAACTAATAAATAACAAGCGAGACCAGTCGCACTGTGATTAATTGCTTACACATAATTCAAGTGCATTGTGGGTCAAATGGTAATAGTGAATGGCAGCGATGCGTCATTGATTGCGTCATCGATGACGCTTCAATGTTATTATAATGACGTAACTTCATGGTAGTGTTCGGATTTGACCGTTATCCAATGAAATGTTTTGGAATTTGGACTCGGAAATAAACGGAAACTAACAGACTTGTTCGTGATATCTGATTAGCATAAAGTAGTTCCCTTGCCTACCCGGTTAGACATAGTTATCTCACATCCCCAAAACGGCACGAAATGCCTGTATATAGGTGAGAAAGGGAATGCCTGTATATAGGTGAGAAAGGGAAATATGTGTTTATTCGTCATTGGTAATATATTACTAGTGCAGTTTTGTCACCAACATGCATATATAGCACGCTGAATCTTTATGATGTTCGGGTACATACATTATAGCCATACATTCATTTAAGCCGTAGGCCAACATGCCTACGCTTATAACGTCAAACAATGTTTTATTCGCCAATAAATAACATAACTTCTAATAATATTTCGATTCTCGCATTTTTATGATCAAAATATCTAAAAAGCGCAACAATAATTGGTGTTGTCACTTAGAGTTCGTAAATGACGCCACAAAACTACAAAACTGATAGTCAAATACGTCTAAACTATGTTTTTATTGCAGACAAAGACAAAAAGCTGAGCCATGTCAGAATGGAAAATGTCAATAGGTCAATATGACACATGAGGTGCACATAACAATTAGTAGTGACAAATCTTGCAGCGAAGGCATAGTATGCAATGTAACGATGTCATTATTCAATTTTAAAATTAATCACAGGAATATGTTCATTAATTTATATATCAAACCTGCATTTACTTCCATTAAGAATATCACAGAGTACAACAGGTCGATTGGGCGTATCCCTACCCCCACTACACATGTGCCATTCTTCCTTGAGTAAACACTGTTTGGCATATAATGTATACATGCATGCACAAAATGAATAAAGATGAACACTTATATAATTAGTATGCCATATCACAACAATTTCTCGATAAAAATGGATCTACGTGACTCTACAAGTCTACTATGCCAATAGTGTACAAAGTTATCATTAAATCTTTGTCACATTATCATTTCCAACCGATTGTGCTCTCCATACTTTATACAATCCTAGACCCGACAGCAATCTATAAAGTATAACCCAAAACGTTTTACTAGGATGTAACTCTGCATCCAATATGAGAATGTTATATACAAGTTTAACATATTTATGACTTTCGCAGTGTAATATTTTCAATCAATATTTTACAATTCTAAAATATCTATAGAATCAGCTGTCTCCTACCCAATACTCCATATACAAAAACATTCTGCGTACAGCGTTATACATTTAACACTGTTTTACAATATAGTGTGTGCACACGTTCAATGAAATCCCCATATATCACAACTATAGTTGAGGATAGGTAAAACAAGTGGAAGTCGTGATAGCGCTGTGGATGCGCGTTCGCTTCAGGTGCAAACGGTCCGGAGTTCGAGCCCCACTGGAGCCGTTGCGATTGGCACAATAGGCAAGGCATTTAAATTCCACGTTGCCTCTTCTCTTTCCCTCGTGGCGATGGATTCCATCAGGAATGAGGTCTCGAGAATGATTTATATAAGTTGAAATAACTTGTTTCGCAATCGAGCTAAAATAAATTTGTATAAACTAAAACAAGTTTATCAAATAATTAAAATCTATGCTTAATACTAACATCCAAATAATTAAATAAATAACTATTTAATTTAAAAATTGCTTTCTGAGCTTGACCTGCCAATGTTATTTGTGTATTAAGAAATGAGCCGCCCTGAGTAAAAACTATTCCTAGATATTTAAATGATTTTACAATTTCTATAAGCTTACCATAATATTTAAAACTAAGATTTCTGTGTAACATACCAGCTTTTCGAAATACCATAACCTTCGTTTTCTCCACGTTTACTTTTAGCTTCCATCTTTAAACAATATTATACCAAGATATCAAAACCATTCCGCAAGCCTTCCGCTGTTTCTGATAAAATGACAATATCGTCTGCATACAATAACATAAACAGCTGTGTCATATAAATATCAAAAGCTTAATACCATTAGCATAAAATGTTCTTCTATATCATTTAAAAGCATAGCAAATAGAAAAGGGGATATACATTCACCCTGTCGTACCCCAAGCAAACAAGGAAACTCATTGCTTAGTGTATTTAATTGTTTAACTTTAGATTTTATACTACTGTACATAAGTTTTAGTTTAAACATATTTTATTCGGATCAAATACATATATTTGATATATACACAATTTTCTATACATTCTTTTTCCCCCTTTTTTTATACATTCAAACATTAAGTTTTAATAACTTTCAATATTTTACCTCTAATACCTAATTTAATAAGTTTGAACCATAAATTATCACGCACAGCATAGTCAAAAGCTTTGCTAAAAATCAACCATTCCATAAGCGGATCCAAGTAGGCGGTACTGGTGTACGCCCCCCCCCCCTAAAATCGCCAGAGTTCGTTTTTTTGGTAAGTAATGCTTGTGTTTTTTATCAAACAAATGCATCGTTTGTGATCTAAATTTCCAAACGTTTCTCCGGGGGAGGACCAGCGGACCCCCAAGTCTTTCCAACCCTTTAATTAAATATTTTAAGCTCGTAGATTGTAACATCTTTCAGACAAATAAATAATAAAGGAGTTCAATACATTGAACATATATACGACGTTAGACACAAACAGTTCTTTTCTTTTATGCAAATAAGACAACTTTACAATATTAATCCCGGGGAGTTTTTGAAATACTACACTCTTTTGAACAGTATACCACATAAATGGAAAACAAAGTTACAGTTAGAACCAATAACATATAAAATCCCTGAATATGTAATCATAAACATCAATGCAAACACAAAAGTATGCAAACTTATATATTCGATACTAACGAATAACTCTAAACCGGATGTTATTAGGCAAACTGTAAAATGGGAAACTATGTTATCAATAGTCGATAGTAACTGGGAAAATATATTCACACAACCGATTAGAATAACTATAGAAACGAAATTAAGATCATTTCAATATAAATACTTAATGCACATAATTCCAAATAACGTTTTCCTATTTAAATGTAATATAGTTGCATCGCAACTTTGTGAATTTTGCATATTGCATAATGATTCTAACGTTCATATGTTTTGGGAATGCCACTATATACAGGATTTCTGGATTAAGATAACACATTTCTTAAGAACAATGTGGAAATAGATAATTTGGCTCCATTTAATTATGAACATATTTCGTTATGTAATTTCAAACACAATAGCAAAGTGTATGAAATGAACATAAACTATATTATACTACTTGCTAAATATTTCATCTTTAAATGCAAATGTGAGAAGATTAAACCAAATGAAGTCCAATTTATAGCATATTTTAAAAGGAAAATAAAACTAGAAGAAACAATCTCAATTCTCAGAGATACACAAAATACGTTGAATGAGAAATGGAGACAGTTCTTGGATCTTATCGACTAACTTGTCAATAAATGCATACTATATATAGACAATCATCCACACTTATCTCCACTGAAACTTCCTACTTTCTTTTGCTAATCTTATCTCTTCCACTTAAAATTACTCCTCCCTCTCAATATACATCGGGTTATTATTTCAACGCTATACGTAACTTCACATGATTACGTATAACTTAATATAAATATCATTCATGAATTATGTGTATAGATAGTACTGCAGGCTGTTAGCACTTGTCAATTACATGTTTACACGTTCTTTGTTTTCAATACATGTACATGCTTGGAAAGTCTACAGTGTGTGTAATTATTATGTATTGTGTAATTATTATGTATATGTGTAATTATTATGTATGTGTAATTATTATGTATATGTGTAATTATTATGTATGTGTAATTATTATGTATATGTGTAATTATTATGTATGTGTAATTATTATGTATATGTGTAATTATTATGTATGTGTAATTATTATGTATATGTGTAATTATTATGTATGTGTAATTATTATGTATATGTGTAATTATTATGTATATGTGTAATTATTATGCATGTGTGTAATTATTATGTATATGTGTTATTATGTATGTGTAATTATGATGTATATGTGTAATTATGATGTATATGTGTTATTATGTATGTGTAATTATGATGTATATGTGTAATTATGATGTATATGTGTTATTATGTATGTGTAATTATGATGTATATGTGTAATTATGATGTATATTGATCACGAAATAAAAATCGAAAAAAAAAACATCTTTCAAATTGTCGGGACGCCCCCTCTCCTGAATCTCGTGAGCACTAGTTCTTGGATGCACTACTAATCATGCCTATCTCCAACTTCACGACCCCTAACCCGAAATCCTGGATCGGCCAATGTGACCCATACACTATAGCATCCAACTGTATGCCTCAGAGTGCACCAGAAGCCGTCATTTCATACCGACAGATCAAAACATTTTCAGGGGAGGAACCATGGACCCCTGCCGGACCCAAACCAACAGAAGGGGGTTATCCCAAATCAGTCGCCAAGATACGATTTTTGGGTGCTCTATCAACAAATTAAAACAGGACCCATTCAATATAATACCCAATTGTATGCCTCAGAATGCTCCAGAAGCCGTCATTACATAGCTAAACTTCAATTTCCAAGGGAAGCCCCCCGGTCCCCACCAACAGGAGGGGATACCTCCTTCACGCCCCCTAACCCAAAATCCTGGAACCGCCCCTGCATTCATGTATACAATTGTCTTTCCATTATTATATCATATGTGTAATACGTCAATGCAATACAACAGTACTCATGTGGGTTCTGAAACCAGATTGTGTCTCAATAAATTATATACATTGTAATATTCAGTCCAATCTTTAAGTCTATTATTAATAATTCTGGTGAAAAGTTTACCGAGTACACTTAGCAAAGTAATACCTCTAAAATTGTTTGGGTCATTTTTACTACCCTTCTTGTGCAATGGTATGACATACCCCTCTGACCAAATGTACATGCATTTCATAGTGAATCTAAATGATCAAAACGCAGGTCCATATCTTGAAACGACTTATTTCCATTTGCAAGTAGACGTTACTTTTCTGACCTGATTTCGGAGAATCACACGCACCATTATCACTTAAAAGATCTATTATAGTAATTGTGATATTTGCATAATTCTTGTTGACTGTTTTAGATTCTATTCGTTATTTACGTCTCATCAATGTACAACAAACAACATTGAATATAATAAAAACATATCGATGTACATTGCCACTCAATAATGAATTTCAGTAATGAGACAGTAACAGTAACAATTCACAATATAACACGATTCAACATATAAGTTTCTAGAGGTTATAGAGGTTGATCCAGACCTATACTCTCAGAAACTGAAATAAAATTGTTAAAATGGTGGCGGGCACATTACACCACATCCGCTAAACGTGGCGTGAGGGACCAGGTACGATTTATAAAGATACACCCGTCCCAGGGCACTGTAGTAACCAGAGCCTGTCGTGAAGCCCGCATAGGGTAAACCGAAGCTTGTCGTGAAGCACGCATAGGATAAACCGGAGCCTGTCGTGAAGCCCGTATATGGTAAACCGGAGCCTGTCGTGAAGCCCGCATAGGATAAACCGGAGTCTGTCGTGAAGCCCGCATAGGATAAACCGGAGCCTGTCGTGAAGCACGCATAGGGTAAACCGGAGCCTGTCGTGAAGCACGCATAGGGTAAACCGGAGCGTGTCGTGAAGCCCGCATAGGGTAAACCGGAGCATGTCGTGAAGCCCGCATAGGGTAAACCGGAGCATGTCGTGAAGCACGCATAGGGTAAACCGGAGCCTGTCGTGAAGCACGCATAGGGTAAACCGGAGCCTGTCGTGAAGCCCGCATAGGGTAAACCGGAGCCTGTCGTGATGACCGCATAGGGTAAACCGGAGCATGTCGTGAAGCCCGCATAGGGTAAAACGTTGATTTTGAAGCAAAAGTTGTAAATTTACATCTGAAACTGATGGATATTATTTTTTTTAAAAAGTATGTTTAAACATCAACCATAGTCACAGTTAACTGTCATTGAGACCAATACTTCATGCTTATTTACGAATGCATTGGAGCAATCTCCATGTGACTACTGGACTTGTTTCCCGTTATTGAGAGTAGCCTTCAATGTCTTTGCTGGAAGCACTGGGGATTGCTGTGGAGAAAACTCAGAGTTGATGCCAAGAGTATCACTTGGAGTTAGCGACTTAAGCCACTCACGGACATCTGCCACGTTTTCAGCTTCAAATTTCAGAAGAACCTTCTTTAAGAATGTCTTGCTTGTAATTGTTACCGTTTTCTCAGCTTCGTTAGCTTCTATCTGGCAATTCCTCAAACTGATAACGCTGTCAATAGAAGCGTATCGGGCGTCTGTATATATCTGTGCGTGGTGCTCGTAGGAGTTCTTGAACACTTTCATATACATTTTACACATCTGTGACGCTCCTTTGCGTTTCGGAAGTATGCTTATTGCTCCTGATTTTAGGTCTATTTGAGTAATTCCTTCGTGTTGATTGTTGTTAGACATCGGCACTGACAGTGCATTTGTATCCATTATGCTTCTGAGATTAACAGTTCTATATCCAAAGCCAATATATATGAACATGAACACTAATGCAAGAAGTAGTATAGTATCTATGACTACGGACACTGACCAACGCGTGTATTAGCACTTGGATGCATTTAGCAACACCGACGAAAGTTTGCTGGCTGTAAGGATGGTCCATACTTGTAATGGATCATGTATGAGAGTGTACATAGGATGTATCAACGTTAGAGCAATACTGTCTTTAGTTTATACACATTTATTTTAGCTCGATTGCGAAACAGGTTCTTACAACTTATTTGTTTTTTATTTAACGATTATTATATTGCAAATCAATAGTACATATGTCATACACTTAAAGATAGCATAGCATATGCATAGCATAGCATGAAAATACAAATGGTTTGGGCCACACGTTTTAACAACATTAGACAATGGCCGCAACAGAAAGGCAAGCTAACGTTTGATTAACTTAAATGACTGAATTTGTTCATGAAAAGAGTACACAAAATCGAATGTAAATAAAAATCACTATCGAGATCTCATTGCTGATGGAATTCATCTCCACGAGGGAGAGAGAAGAGGCAACGTGGAATTTAAATGTCTTGCCTAAGGGCAAAATCGTAACGGCTCCAGCGGGGAGTGAACTCCCGGGCATTTCACACCTGAAGCGAACACGCTATCACTGCGCTATCATGACTTCCAATACGGTGTTTAATCTCTGCGAACAACATCTTCTAGGAATTGTATTGAAGAAAGTAGATCCAGTATCACGATAACCACATATAACATGCATGTAACTGGTCTAGGAGTGACACTAGAGAAAATAAATCCCTTGTTTCCCTCCAATAGGTATTGCAATCACGGACTGACACCGGGTAGAACCACCGACCTTCCACAAACTAGCTGAATTGCGTCCTCACATGACAAAATTCCACAGCCCAGTGGGAGTCATACCTACAGTGGTGAGAAGCACGTCATTTAGACCTCAACAACCACAACCCAGTGGGATTCATACCTACAGTGGTGAGAAGCACGTCATTTAGACCTCAACAACCACAACCCAGTGGGAGTCATACCTACAGTGGTGAGAAGCACGTCATTTAGCCCTCAACAACCACAACCCAGTGGGATTCATACCTACAGTGGTGAGAAGCACGTCATTTAGACCACAACAACCACAGCCGGCCATGGAGGCCCCCAAAACGCACCGGTACATGTTATGGGGTAATGTGTGTTTTACGTTTATTTATCGTCGCTACCGGTTACCCATATGAGCGACGCTTCTGAAGAGATTAGTTATTTTAGATTTTTGGAGGATAGCGCAATGATACAGACAGAGGCCCATTCCAGAGTCTCCTCTGGTTCTTTTACGTGCACGGTGTAAAGCACCGACACGAGACCTCGGTTTAACGTCCCATCTGAAAGACTATTCATTTTATTAAGGTCAGACGCGGGATCGAAACTGCAATCCCTGGTTATGGAGTAAGGGACACAACACAGATTTAATACTGAGTATCATTGATGTACACTTACATATTAAAATGTTTGCATGTGTTTGCAGGTGTTTGCAGGTGTTCGAGACATTGTGCTACTGGCTCCGTTTACATATTACATATTATGTTTAATCCAGTGGCGGCCGGTCCATGGGGAGTGGTTGCCTAATAGCCAGGGGCCCGGGCACAAAGGGGGCCCCGAAGACCAAAAGGTAAAACATAAATTAGGAGTTTGCTTAGGCCCCCTCTGAAAACCTACCTCAACCTAGCGTCATTTGGATATGTTATCAAATGTATACTTCAAAACCCGAGTTCCCAGAAAAAAACAATGGCAGCGGTCGATTCATGCAGTCATATATGAGAAGACCTTCAATTAATGAACAACTGAATTATTGTCCAATTCCACTCTAGAGTGAAAGATTTGGCGTTTTTCTTCCCCAATTTCCAAATGTTCTCACACCAGGCCGAACCATGGTCGGCCCGGTGCGTTTTGTGTCCGAGGGGGGGGGGGTCATAATAATTATAGCCAGGGGCCACGGAAGGCGTCCGGCCGCCACTGGTTTAATCACGTGTCAGTATATATGTGTTGATACAGCATCAACTCTGCATCTACAGACGGATTTGTAGTACAGTGGTAACACGCTGGACTGGTAATCCAGGGATCGCAGGTTCGATCCCCCGTCTGATCCTAATACAATTAACAGTCTTTCAGATAGGACGTTAAACCGAGGTCTCGTGTCGGTGCTTTACACCGTGCACGTAAAAGAACCAGAGGAGATTCTGGAATGGGTCTCTGTCTGTATCATGCACTATCCTCCAAAATCTAAAATGACTAATCTGTTCAGGAGGCGTCGCTCATATGGGCAACCGGTAGCGACGATAAATAAACGTAAAAACACACAACTCTGCATTTGTTCATCAGTAATCTACGGCAATGAACAGGAAATGACCAAGAACCAGTCTGAATTAATAACGTCCCGGGGATCAAGGATACTGATACAATTGTATCTCAGGAAATGACCAAGAACCAGTCTGAATTAATAACGTCCCGGGGATCAAGGATACTGATACAATTGTATCTCAGTCACGTCCACTAGACAATTGTATCTCTGTCACGTCCACTAGACAATTGTATCTCTTTCACGTCCACTCGTCTAATTATTGAGGAAACGTGTATTTCCGGACGGAAATGATTTGGAATAAAGCGAGCATAGACAACGTGTAAGTTAACATTCTTACTAGAAGTATAGGATATCAGCCGAACACAATCCAACGTGTGAGATATTGAACTGTGTGAGGCACATAGCGCCGAAGACAGTACCAATATTTTACATATTTGATCCGTCTGAGGCTTATATCTTAATTAAAACACACACTTATATAACATTATCCTACTAATTAAATGTGTTAATTTCGTACATGTAATTGTAGGATTTAAATTCATTTTACTTTTGACAGCAGTTCATGATTAATAATATGTATGTATGTATGTATGTATGTTCCATTAATATCAAACCCGTTCCGGGGACCTAGATATGTTTTCCTGGGCATGCTTAGCCGACCATAGCGGTTAACCAGTACTAAGTAATGTGTGTGAGGTGTCTTGCTCAATGACACTACATACGTGGTCTGACTGAGGATCGAACCCGGACCGTTCGATTCCAAATCCGACGCTCTACCATTGGACCACGGACGTCACACGGATGGCATAATGGACTGTAGCACAACGGTATGACGTCACGTCCGTGTTTTAATAAGAGTTATTCACTGGTGATACAGAGGATGAGATATATGCAGGCTAAAACCAGAGCTGTCAAGGGTGCATCGAGTGTCGGAGTGAGATATGGGGTTCGAAGGGGCGGCTGCCCCTCAGGGGGTCTGGGGAAAGCTGGATACACTCTATGGCTCATTTTCGTCATATTTGGTGTCAAATGGCTTACATGAAATGCTACTTTGGCATCTAATGAAGGACACTTTTCACCAAGAAAACCTGATCAAGCAATAGCATTTTATGGTAAAGAAAACTTGCAAATAACTTTTTGTAATTGAATCTTATATTTTTTATTAAATTGACTTACAAGTCAGGCGCAAACCTGTCTTGGTTGTCAATTTATAATAAAACTCCGATGTAATTTGCAAGCATTTGTCATCAGCTTGAGCAAAATCAGCGTGGTCTAGTGGTTACCAGATCAGGCTGATTACAATTTCGGCACAAATTCAAACCCGGGTATGACTTGCCAATTTTTCATAGAGCAAGACCATTTATCCACATTGCTAAGAACAAACCGTACAGTAAGCGTTATTTGCCGAGCTTTGAGAAGCAATTACTGGATAATTAAGTGTCCACTTAGAATCAAATCTAGATTTGTATATAGCGGCACCGGCTAGTTTCTTCGTCTTTTTTTTGACAGGACTCTGTGATTCTGAAGCCATGGTTAACAAAAAGAGCGTCTACACTGTTAACAAATGTAAACATTACATTCGGCCTTCGTTAGTTTTCGGGAGCTAATCATAAGTGAGTATTAACGCACGGAGAGTTCCGACATCGGTTCCGAGTAGTTACGATTGTACAGAGCCTGGATCAGTTTCAAATATAGCCTTGAGACATTCTAAAAATAGCAATTTGGGAAACCTAATGTGTTGCGATTTTAAAATAGCACGGATATTAGTGTAGGTAAATCATTTTTTAGAAAAAGCGTGACAATATTAAAGATACCCGTGAGAGTGTGATTTGAGGTCTAAAAGCGTGAGTGTCACGCCGAAAGCGTGAGACTTGACAGGTATGTAAAACATTATTCTTGGTAGCTAGCTGTTAAAACAACGTTTGTGTCACTATTTTATTTAATCGAATATCCCTAATTTAATGACATTGCTTTATATGAGTAGTATACCCAGCTCTTTGGATGTAAACAAACGGGCGCCATTTTGAATACGAATTATAGTAACTCATTTGCATATAAGGTAATATAAAGTAGGTCACGCGCGTGCGCGTATATTTTTAGTGTATTGATGACGTATCGCGCAACTACCGAGCTCTTTGCTTTTTTAGTAAACCCGTCTCTTTGAATGTAAACAAACGGGCGCCATTTTGAATACGAATTATAGTAACTCATTTGTATATAAGGTAATATAAAGTAGGTCACGCGCGTGCGCGTATATTTTTAGTCTATTGATGACGTATCGCGCAACTACCGAGCTCTTTGCATTTTTTAGTAAACCCGTCTCTTTGGATGTAAACAAAACGGGCGCCATTTTGAATACGATTTATAGTAACTCATTTGCATATAAGGTAATATAAAGTAGGTCACGCGCGTGCGCGTTTATTTTTAGTATAGAGCCACCTGATGACGTATCGCCCTTATATTTTTAGCAACCATGACGTAAAATAATCGAGTACAAATACGTTCGTTCCGTCTCGAGAGGAACCATTTTACCATAGGCGCGAAGATGAAAACACCGTTTATACTTTCGACCCACGCGGTCGAAAAACACCTGAATGTGTACGATTTCGACACCTCCGTGTTTCTTAGCGGGCGACTCATGTACGATTGCGTACAAAAATGCCTGGATAAGCCGGATGAAGTTAAGCAAAACGGGAAACGAACTGAACTGACAAAAACGTTCTTTTACGACATCGGTATACCGGGATATACTGATAGGTACAGTAACAGAGTGAAAGTGGTGTATAAGAAAACGAAGCGCCTACACTACGTTATTACTACATACCCGATTGCACCGACCAATGGGAACGAACCGCTCTATAAATAGCGAACGCGTACGTTTCTATAAATAACGACTACGAACCGCTCTATAAATAGCGAGCGCGTACGTTTCTATAAATAACGCTGGTATGAACTCGTAAAAATAGCAACCAATGGGCTACAAGTTCTAAAAATAATCACCAATCGCAAACGTTGAAGTTGTATATAATTAGGCCGTTTTTCAATAACACCGCACTTCCGAAGTCAGTGGCTAACCATCAACATGAACATTATCGATCAGAGCGATTCAACCAAAGTGTCTCAGTTTTCCGTGTCTGAGATGATGTTTTACGAAGATCGACTACAGAGTTTTGAACACTGGTCGAAACAGATCGAACCGAATAAAATGTCTTTGGCTAAAGCGGGCTTCTATTATACCGGAAGCGCGGATAAAGTTACCTGTTTCTCTTGCGGTGTGAAGGTGATGTCGTGGGAGCCATCGGATCAGCCGTGGGAAGAACACGAAAAATGGTCTCCGGCGTGTATATACTTGAAAATGACTGGCTACAAAAATGGAGATACCGGCTCGTTCGCTCCCGGATTTATCCCGGCCAGTAAGAACGCACCAGTTACATTTGGACACAATACTGGATTTGGTACACAGGCTCCCTCACGAGGCCATGGAGCGTTTGCGTTAGATGGACAGTAAACTAAAAAAAATCATCATTCGGACCAAACAGCGTTACTGGAGCTAATTTGTTTGTTAGACGTTAGACATGTTTGGACTCGTGTGCATGACAATGTCTTTAATTAATGACTTGGAATGGTGGCTTAGATATAAACAGTTGAGGAGAGAAGCCGCGGAGGGCGCCGATAGACTTATCGAAATATTAGAAATATATGTAGAACCATTGTATGCAACTACGTTATAAAATAATGTACATATAATAAAAAGGTAAATTTACGCGCACCTTTGTTGTATTTGTAGGAATATTATATATATTGTATACAAATTATAGATTGTGGACGCCCAAATTATACCGAGATTCTGATTACTTTAGACGCTACCGTTCCCTTCTTAGGTCGCTAAAGATACAAACATAATATTTACTTTGCGCGTTACATACAGTTTCATAGGAGATGTCGGTTATTTATAGTAAACGTTATCGTTTATTACTAGGAAGAGGTGACGTAGTTAAAGTCCGTACACAATTACCTCCCTTTACAATGTTCTCATAATATCGTTATTTTATATCATTTCAATGGTAACTGTTATCGTTTCAATATTTGCCATTGTTACCAAATTATGAATATGTATTGTTAGAAACTTTCGTGTCATTTCAATATGTGGCATTGTTGTTTTTCCGTTATAATTGATTAGAAATTTGATTTATGTAAATAAAAGTATATCGGAATACAATGTATTACGTATTTTCTGAACTTTAACAATACCGCGATTGCGGGGTAATGTTAGTAAACTATGACCAAAACGCGATCAACTATCCTACAGTTTATAAGACGATGCGTAATAAGTTAATAAACGCACAAAATGATGGTATGGTATTTCAATATTGTGTTTGAAGACTAGATATTATACGAGGACATTATATAGTGAATCATAATATGCTCCAGTTGATAAGAAAATATCTAAGCCACCACCATACGCGATACAACCCCATCGCCATAACGCTGAAACATACGCGATACAACATCCCCACCAGAACACTCAAACATTTTATTATTTATTATTCTACATAGAGGTATAACAAATAAAAACATTTACGGATCTACACGAAATAATTACCAAAGTATAGCTCTCATTATTTCGATTAGAAAATATAAACTTATATATATGTACTACGTATACTTTTCCAGATATTGATGATTGAGGATTTTGCATTAAAGGGACATTGTCATAAAAAAATTGTTTTAAAGGGACACATCAATTTGTTTTTTAAATCGGATTAACGACACAAATATGCGATTGTAGCGTCGCATATCGAAACGACGGAGACAAAAACTGAAATAACAATGACAAAAACTGAAACGCGCGTGTCAGAAACTGAAACGCTAGTGTCAAAAACTGAATCGCTAGTGTCAAAAACTAAAACGGACTCTATGGAGAATTACGTGTTAACGGGTAAAAACTGAAACGCTAATGACAGAAACTGAAACGCTCGTGTCACAAACTGAAACGATACTGTCAAAAAATTGAAACGTTAGATACAAAAACTGAAACGCTAAGGTGTAATACATGTTCTGACGACCTAATGCTATGGTAAGGTCCATGCTTTGTGTTGGAAGATGCGGGATGTATGTAGATATGGTGCGATAGTGCGTATATCTTGTAGTAATATACGTAGATATGGTCATATAGTGCGTATATCTTGTAGTAATGAATGTATATACGGTGCGATAGTGTGTAGATCTCGTAGTAATGAATGTATATATGGTGAGATAGTGAATAATGTCTTGTAGTAATGTATGTAGATATAGTGAGATAGTGGATATATCTTGTACGTAGATTTGGTGAGATAGTGCGTATATTTAGTAGCAATGTACGTATATATGGGGAGATAGTGCGTATATCTTGTAGAAATGTACGTAGATATGGTGAGATAGTGGATATATATTGTTGTAATGTACGTAGATATGGTGAGATACTGTGTATATCTTGTAGTAATGTACGTAAATATGGTGAGATAGTGGATATATCTTGTAGTAATGAATGTATATATGGTGAAATAGTGCGTATATCTTGTAGTAATGAATGTAGATATATTGAGATGGTGTATATATATTGTTGTAATATACGTAGATATGGTGAGATAGTGCGTATATCTTGTAGTAATGTACGTAGATATGGTGAGACAGTGCGTAGTTATTGTAGTAATGTACGTAGATATGGTGCGATAGTGCGTATATCTTGTAGTAATGTACGTAGATATGGTGAGATACTGTGTATATCGTGTAGTAACGTACGTAGATATGGCGAGATAGTGTGTATATTTTGTAGTAATGTACGTAGATATGGTGAGATAGTGTGTATATCTTATAGTAATGTATGCAGATATGGTGAAATAGTGTGTAGATCTTATAGTAATGAATGTAGATATTGTGAGATAGTGTATATATATATTAGTAATGTATGTAGATATGGTGAGATAGTGTGTATATCTTGTAGTAATGTACGTAGATATGGCGAGATAGTGTGTAGTTATTGTTGTAATATAACGACACAAAAATGCGATTGTAGCGTCGCATATCGAAACGACGGAGACAAAAACTGAAATAACAATGACAAAAACTGAAACGCGTGTGTCAGAAACTGAAACGCTCGTGTCAGCAACTGAAACGCTCGTGTCAGAAACTGAATCGCTAGTGTCAAAAACTGAAACGGACTCTATGGAGAATTACGTGTTAACGGGTAAAAACTGAAACGCTAATGACAGAAACTGAAACGCTCGTGTCAGAAACTGAAACGCTAGTGTCAAAAACTGAAACGCTCGTGTCAGAAACTGAAACGCTCGTGTCAGAAACTTAAACGCTACTGTCAAAAAATTGAAACGTTAGATACAAAAACTGAAACGCTACGGTGTAATACATGTTCTGACGACCTAATGCTATGGTAAGCTCCATGCTTTGTGTTGGAAGATGCGGGATGTATGTAGATATGGTGCGATAGTGGTATATCTTGTAGTAATATACGTAGATATGGTGATATAGTGCGTATATCTTGTAGTAATGAATGTATATACGGTGCGATAGTGTGTAGATCTCGTGGTAATGAATGTATATATGGTGAGATAGTGAATAATGTCTTGTAGTAATGTATGTAGATATAGTGAGATACTGCGTATATCTTGTAGTAATATATGTAGATATGGTGATATAGTGCGTATATCTTGTAGTAATGAATGTATATATGGTGCGATAGTGTGTAGATCTTGTAGTAATGAACGTATATATGGTGAGATAGTGAATACTGTCTTGTAGTAATGTATGTAGATATAGAGAGATACTGCGTATATCTTGTAGTAATGTACGTAAATATTGTGAGATAGTGGATATATCGTGTAGTAATGTACGTAGATTTGGTGAGATAGTGTGTATATTTAGTAGCAATGTACGTATATATGGGGAGATAGTGCGTATATCTTGTAGAAATGTACGTAGATATTGTGAGATAGTGGATATATATTGTTGTAATATACGTAAATATGGTGATATAGTGTGTATATATTGTAGTAATGTACGTAGATATGGTGAGACAGTGTGTATATCTTGTAGTAATGTATGTATATATGGTGAGATACTGTGTATATCTTGTAGTAATGTACGTACATATTGTGAGATAGTGGGTATATCTTACAGTAATGTACGTAGATTTGGTGAGATAGTATGTATATTTAGTAGCAATGTACGTATATATGGGGAGATAGTGTGTATATCTTGTAGACATGTACGTATATATGGTGCGATAGTGGATATATATTGTTGTAATGCACGTAGATATGGTGCGATAGTGGGTATATATTGTTGTAATGTACGTATATATGGTGAGATACTGTGTATATCTTGTAGTAATGTACGTACATATGGTGAGATAGTGGATATATCTTGTAGTAATGTACGTATATATAGTGAGATAGTGTGTATATATTGTAGTAATGTACGTAGATATGGTGAGATAGTGCGTATATCTTGTAGTAATGTACGAAGATATGGTGAGATAGTGTGTATATCTTGTAGTAATGTACGAAGATATGGTGAGACAGTGTATAGTTATTGTAGTAATGTATGTAGATATGGTGCGATAGTGCGTATATCTTGTAGTAATATACGTAGATATGGTGATATAGTGCGTATATCTTGTAGTAATGAATGTATATACGGTGCGATAGTGTGTAGATCTCGTGGTAATGAATGTATATATGGTGAGATAGTGAATAATGTCTTGTAGTAATGTATGTAGATATAGTGAGATACTGCGTATATCTTGTAGTAATATATGTAGATATGGTGATATAGTGCGTATATCTTGTAGTAATGAATGTATATACGGTGCGATAGTGTGTAGATCTCGTGGTAATGAATGTATATATGGTGAGATAGTGAATACTGTCTTGTAGTAATGTATGTAGATATATAGAGATACTGCGTATATCTTGTAGTAATGTACGTAAATATTGTGAGATAGTGGATATATCTTGTAGTAATGTACGTAGATTTGGTGAGATAGTGTGTATATTTAGTAGCAATGTACGTATATATGGGGAGATAGTGCGTATATCTTGTAGAAATGTACGTAGATATTGTGAGATAGTGGATATATATTGTTGTAATATACGTAAATATGGTGATATAGTGTGTATATATTGTAGTAATGTACGTAGATATGGTGAGACAGTGTGTATATCTTGTAGTAATGTATGCATATATGGTGAGATACTGTGTATATCTTGTAGTAATGTACGTACATATTGTGAGATAGTGGGTATATCTTACAGTAATGTACGTAGATTTGGTGAGATAGTATGTATATTTAGTAGCAATGTACGTATATATGGGGAGATAGTGTGTATATCTTGTAGACATGTACGTATATATGGTGCGATAGTGGATATATATTGTTGTAATGTACGTAGATATGGTGCGATAGTGGGTATATATTGTTGTAATGTACGTAGATATGGTGAGATACTGTGTATATCTTGTAGTAATGTACGTACATATGGTGAGATACTGTGTATATCTTGTAGTAATGTACGTACATATGGTGAGATAGTGGATATATCTTGTAGTAATGTACGTATATATAGTGAGATAGTGTGTATATATTGTAGTAATGTACGTAGATATGGTGAGATAGTGCGTATATCTTGTAGTAATGTACGAAGATATGGTGAGATAGTGTGTATATCTTGTAGTAATGTACGAAGATATGGTGAGACAGTGTATAGTTATTGTAGTAATGTATGTAGATATGGTGCGATAGTGCGTATATCTTGTAGTAATGTACGTAGATATGGCGAGATAGTGTGTAGTTATTGTTGTAATATAACGACACAAAAATGCGATTGTAGCGTCGCATATCGAAACGACGGAGACAAAAACTGAAATAACAATGACAAAAACTGAAACGCGTGTGTCAGAAACTGAAACGCTCGTGTCAGAAACTGAAACGGACTCTATGGAGAATTACGTGTTAACAGGTAAAAACTGAAACGCTAATGACAGAAACTGAAACGCTCGTGTCAGAAACTGAAACGCTAGTGTTAAAAACTGAAACGCTCGTGTCAGAAACTGAAACGCTCGTGTCAGAAACTTAAACGCTACTGTCAAAAAATTGAAACGTTAGATACAAAAACTGAAACGCTATGGTGTAATACATGTTCTGACGACCTAATGCTATGGTAAGGTCCATGCTTTGTGTTGGAAGATGCGGGATGCATGTAGATATGGTGCGATAGTGCGTATATCTTATAGTAATATACGTAGATATGGTGATATAGTGCGTATATCTTGTAGTAATGAATGTATATACGGTGCGATAGTGTGTAGATCTCGTAGTAATGAATGTATATATGGTGAGATAGTGAATAATGTCTTGTAGTAATGTATGTAGATATAGTGAGATACTGCGTATATCTTGTAGTAATATATGTAGATATGGTGATATAGTGCGTATATCTTGTAGTAATGAATGTATATATGGTGCGATAGTGTGTAGATCTTGTAGTAATGAACGTATATATGGTGAGATAGTGAATAATGTCTTGTAGTAATGTATGTAGATATAGTGAGATACTGCGTATATCTTGTAGTAATGTACGTAAATATTGTGAGATAGTGGATATATCTTGTAGTAATGTACGTATATTTGGTGAGATAGTGTGTATATTTAGTAGCAATGTACGTATATATGGGGAGATAGTGCGTATATCTTGTAGAAATGTACGTAGATATTGTGAGATAGTGGATATATATTGTTGTAATATACTTAAATATGGTGATATAGTGTGTATATATTGTAGTAATGTACGTAGATATGGTGAGACAGTGTGTATATCTTGTAGTAATGTATGTATATATGGTGAGATACTGTGTATATCTTGTAGTAATGTACGTAAATATTGTGAGATAGTGGATATATCTTACAGTAATGTACGTAGATTTGGTGAGATAGTATGTATATTTAGTAGCAATGTACGTATATATGGGGAGATAGTGTGTATATCTTGTAGAAATGTATGTAGATATGGTGAGATAGTGGGTATATATTGTTGTAATGTACGTAGATATGGTGAGATACTGTGTATATCTTGTAGTGTACGTAAATATGGTGAGATAGTGGATATATCTTGTAGTAATGTACGTAGATATGGTGAGATAGTGTGTATATCTTGTAGTAATGTACGTAGATATGGTGAGACAGTGTGTAGTTATTGTAGTAATGTATGTAGATATGGTGCGATAGTGTGTATATCTTGTAGTATTGTATCTAGATATGGTGAGATAGTGGATTTATATTGTAGTATTGTATGTAGATATGGTGAGATAGTGAATATATATTGTAGTACTATATATAGATATGGTGAGACAGTGCGTAGTTATTGTAGTAATGTAGGTAGATATGGTGAGATAGTGCGTATATATGGTAGTAATGTACGTAGATATGGTGAGATAGTTTGTAGATATTGTAGTAATGTAAGTAGATATGGTGCGATGGTGTATATATCTTGTAGTAATGTATGTCAATATGTTGAGATAGTGTGTATATATGTTAATAATGTATGTAGATATTGTGCGATAGTGTGTATATTTTGTAGCAATGTTTGTAGATATGGTGACATAGTGTGTATATCTTGTAGTAATGAATGTATATATGGTGCGATAGTGTGTAGATATTGTAGTAATGTACGTAGATATGGTGACATAGTGTGTATATCTTGTAGTAATGAATGTATATATGGTGCGATAGTGTGTAGATATTGTAGTAATGTATGTAGATATGGCGATATAGTGTGTAGATCTTGTAGTAATGAATGTATATATGGTGAGATAGTGAATAATTTCTTGTAGTAATATATGTAGATATGGTGAGATACTGTGTATATCTTGTAGTAATGTGTGTAGATATGGTGATATATTGCGTATATCTTGTAGTAATGAATGTATATATGGTGATATAGTGAATAATTTCTTGTAGAAATGTATGTAGATATGGTGAGATACTGTGTATATCTTGTAGTAATGTATGTAGATTTGGTGAGATAGTGTGTATATTTAGTAGCAATGTATGTATATATGGTGAGATAGTGCGTATATCTTGTAGAAATGTACGTAGATATGGTGAGATAGTGTGTATATCTTGAAGTAATATACGTAGATATGGTGCGATAGTGGGTATATCTTGTAGTAATGTATGTAGATATGGTGATATAGTGTGTCTATCTTGTGGTAATGAATGTATATATGGTGAAATAGTGTGTATATCTTGTAGTAATGGACGTAGATATGGTGAGATAGTGTATATATATATATTTTAGTAATGTACGTAGATATGGTGAGATAGTGGTAATATATTGTAGTACTATATATAGATATGGTGAGATAGTGGGTATATCTTGTAGTAATGAATGTATATATGGTGAGATAGTTTGTAGATATTGTAGTAATGTACGTAGATATGGTGCGATGGTGTATATATCTTGTAGTAATGTATGTCTATATGTTGAGATAGTGCGTATATATGTTAGTAATGTATGTAGATATGGTGCTATAGTGTGTATATTTTGTAGCAATGTTTGTTGATATGGTGACATAGTGTGTATATCTTATAGTAATGAATGTATATATGGTGCGATAGTGTGTAGATATTGTAGTAATGTACGTAGATATGGTGCGATAGTGTGTATATTTTGTAGCAATGTTTGTAGATATGGTGATATAGTGTGTATATCTTGTAGTAATGAATGTATATATGGTGCGATAGTGGGTAGATATTGTAGTAATGTATGTAGATATGGCGATATAGTGTGTAGATCTTGTAGTAATGAATGTATATATGGTGAGATAGTGAATAATTTCTTGTAGTAATATATGTAGATATGGTGAGATACTGTGTATATCTTGTAGTAATGTATGTAGATATGGTGATATATTGCGTATATCATGTAGTAATGAATGTATATATGGTGAGATAGTGAATAATTTCTTGTAGAAATGTATGTAGATATGGTGAGATACTGTGTATATCTTGTAGTAATGTATGTAAATATTGTGAGATAGTTGATATATCTTGTAGTAATGTATGTAGATTTGGTGAGATAGTGTGTATATTTAGTAGCAATGTATGTATATATGGTGAGATAGTGCGTATATCTTGTAGAAATGTACGTAGATATGGTGAGATAGTGTGTATATCTTGTAGTAATATACGTAGATATGGTGCGATAGTGCGTATATCTTGTAGTAATGTATGTATATATGGTGAAATAGTGTGTATATCTTGTAGTAATGGACGTATATATGGTGATATAGTGTATATATATATATATATATTTTAGTAATGTACGTAGATATGGTGAGATAGTGGTACTATATTGTAGTACTATATATAGATATGGTGAGATAGTGGGTATATCTTGTAGTAATGTACGTATATATGGTGATATGGTGTGTATATATTGTAGTAATGCATGTAGATATGTTGAGATAGTGAGTATATTTTGTAGCAATGTTTGTAGATTTGGTGAGATAGGGTTTATATCGTATAGTAATGTAGGTATATATGGTGAGATAGTGTGTATATATGGTAGAGATGTACCTAGATATGGTGCGATAGTGTGTATATCTTGTAGTAATGTACGTAGATATGGTGAGATAGTTTGTAGATATTGTAGTAATGTAAGTAGATATGGTGCGATAGTGTATATATCTTGTAGTAATGTATGTCGATATGTTGAGATAGTGTGTATATATGTTAGTAATGTATGTAGATATGGTGCGATAGTGTGTATATTTTGTAGCAATGTTTGTAGATATGGTGACATAGTGTGTATATCTTGTAGAAATGAATGTATATATGGTGCGATAGTGTGTAGATCTTGTAGTAATGTATGTAGATATGGTGATATAGTGTGTATATCTTGTAGTAATGAATGTATATATGGCGAGATAGTGGATAATGTCTTGTAGAAATGTATGTAGATATGGTGAGATACTGTGTATATCTTGTAGTAATGTATGTAAATACTGTGAGATAGTGGATATATCTTGTAGTAATGTATGTAGATTTGGTGAGATAATGTGTATATTTAGTAGCAATGTATGTATATGTGGTGAGATAGTGTGTATATCTTGAAGAAATGTATGTAGATATGGTGAGATAGTGTGTATATCTTGTAGTAATATACGTAGATATGGTGATATAGTGTGTATATATTGTAGTAATGTATGTAGATATGGTGAGACAGTGTGTATAATCTTGTAGTAATGAATGTATATATGGTGAAATAGTATATATATATATATATATTAGTAATGTACGTAGATATGGTGAGCTAGTGGATATATATTGGTGTAATATACGTAGATATGGTGAGATAGTGCGTATATCTTGTAGTAATGTACGTATATATGGTGAGACAGTGTGTAGTTATTGTAGTAATGTATGTAGATATGGTGAAATAGTGCGTATATCTTGTAGTAATGTATGTATATATATATATATATATATATAGTGCTTATATCTTGTAGTAATGTACGTAGATGTGGTGAGACAGTGTGTAGTTA
Source organism: Archivesica marissinica (assembly GCA_014843695.1). Lineage (NCBI taxonomy): Eukaryota > Metazoa > Mollusca > Bivalvia > Venerida > Vesicomyidae > Archivesica > Archivesica marissinica. The sequence continues at coordinate 13,108,347 of CM026387.1, forward strand.
TTGTAGTAATGTATGTATATATGGTGAAATAGTGCGTATATCTTGTAGTAATGACTGTAGATATTGTGAGATAGTTTATATATATATATATATTAGTAATGTACGTAGATATGGTGAGATAGTGGATATATATTGGTGTAATATATGTAGATATGGTGAGATAGTGCGTATATCTTGTAGTAATGTACGTAGATATGGTGAAATAGTGCGTATATCTTGTAGTAATGTATGTATATATATATATATATATATATATATATATGTATAGTGCGTATATCTTGTAGTAATGTACGTAGATGTGGTGAGACAGTGTGTAATTAGTGTAGTAATGTATGTAGATATGGTGCGATAGTGCGTATATCTTGTAGTAATGTAGGTAGATATGGTGATATAGTGTGTAGATCTTGTAGTAATGAATGTATATATGGTGAAATAGTGTGTAGATCTCGTAGTAATGAATGTAGATATAGTGAGATAGTGTATATATCTATTAGTAATGTACGTAGATATGGTGAGATAGTGGATTTATATTGTTGTAATATATGTAGATATGGTGAGACAGTGCGTATATCTAGTAGTAATGTATGTATATATGGTGAGACAGTGCGTATATCTTGTAGCAATGTATGTAGATATGGTGACATAGTGTGTATATCTTGTAGTAATGAATGTATATATGGTGCGATAGTGTGTAGATCTTGTAGTAATGTATGTAGATATGGTGAGATAGTGTGTAATTCTTGTAGTAATGAATGTATATATGGTGAGATATGTGTATATCTTGTAGTAATGTATGTAGATATGGTGAGATAGTGTGTATATCTTGTAGTAATGTATGTATATATGGTGAAATAGTGTGTATATCTTGTAGTAATGAATGTAGATATAGTGAGATAGTGTATATATCTATTAGTAATGTACGTAGATATGGTGAGATAGTGGATTTATATTGTTGTAATATATGTAGATATGGTGAGATAGTGTGTATATCTTGTAGTAATGTATGTATATATGGTGATACAGTGTGTATATCTTGTAGCAATGTATGTAGATATTGTGAGATAGTGTGAGTATATCTTGTAGTAATGTATGTAGATATGGTGAACATACATAAATTTGAGACCTTCGTAAATTTATATATAGGATTTAGAAAGCAGACTATTAAAAGCAGTGCAATATTATAATATAGTACTGCGGATGAGGATATGCATACATCGTGTGCGGGAATACAATATCTAATTTTGTGTTCTTTACGTTTATTTATCGTCGCCAGCGGTTGCCCATATGAGCGACGCCTCCCGAAGAGATTAGTCATTTTAGATATTTGGAGGATAGTGCGATGATACAGACAGAGACCCAATCCAGAGTCTGATATGGTTCTTTTACGTGTAAAATAGCAATACCGGTTCTAACTAGTTTTCTATTTCTAGTAACGTATGTCATTATTATTTATAGCAATACGTTCTGAGAGGATGAATATAAATAGCCTATTCCAACTAGTTTTCTATTTATAGTAACGTAGGTCATTTATAGGATAGGTCTATACGTGTCTGGACATGATTTCGTGACGCCAACGACTGACTGATGCAATATTCCGGAAACTATTAACACGCTCAGTCCTTTGCGACTTAAGTATCGGATGCCAAAGTGTAAGGATATTTAGGTACCTATAGAATTGTATAATATCAACATCTTACGATCGAAATGACGATAATAAATATAATCATTTTATCGGTATAATGAGAATGTGTAGAGGGAGGTAATTGTGTACGGACATTAGCTACGTAATTAGAATTAAGGGTAGATACGGACATAAATGGAGCGACACACACCGAGTCGAATGGACCATTAATAAGCGAGATAGTGTTTTCCCGCCATTTTTATCCTCCATTTTGAAAATCGTAGGCGCGGAACGTATAATCGTTTAGTACGATTATCGAAACCCCCGGATAGATAGGACCTATAATAAAGCTTATATAACGAATTTATATCGGTACTTACGGTTTTTCGGATCACTACTTCCGGTATGAGGTCTGACCATTAATTGAGTCGCGGATTCGTCATTGTCTCTTCGAGATCTTTCCGACGATACCAAACAAGGCCAGTTTCCTCGAAAGTTCATTTTTCTTCAAACTTAGTTACGATTAAAGGGAGATAATCAGTATTATAGATATATCGACTAATGATAGATCAAAATGAAGGGTAGCGTCGGACTCGTGACGTCGATACGCGTATATTAGAACTAACGTATAGTTACGTTACTTAGGTTTAAATTTTTTTCATTTTCAATATGGGACTTTAAGGATATATAACATCTTTAAACCTCTATATCTCGAAAACTACTCGCCGTATAAATAAAGGAAAGATATCGTCGGATAGGTCTCGCCGAGCTACGTCGATTTATACAGATGTCTACGCTCTAACGCCGATCCGAAAAATTGATGACGTCAGATTCGTAGGCCAAGTCTTTTAGCTCCACTATAAATAGCGTAGATCGTACGCGGCGCTACCCCTATATCTAATAATCGAATTATGGATATCCGTATAAATACTAAAGAAATAGCGAAACGTCGCCCCATAATTGTTGCTGTTTTTAGATTGATTTGAGTACCGCTGTAGGCCTACATACAGCATTTACATACATGTACATCTTATAATTCGAACATAATGCGACATATGCACGCTAAATGACCATTACATATCCATCATGAAAACATCAAAGCCGTTGTTTTGGAGGACAGTGCACAAGGCAGAAGATGCTCCACCGACAGACAGACGGACGGACGGACGGACGGACAGACAGCCAGACAGACAGACAGGCGGACAGACAGACAGACGGGCAGACAGACAGATTGTAAATATGATATGACGTTATGTTTACATGTTTTAAATATTCTTGCTATAATGAAGCGTTACAGCCCAATTTATGCTGATGTTTATATTTGCCCTTAATTATACACTAATTGATCGAACTCTCACGCGGAGATACAACGTGGGGTTTACGCGTCAAAATGTACGCGTGTCAAGATGTCAAATAAATCAAACTTGAAACGAGCCGAATACTGTTCCATGGAAAATACCTTTGAGTTGATAAGCAGACATGGCGAAATAAATATTTCGTTCTCATTTTTGACATTGCATTTTCTCTGGCATTCCGTCTGCTATTCATATAAACCGACACGTGTTATAACTCTGTGTTGCATATGTATAGGCTATATTGATAGTTTGGTTTGAAATATACATTCATAGTTTCAAACTCAGGTGTTGAAGCATCCATTTATAGTTTCAACCGCTTGTGTTGAAACATACATACACCGTCTCCGTGGCCTAGTGGTTAAGGTGTCCGCCTACGGAGAGGGTGGTGGTCGAACGTTCGAACCTCGTTAGGGGTTTGTTCTGATTTGGCCGGTTGGTGAGCCGCCAGCTAGTTAAATAATGGTTACCGATTGCCCACCAGCATGGCGCCAGGCATACGAGCATAGGATTCGGGAAGTACTGATGTTCATAATAAGTGGTGTATCATAAGTCAGAAATAAAATAGGGTGACGCTATAATAAACAAACACAATGCATTGATAATTTCACACCACTGCGTTGAATAATTCGTCGATAGTTTCTGTGTGTTTTACGTTTATTTATCGTCGCTACCGGTTGCCCGTACGAGCGACGCCTCCTGAAGAGATTAGTCATTTTAGATTTGTGGAGGATAGTGCATGGACGTACGGACGGACGGACGGACGGACGTACGGACCGACCGACCGACCGACCGACCGACCGACCGACCGACCGACCGACGACCGACCGACCGACCGACCGACCGACCGACCGACCGACCGACCGACCGACCGACCGACGACCGACCGACCGACCGACCGACCGACCGACCGACCGACGACCCGACCGACCGACCGACCGACCGACCGACCGACCGACCGACCGACCGACCGACCGACGACCGACCGACCGACCGACCGACCGACCGACCGACCGACCGACCGACCGACCGACCGACCGACGACCGACGACCGACCGACCGACCGACCGCCGACCGACCGACCGACCGACCGACCGACCGACCGACCGACGACCGACCGACCGACCGACCGACCGACCGACCGACCGACCGACCGACCGACCGACCGACCGACCGACCGACCGACCGACCGACCGACCGACCGACCGACCGACCCGACCGACCGACCGACCGACGACCCGACCGACCGACCGACCGACCGACCGACCGACCGCCGACCGACCGACCGACCGACCGACCGACCGACCGACCGACGACCGACGACCGACCGACCGACCGACCGACCGACCGACGACCGACCGACCGACCGACGACCGACCGACCGACGACCGACCGACCGACCGACCGGACGACCGACCGACCGACCGACCGACCGACCGACGCCGACCGACCGACCGACCGACCGACCGACCGACGACCGACCGACCGACCGACCGACCGACGACCGACCGACCGACCGACCCGACCGACCGACCGACCGACCGACCGACCGACCGACCGACCGACCGACCGACCGACCGACCGACCGACCGACAGACAGACAGGCAGGCAGGCAGGCAGGCAGGCAGGCAGGCAGGCAGGCAGGCAGGCAGGCAGACAGCGGATCTGTTACCTCAATCAAGAACTTAATATTTTATGAACGCGTGGATTATTTTATTGAACCGGGGCTGTAATTACAAATTTATGTTAGCTCGATAGCGAAACGAGTGTTTGACATTTAACAATTGGGATATCACCGCATCAATTAGGACCAATTAGCTGCGGACGACCTCCTGATTAAGCTATGTGCGCACTCTGTGCTTATCAGTTAATCCTCTATGTTGCAGTTTAGAGAAATGTTATTGGTCTTACCTTTAGCTTTTAAAGGCTGGCATTGACAAACTCGGTATGTAAACGTATTAATTACTTTAGAATCATGAAACAATTTGCCATGCGATATTTATAATTACCTGTATGAATGTGTCAGTGTTTGGTTGCATGCTGTTTTCTCGATGCTTAAGTATTTCTATGGCATTCCATGACACTAATGACGGATTTTGTAGTAAATACTGTTGCAAACGGCTTTCGCCTTCATTTTCTGTACTGATGGTGTTGGGTGAGGTGCCTAAACTGAGATGTATCGTGCGGTTGTAGCTGTGCTCCGTGTCTTGAAGACGGGCATGGAACATCGAGTATTACACATTCATATTAATCGTTCCATCCCGCGTCTCATGTTGAATGGATAATATTATTTTATTACAAAATTATATTTGCTCGATGGCGAAACAAGTTCTTACGACTTATCGCTCTGGATATCTCATTCCTGATGGAATCCATCACCCTCTAAAACGTACATTACGGATTATTAATAATTTATCGCGCTTTTATGGAATTATACGTAACGAGATAAGATATATATTATTCATTTTCGCTAAAGTACATAGGTTAAGTTTGTATATAGCGTATACTTAGGATGTCTTACGCGATAAAAACGTACGCCGAGTTTGAATAATATAATGAACTTACCCCTTGACAGCATGGTTGAAGTTCGTGAAGCTTATGAAACGATTGAGGCCTAAGTCCGTTCTAATCGGTCTATATTTATAGAAGCGTTCGTAATCGTTATTTATGGATCGGTTCGTAGTCGTTATATATAGAAACGTACGCGCTCGCTATTTATAGAGCGGTTCGTAGTCGTTATTTATAGAAACGTACGCGTTCGCTATTTATAGAGCGGTTCGTTCCCATTGGTCGGTGCAATCGGGTATGTAGTAATAACGTACGCTTCGTTTTCTTATAAACCACTTTCACTCTTTTACTGTACCGATCAGTATACCGATGTCGTAAAAGAACGTCAGTTCGTTTCGCTTCGCTTAACTTCATCCGGTTTTTATACAAATTTATTTTAGCTCGATCGCGAAACGAGTTATTCCGACTCTCGAGACCTCGTTCCTGATGGAGAGGGAATTCAAATGCCAAGCCGCTCGTAACGGCTCCAGCGGGGCTCGAACTCCGGACCTGAAGAGAACGCTGCTCTATCGCGACTTCCTGTCGTACGGCTGTGGCGACCCATGATTGCGAGCTGGATTTGGTCACCATCAGGTAACCGGACATCCGTGACAGCCAGTCGTTGTCCCGCGACAACCACCCACTCGCTACACGACCTCGGTACACTGTCACTTTATATTACCTTATATGCAAATGAGTTACTATAATTCGTATTCAAAATGGCGCCCGTTTGTTTACATCCAAAGAGACGGGTTTACTAAAAAAGCAAAGAGCTCGGTAGTTGCGCGATACGTCATCAATAGACTAAAAATATACGCGCACGCGCGTGTCCTACTTTATATTACCTTATATGCAAATGAGTTACTATAATTCGTATTCAAAATGGCGCCCGTTTGTTTACATCCAAAGAGCTGGGTATGCTACTTATATGACTGATATATGCATAATTATGTACATGTTTAATACAACAAGGGATGTAACATTAGAAAGTATATGGTGCAAGGGACGTAATCCTTAAACCTTCTTTGGCTATTTTAACTCTACAACACCCATTTATTCCGTCTCCGTGGCCGTGGTTAAGTGGTTAAGGCGTTCGTCTACTAGCAGGAGGTCGAATGTTCGAATCTCGTCAGGGGTTCGTTCTGATATGACCGGTTGGTGATCCGCCATCTAGTTAAATAATGGTTACCGATTGCCTACCAGCCTGGACCCTGACACACAAGCATAGGATTCGGGAAGTACTGATGTTCATAAAAAGAGGTGTATCATACGTCAGAAATGGCTGGCCCTTTAAATAGGGGTGACACTATAATAAACAAACACAATACTGTTTTAAATTTAAAATATTTACCCTATCTCTTCGATTAGCCTTTCAACTCCCAAAATAAATTCACAAAACTAGGTGTCATGTATGTTATAAGAGATATGTCATGTTGATGCATGCTCTTTATGAAAAGGCTAGCAAATATTCACTAATATATATTACGTAGGTTTTTATGCAAATTATGGTAAAAGAATGATATTTTAACCTCAATGAAACGCAGATAAAACAACATTCAATTGTTATAAGTACAACTAATATTGTACAAATATTCGTCACACAATTATTGTGACAATACAAAAAGTAGTTCCCTATGAATATTAATGCAATTATTATTGCAATTAATTGTGTTATGAACGGCGATCACACTATCAAAATCGCGATATTGCAAGAAGTTGTCATTATAATGCATTTAAAACACAAATTACGCCGTATAGAACGCACATCTTGACATGTTAGGCAAAAGGACGGATTCATTCCTCCGCCATTATCTGCCTAGTTCATTTGTGTTGTATGAATATTTTGAATTGTGTAATTCGGCAATTTACTAACAATCAAAGAAAGTTGTGTTTTTATGTTTATTTATCGTCGCTACCGGTTGCCCATATGAGCGACGCCTCCTGAAGAGATTAGTTATTTTAGATTTTGGAGGATAGTGCATGATACAGATAGAGACCCATTCCAGAATCTCCTCTGGTTCTTTTACGTGCACGGTGTAAAGCACCGACACGAGACCTCGGTTTAACGTCCCATCTGAAAGACTGTTAATTTTATTAGGGTCAGACGTGGGATCGAACCTGCGATCCCTGGATTACCAGTCCAGCGTGTTACCACTGGACTACATATCCGTCTGTTCAAAGAAAGTTTTGGAAATAAATTCCTTTTATACTAGCCAATGAGCTACATTGCAACACCCACATCCTTTATATATTTTGGAACAATGGAAACAAGATACAAATATTCAAATAAAATAGAAAGCTCATTCAGTGTTACGTCAAATAACGTGCATGTCGCTGGACATGTGCCAGTAGAACGTAACCTTGGTTCCAGTCTGTCGATTTTTCACTTTTTACGCTTCTCACCAATGCAACCCGGGTTCGATCCTCGGACAGGGAAGTATGCGAGATGGTACGGTGGTCGCCAGATCGGACAGGTGGTTTTTCTCCGGGTACTCCGGTTTCCTCCCACATGAATGACCACATACGCTTTTATCCGAGCCAACGAGAGTGATTAATATATGTTGTTAAAATAACTTGCTTCGCAATCGTTGTAAAATAAATAAAGTTTAGAAAAAAAGGAGTAACGACCGTGGTGGCAGTAAATAGGGGGCAGTAGTGCATCTACATCATAGAACCTACAGCGTCGAGGGACAAACAAGCCATTCTATGTCAACTACTGAAACAACTCACCCACGAAGGCCTCGCTAATTTCTAAGCTGCTTGATGCATTGTTTCAGTGTGTGTGTGTGTGTGTGTGTGTGCGTGCGTGCGTGCGTGTGTGCATGCGTGCGTGCTTGCGTGCGTGCGTGTGTATGTGTGTGTGCGTGCGTGCGTGAGTGCGTGCGTGCGTGCGCGAGACGGTGTAGTGTTTTATTTGCATTGTTAGAATCGTAGTATTGGGGGAAATACAGATTATACATACTGGACTATATTTCACCGATGCATGCGTAATACAAAAATATCCTTGTAGAGTTCCAACATAACATATAACATAGCATACATTCCACTGAGTGTCAACATAACGGAATTAGATTGTCAGAAACCTGTTTAGGGAACAATGATTTTGTTTGACAAATGTAGAGATTCCACTTTATAAGATTATCCGATGGCAAAAATGACGAAAAGAAGCATTTATTCTTAAGACGAAGCATTTGTAAACTCAATACATTGTGTGTATGCCTAGACGTTTTCACTGTATATATCCACGACATTAGCCTAAGTGGAAGATTAATCATTATGTGCACATGTGTAAGTGAATGTGTTGACTAAAATAATTCGTGATGTGGCACCGAGGATATATACTAAAATAATAAATAATAAAACTAAACTTTAAAAAAGAACATGGTACAGGCCCTATTTGTCAAATCTTTATTGACACAACGAACAATGTCTGAAATTAGAATATGCATAAAATAACTAAAGTGGCAGCCAAATGGGTCAGGGTTTTACCTAGCTAGGTAACAAACGGCTGCACCGTTATAACTTGGATACTCACTGACACTATTAGAGCCTGTCTGGCTGGTTCAGCTTTCTGGGCGTCTATGGTGGTTTTGTCTGGTAGAGCATGCAGAATGCCTCGTTCCCGCGCTAGACGGTTTCTCTGTCTTCCGCACCAGACTGTGTCTCATAAAGAACCCAATTGCCATTTACTACATAACTACAGTCAAACCTGTGTTAGTGGTCACCTTTATTAAGCAACCGACCTGCATTAAGCAGCCAGTTACCAGATTCCCAATATGTTGTTTTGTTATACATATGGCCACCTGTGCTAAGCAGCCACTTTCTGTGATTCCCCTGGTTGATTGCTTAAGACAGGTTTGACTGTATACCATTAACTGGAACACTTTAAACCCGATGCATTTACCTGTAATTAAATATTAAATATATTTAACGATGTGATCTAGTGCTGCATTTTGAAGGTCACACATGGTGTCCATATACCAAGGGAGTTAACTCTTACTTCACTAGGTAGGTAGGCTGAAAGCCGTGCCCGCCGTACCGGGTAGGACATATTGGAATAGACTGGATAACATAATCCTATAATACTGTCACTAGAATGCATACTATGTATTGATCATATTAAACATTAAATTCGAAATATGTGCGATGGAACGACCGATTGATTTTCTGTGTAATATTGTAAATCATCACTAAATTGTATACGAAAAATAATTAAATTAAATAAATAAATGACATATTAAATCCAATATCCCATATATTGTACAGTAACAACAGTGGCACCCGAGGCTGGGTGGTTAATGACAGTGGCTTTAAATCACCTACTCCGTACAAGTGTACGGTTCGAATCCCATTGGATGTATCGAATTATGTCATGTGATGGAACTACTATATGGATGGCTTGTTTAGTAATCGTTGTTAAACATATATAATGTGTATGGGCATGCCGGAGTCCATGTATAGGTAACATAGTCACAACCAGAGAGTATGCGACCTGGTAGTTAATATACATTTATTTTAGCTCGATTGCTAAACAAGTTCTTGCAACTTATATTAATCACTCTCGAGACCTCATTCCTGATGGAATCCATCGCCACTAGGGAGACACATGGTGGCAATGTCAACATATAACTATTTGTATTCAGTGCATTCAAAAATGGAGAGAATCCATAAGCACAATGACAAATTAGACTATTATTGTACATTTAAAAATGAATTTATATTTGAAGAATTTATTGATACGATTGTTAGTGATGATTTGTGAAAGTGTTTCACGTGCTTAAGATTATGTTCACACACGTTAGAAATTGAATTTGGTAGATATAATGCTATAGAAAGTGAACATCGATTATGTAAACTATGTAACCAAAAGTCGGTTGAATCGGAGTATCACTTGTTGCTATATTGTACGAGATACACAAGTTTAAGAATTAAATACCTTGGTAATATATCGTGGCCGTGTGTACAGAAAATCAATACTATCATGTCTTCTAAGAATAAAATAGAATTGTTAAAAATATCTAAGTATATAAAGGAATCTATGTTACTAAGAAAAAATACCCTAGATAATATCACTGTTTCTTACACTGTGTGTGTGTGTTGTGTGGTGTGTGGTGTGTGTGTGTGTGTGTGTGTGTGTGTGTGTGTGTGTGTGTGTGTGTGTGTGTGTGTGTGTGTGTGTGTGTGTGTGTGTGTGTGTGTGTGTGTGTGTGTGTGTGTGTGTGTGTGTGTGTGTGTGTGTGTGTGTGTGTGTGTGTGTGTGTGTGTGTGTGTGTGTGTGTGTGTGTGTGTGTGTGTGTGTGTGTGTGTGTGTGTGTGTGTGTGTGTGTGTGTGTGTGTGTGTGTGTGTGTGTGTGTGTGTGTGTGTGTGTGTGTGTGTGTGTGTGTGTGTGTGTGTGTGTGTGTGTGTGTGTGTGTGTGTGTGTGTGTGTGTGTGTGTGTGTGTGTGTGTGTGTGTGTGTGTGTGTGTGTGTGTGTGTGTGTGTGTGTGTGTGTGTGTGTGTGTGTGTGTGTGTGTGTGTGTGTGTGTGTGTGTGTGTGTGTGTGTGTGTGTGTGTGTGTGTGTGTGTGTGTGTGTGTGTGTGTGTGTGTGTGTGTGTGTGTGTGTGTGTGTGTGTGTGTGTGTGTGTGTGTGTGTGTGTGTGTGTGTGTGTGTGTGTGTGTGTGTGTGTGTGTGTGTGTGTGTGTGTGTGTGTGTGTGTGTGTGTGTGTGTGTGTGTGTGTGTGTGTGTGTGTGTGTGTGTGTGTGTGTGTGTGTGTGTGTGTGTGTGTGTGTGTGTGTGTGTGTGTGTGTGTGTGTGTGTGTGTGTGTGTGTGTGTGTGTGTGTGTGTGTGTGTGTGTGTGTGTGTGTGTGTGTGTGTGTGTGTGTGTGTGTGTGTGTGTGTGTGTGTGTGTGTGTGTGTGTGTGTGTGTGTGTGTGTGTGTGTGTGTGTGTGTGTGTGTGTGGTGTGTGTGTGTGTGTGTGTGTGTGTGTGTGTGTGTGTGTGTGTGTGTGTGTGTGTGTGTGTGTGTGTGTGTGTGTGTGTGTGTGTGTGTGTGTGTGTGTGTGTGTGTGTGTGTGTGTGTGTGTGTGTGTGTGTGGTGTGTGTGTGTGTGTGTGTGTGTGTGTGTGTGTGTGTGTGTGTGTGTGTGTGTGTGTGTGTGTGTGTGTGTGTGTGTGTGTGTGTGTGTGTGTGTGTGTGTGTGTGTGTGTGTGTGTGTGTGTGTGTGTGTGTGTGTGTGTGTGTGTGTGTGTGTGTGTGTGTGTGTGTGTGTGTGTGTGTGTCTTTGCCATAGTTTATACTTTGTAAATGGCCAAAGGCAATGTATTGCTGATAATGCCAATACACTTGAAACTTGTAGCAGACCGACAGCAATGAAAATACACGAGCACGCATTTTGCTTAGTTTAAGCATATAATACAAATATACATTTTACACAACATTTAGATACACGAATGAACAAGGATTATAACCGAAAGCTATAGCTTATAGATATCTTATCTTATAGCAAGGTACTTAATGTAGTTACGATATGAGAGTGTTGTAATATTTTCGAAACTATTAATTAATATCAATTTGAAATTATGGTAAGTAAACGTTTTAATCATGAACTGTAAATTAGAATATCCATAAAATAAGTATTAAGGTGAAACAAGTTATGTCGAATTCTTCGGAACGAACAAAATACTTCGACATAACCGAAGTTTGACTTAACGAATTTCGATATAAACAGATCCAGTCATGTGTAAAATGATAGTGTCTGAAACGGGACTTTGATCCGACTTCGAGATAACCGGATAATTCGACATAACCGAAATGATAGAAAGAGGAACATGATATAATCATTCGGATTGTTCAATGGTAGGGGCAAACGAGTAACATTTAGTGAACAGATGCCCATGAAAATCATTTGCTTTCCTGGGTTGTAGTTTTGGACTGCTTGTAATATGTTTGCGTTGAAAGCACACATTTGTAAAATAAATCTATACAATACTATAAATATGTGCGCCATGTGTATCGGCTTCTAACAGGCGGATATGTAGTCCATTGGTAACACGCTGAACTGGTAATCCAGGGATCACAGGTTCGATCCCCCGTCTGACCATAATAAAATTAACAGTCAGATGGGACGTTCAACCGAGGTCTCGTGTCGGTGCTTTGTGAGAATCTGGAATGGGTCTCTGTCTGTATCATTGCACTATCCTCCAAAATCTAAAATGACTAATCTCGTCAGGAGGCGTCGCTCATATGGAAAACCAGTAGCGACGATAAATAAACGTAAGACACAAACATCGACTTCTAGATGTATACAAATCACAAGAGACAACAGAGACAACAAGCCAACACAATCTCACTCACATTGTGCACGTTCACTCAATAGATCGTGTTTATTTATTTAACAAAGTTGACATTTAGGTCCCAAATTATACTCAATATTCAAACTGTACACGATAAGACCAATTGCAGTGCCGTAGCCAGAGGCAAATTTCAACCGAGGCAATCTAGGGGTGTCCGGGGACAGGTTTTCCCCCTTCAAATCGTTGGGGGTATAGAAGCGATTTCCTGCGTGTTCTGATTTAATGAGTTTAGACGTATAATTATGTACTGACCTTTCAACTCTCTAGCAGTCAACATTTTATACAGCAAAGGGATATTTTTTGCAATTTATTTATTTAATTTTTCATATTTTTTATTTGCTTTGGTAATTTTAACCCAGGCAACTGCCTCGGTGTGCCTCAGTGTCGCTATGGGCCTGAATTGTATAAAGTATAAACTTTAATTAATGGACAACGATTGCGAAACAAGCAACAACTTACTAATGTATTACTCACTCTCATTTGCATGGACGAAATACTATCTATTGGTGGTCATTCGTGTGGGAGGAAACTGGAGTACCCAGGGTAAACCCACCTGTCCGAACGTACCATCTCACATACTTCTCAGTCCGAGGATCAAACAAGGGTTACATTGGCGAGACGATAGCGTGCATGTGAGGTATATCGGTTGTCTACCAGATTACTGTCCGATTAGCGCAGTGGTTAGCACGCTTGCTTCTCACCAATGCAACCCGGGTTCGATCCTCGGACCGGGAAGTATGTGATATGGTACGATGGTCGCCAGATCGGACAGGTGGATTTTCCCCGGGTACTACGGTTTCCTCCCACACAAATGACCACATTTACGCTTTCATCCGCGCCAACGAGAGTGATTAATATAAGATGATAAAGTTTGTTTCGCAATCGTTGTAAAATAAATAAAATTTAAACGTTTTTTCTACAATGTGAACATATAACAGTGGTTAAGGTGTCCGCCTACGGAGCGGGAGGTCGAAGGTTCGAATCTCGTCAGGGGTTCGTTCTGATATGGCCGGTTGGTGAGCCGCCAGCTAGTTAAATAATGGTTATCGATTGCCTACCAGCCTGGCGCCTGGCATACAAACATAGGATTCGGGAAGTACTGATGTTCATAAAAAGAGGTGTCTCATAAGTCAGAAATGACTGGCCCTTTAAATAGGGGTGACACTATAATAAACAAACACTTTACTATAACAGGAATGAGCAGAACATCCATATAGTGCTAAAATAAACAGCTGATGGTCATTATTATAACAAATATTCTGATTAGATCTAGTATATCAGAGTCTTTAGTTTTACACCAATATATAATTATTTAATATGGCGTGAAATAAACGACCGGGCTCATGCACACCCAACGAGAGTGATTAATATAAATTGCTAAAACTTGCTTCGCAATCGTTGTAAAATAAATAAAGCTTAAAATAAATACGTAGGTGCCAGATCGTGCGCGATACTACTCTGGGGGTCTACCGAGACCCCCCCCCCCTCCGCCAATAGTAGCCGGAGAATCGCCATATGACTAGCTAAGCTGTTTGTAAGACATTAACCCCGACACAAACAATGAACGTATCAATATATTAAGAAGCAGTACATGAATACTTTACAGCTGATATAACGGTTACCTAACGACAATATTAGCTGCCTGATTGTCTGTAGAGGCCAATAAACTTCCGTGCTATACACATATATTTTGTCTCGTATCATTCTGTAAAAGTGACACGGAAATAAATCAACATTGGTATATAACGGATTGGGATCACGATAAAGAGATATATATAAAGAATAAGTATATACTGTTACTTGGAAACGGTGATTCTAACCAGAATGGAATCCGAGTTTCAAGATTTCATAAACAAGTCTAAGATGTCTATACGGATGTTTACAGACGGATCTGTAGTACAGTGGTAACACGTTGGACTGGTAATCCAGGTATCGCAAATTCGATCCCCCGTCTGACCCTAATACAATTAACAGTCTTTCAGGTGGGACGTTAGGCCGAGCTTTCGTGTCGGTGTTTTACACCGTGTACGTAAAAGAACCAGAGGATACTCTGGAATGGGTCTCTGTCTGTATCATTGCTTTACACCGTACACGTAAAAGAACCAGAGGAGACTCTGGAATGGGTCTCTGTCTGTATCATTGCAATATCCTCCAAAATCTAAAATATCTAATCTATTCAGGAGGCGTCGCTCAAATGGGCAACCGGTAACGACGATAAATAAACGTAAAACACATACAGATGTCTGTAGCACGTTGAGAGAAACAATTACAAGAACAACTATTAAATTTTAGCAATTATAAAAAACAAGTACAGTCAAACTTTAAAGTTTAAACTTTATTTATTTTACAACGATTGCGAAGCAAGTTCTAACAACTTATATTAATCACTCTCGTTGGTACGGATGAAAGCGTGAATGTGGTTATTCGTGTGGGAGGAAACCGGAGTACCCGGAGAAAACCCACCTGTCCGATCTGGCGACCACCGTACCATCTCACATGCTTCCCTGTCCGAGGATCGAACCAGGGTTGCATTGGTGAGAAGCGAGCGCGCTAACCACTGCGCTAATCAGACAGTCAAACCTGTATTAATAGACCAACAAGGGGAAGGGCAAAAAGCGGTATCTAAGCAGGAACTGTCTATTAATTAATACATTCAGGCTAATTTCCTTAGTAGCACAAATGGGAACTGAAAATGTGGTCTCTCAATACAAGTGGTCTTTTCATACACATGGTCTTTCGAGAAATTTGACTGTATATAGAAACTTTTTTTCCGGGCCCCAAAAATATAGGGAACCCCATTTATTTGCTCCGTCCATTGAATATTAGAGTTCGGAGCACATCCCCTAGTAGCCTTACATGTTGTATATATACTTATCAACAATGCATGGAATCGATCTGTTTTATAATGGTGCATAGTTACATTTATATTTTAAATGGGGTTCGATGGGACACGAACTATTTTACATATAGACAAAAGACACACACGTGTGTATAGCGAAATAAGAAAATACACACATGCATACCAACCTGCCTGTCTTATCTACTTCTGTCAGTATCTCTTTTGTAAAGCTAAAATAAAAGCCGCTTCCTTCTGCATCATTTATAGAAGCTTATTGGGGCGTCCATATTTGTTTTCAAACTTAAAATGTTCATAACTGATTCATACAAAGGGTCACATGTTGACTGTTCATAGCTTGTGGTTCCTCTTTATAATGTTAATATCGATAGTGATATTTTATCAGCTCAGGAAAAAATACTTTAACAAGTATTTCAATCAAATGCCATCAATGTATACATTTATTAACCTAATGAAACATACCAAACAACTAGCTAATCTAGTTACATTTATCAAAGAATCGTTGAAAGTTAGAACTTCACTTCTAAATGTTATTGGGTAATGTGTTTATCCATTGCTGTTACAAACTGTTTTGTATAAGATTGTATCTATCTTGTTTTCCAATTCTTTGTTATATTCCTGCAACCTGTGTGTTTGCGATTTCCATGCATATATGTATGCTCTTTGTGTGTTTTTACGCTTATTTATCATCGCTACCGGTTGCCCATATGAGCGACGACTCCTGAAGAGATTAGTTATTTTAGATTTTGGAGGCTAGTGCATAATACAGACAGAGACCCATTCCAGAATCTCCTCTGGTTCTTTTACGTGCACGGTGTAAAGCACCGACACGAGACCTCGGTTTAACGTCCCATCTGAAAGACTGTTAATTTTATAATGGTCAGACGGGGGATCGAACCTGCGATCCCTGGATTACTAGTCCAGCGTGTTACCACTGGACTACAGATCCGTCAGATGCTCTTTGTACCAAAACTAAACTGTTTTGTACCAATTCACATGAATAAGTATTTCTATGTTGTATAAGTATGTATCTATAGTTGACCATGCACTACTAGTATGTATAAGTCTGATAACTGTTCTGTTCTGTTCTTTATGTACATGTTTTGTCATACTTATTGGGGGTCCAGAGATACCCCAGACGCCCCCATATTTGATATTGGTGAGTTCATGGTTAGACTAGTCGTCAATACATTACGGCCATTTTACCTAGCATCATATTACATCTTGTTCCTGACCAAATAATCCCATTGTAATACCGTACCCTATTTCAGTCCACTAACACTATAAACTATTCTAACTGAATAGTAATCGTAGCTAAAGGTAGGTTGTTCGGCTACGTTGTGTAATGCCTCGTTGCATTTTATATATGAACATTGTAGAGTTCACTTGCGTTTTGCTATAATTGCAATATACACCGATTTAAGCAAGAAACGATTACCAAATCAAACATGACGTAAAAGATAGAACAAGAAAAACTATTACATATAATTATGTAATAGAAGGACGAGTGAAATCTCACGCATAATACACACTCGGATAGTGTATCGAGTCTTCTTCTTCTTGTCGTTCGCGAATCACATGGACTAGCCGGCAGCAAACACGAAATGGGCCGTCCTCCTCAGATCCTCCCGGCAGCCATGTAACTTCGTCTGGAGAGAAGTATCTGTTGGCCAGGTTGTTTTCCTCAGCCCATGAAGATTGGGACACTCCTGGAGGATGTGTTCTGCAGTCTGGTCCCCTACGTTGCAGCTGCAGGCAGTTGATGAAGCTAGTCCAAGCTTCCGACACATGTGGAAGTTCAGGCGGTTATGCCCTGTTCTAAGCCGGAATATCGTGACTTGCTCCTGTCTGGTGAGAAGGTGGTAGTCATCCTTCTCGACTGATGGCTTTGATGCAGATTTGATTATGGTGCATTTCTCCTTGTAAGTCAAATCTTTGTCTGGTTGCCTCTCGGTAGAACCTTGCTTGGCAAGCTGGTCAGCGGCTTCATTGCCAGGGATGCCTATGTGTGCAGGTACCCACTGGAGGACAGTTCTTTTAGTTAAGCTGACTGTTCGAAGGGCTTCCATCAGGTGGGGTTCTTTGTTGTTAGACAGGGCATCCAGAACTGAGAGAGCATCAGTCAGGAAGACAACCTGGGCACACTTCACAGTGTTGTGTACTAGAGATGCTGCTGTTTCAAGGACCTGTACTTCTGCCCCATAGTTGCTGCAGTGTACTCCAGTAGGTAGAGCAACTGACTGTGTGTGTCCATATGGGTGTCGGACATACACTCCTGCTCCTCCGTTTGCTACTGCTTTTGTGGTTGAACCATCTGTGTAGACTTGTATCCATGCTTCTCCAGGATAACTCTTGTCGATGTGTGCTAGTGTGAGGGCACGTTTGACGTCATCATGTTGTCTATCTCTGGATGTCATGTATGGGATTGTACTGCAGATGGTAACCTTGGATTCATCGCTAGTCAACCATGGCTTGGATAGAAATGGCGTTGGAGGCAATATCTTGGCTGGGAGATGGCTGGTGTGCTATCGAGCAAGCGTCTTGGACTGGTGGATGAAACTGCTGCGCTTTAGACGATTCTTCGTTAGTGCCTCAACTCTCTGCTTCATCGGTTGTTCTTCCTGACATCGAAACTTCTCTGTCTGTAGAAGAATTATTGTGTCGCGACGTTCTTGCAATGGCTGGATGGAAGTAATTTTCTCCATGGACTTGATTGGAGTGCTCTTCATTGCACCTGTGATCAGCCTGAGAGCCTTGTTCTGAACCTTGTCAAGTGTCTGTTGGTTGGTCTTGGCTGATGTTGTCCAGGCGGTGGATCCATATTCCAGGTGAGGCCTGACCACACATTGGTAAATAGTCTTCAAGATGTGATCATTGGCACCCCATGTGGTGCCAGCAAGCTTCTGAAGGATTGCAAGCTTGCGCTTGGCTTTGGCCTCTGCTTTCTGGATATGTGGCTTCCATGTCTGCCGTCTGTCAAATGTCACCCCCAAGTATGTTGGCTCGTTGTCCATCTTCAAGGCAGTTCCACCGACTTTGATGGTTCCAGCTTTCTGTTTGGTGGAAGTTGTGAAGAGTATGGTTGATGACTTCTCCTTATTAATAGAGATGCACCAGTCTTCTGCCCATGCTGTGAGCTTGTCTGCGGCCATCTGCATTCTGTATGTGGCAGTCGTTGCATGTTCTTCAACACACCACATGACCAAGTCGTCAGCATAGAGTGCTGCTTTGATACCATGTGGCAGCGCTGCAAGCAAGTCATCGATGAAGATGAGGAACAGCGTAGGCGAGATCACTCCTCCTTGAGGAACACCGTGTCGGATGAGGAATTTCTTGCTCCTCTGGTTGTCAACAAGTACTCTGGCTCTGCGATTGTGTAGGAAGGATTTGGTCCATCGGAGCATCTTGTCGGCAATTCCACATCGTTGCATCTTGACCACCAGCCCATCAGTCCAGACTTTGTCAAAAGCCTTCTGGAGGTCTATCCAGGTTGCAAAAACTACCTTCCGGTCTTGGAATGCATCCTCAACTTCCTGAGCGATGTATGTTGCCTGGTCCTCTGTGCATCTGAACTGTCGGAATCCTGCTTGTTCCTTGGATAGGAGGTTTTCTGTCTCAAGGTACCACATGAGTCTCTTGTTAACTATCCTCTCCATTGTCTTGACCACACAGCTAGTGAGACGAATAGGGCGATAGCTGGAAGCTTTCTTTCTATCCTTGCCGTTCTTGTAGATTGGGATAACGGTGGCTTCCTTCCAGATATGCGGAACTATGCCTTCTTCCCAGCTAAGATTGAAGATGTCAATAAATTTCAGCATGGCTGAGCATCCAAGATGAGTTAGCATCTCATTGGAGATTCCATCAGGTCCTGGTGACTTCCTCTTCTTCAGTTGTCTGAGTGCTGTGTACAATTCCTGGTATGTAAGTGGAAGTTTCATGGAGTCTTGTTCCGTATGTCTTTTACTTCTATCCTTCTGTTCTTTCCGTGCCTCTCTTTGCTGTTGGTGTGTGACTTTGGTACATCATAGGGCTGGTTGACAAGGATCAAGTTGTGTGCTCATCCTGCCAGTCCTCCACTTCATCCCCACGCCTATCAGACTGTGCATATCCCCAACTCTGGGTATGACTATTGAAATCACCAACAACCATGTATCGACTGTTTGAGCTTTCAATAGTGTCAATGGCAAGGCCTTTGTCATTTGGGCAGTAGTAGTTGACGAGGCTCAACTCAGATGATTTGGTCTTGATCTTGAAATCCTGGTATTCCGCTCCTTCAATGTAGGTTTTCACTTCGCTCGCATTGATGTTGTTCCGGACTAGAGTGAGCACACCACCCTTGTGTCTGTCTTGTCGGTCTGCTCGGAGGCACTGGTAGCCTCGTACTTTGAACGTCTTGTCTTTGTTCAGGTGTGTTTCCTGTATGCAGCAAACACTTACCTCTTTATCCTGTAGTACTTGCTCCAGTTCAGTCTTTTTGTTAAATACTCCTTCAGCATTCCACTGCATGAGCACAAGAAGTTTCTGCTTCACGTTTCGGCCAGTAGCTGTCCTTCGCCGTCCCCTGGCTCCACAGGGCGGCTTAGCGTGACCTCCAGTAGCTAGAGATGGGTTCCTTCGAGGTATGGAACCCGGCACTGTACCTGCCTGGCGGGTCTTCACAGGTCCAGCACCATCTCGGTTTACTCTTTCTGTCATTGTGATTCATTTTGCGTGTATGCGTAGTACCGTGGTTTATTAGAATGCGCCGTGCGGCCCAGTACTTCCGGCTTCAGCATTCGAGGTTTCTGTTGGGGTTACCTCACCCTTAGGCTAGGACTTTTAAGGCGGCCCATACATTCGCCTGATGCACCCGTATATAAAGACTCGGGATAGGCGTTATATTTGGACAGATGTGTACAACATTGTTTCAGATAGGGCCATTTTACTGATCGATGCAAAATCTGACATCCCACAGAATAGAATCCCTGTACTTAAATATATATACTAGTACCCACAAACGTGCCGAATCCCTGTGGTCTAGCGTACATACGCATCGCATTTGCCGATTGGATGGAATGGATAGGCAGGCAGGGGAGGCGATATACGACCGCTGTTGACCGCCTTATCGGCTTTCATACAGTGACACGTATGGACGTCTTGATTGCGCTGTGGTAGCGTGTTCGCTTCATGAGTTAGTGCCCAGCTGTAGCCGTTACGATTGAGTGTGACCTTAGACAATACACGCATTACATAATGTAATTATTAGATTGGAAAACAAGTCTTAACAACTAATATTAATTTAATTCCTTTCCAGAAAACACTTAAATTTCACATTGTTTCAACTCCCTCACGTCGATGCATTTCAGCAGGAATAAGTTCTCGAGTAAACTAACATCGTAATACATGTTTCGGAATCGAGCTATGATGAATTTGTATAAAGTAAACGAGTGTAGAATTAAGAAGAGCCATGGATGGACACGTTCTATATGCACTGTACTTGACATCGATATATATCATGTATTTATCACTTACGGTGTTATACATGCGATACTAGTCTAATCAACTTAGATTGTTGGTTTAAAAACGTTATTTATTTTACAAGTTTTAACAACTTATATTAATCACTCTCGTTGGCGCGGTTGAAAGCATAAATGTGATCATTCGTGTGAGATGAAACCGGAGTACCCGGAGAAAACCCACCTGTCCGATCTGGCGACCATCGTACCATCTCACATACTGCCCGGTCAGAGGATCGAACCTGAATTCACAACATTGAATTGTTTCCAGACAAGGTGTCAACATCTAGGCATATTGGTGAGAAACGAGCGAGCTAACATCTGTGCTAATCGGACATATTGTTCGTCAAGACGACGAGGGCGTAGAAACACTAACAGTAACAACAAATGGTTGCATAAGTATGTAGCTGTTAGCACCGCACTGGATCTTCCAATATATACAATCAGTTAGAGTAATGACTTCACTGCGCGATGTGCTAGACAAATATAGCATTCGGGGAAATATTAATGCAGCAGGTTCGTCAGCATTATTATTGTCCCCTTGCCGAAATCACAATATTGAAGTGTTTCCAGACAAGGTGTCAATATCTAGGCGTATTCAATCAAACAGGTCCTGGTATATTACACAATTTCCTGGAATCAGCCCGAATTATGGAAAGAAAATTGAATCAATGGAATAAATTGTATTGTATGTACTGAGAACAGAAGCAGCATTCTGGACAGTTTCTGAAATTATGGCTATCAACTAAACGCCGCGTTATGCTTGTTCATACTTGAAATGGAAAACTTGGAACGGAAAACATAAAATTAGAATTCGTATGAAAATATAGTGTTAACTTTAGTGAACATATAAAAAATAATTACTTCTTTAAGAAACAAATGTTCATAAAGTAGGTAATATGTAAATAGTAATAACGAATAAAACGGCTTATCGGATATTGAGGTCAAAAGCGGAACTGTTATGATACATTGGCAAATAGAAGGTAGCGCTTGGAAATGGGTCTTATTTTTCAACCAAGTTCCTGCAAAAACGAGATCAAAACGGCGTATCGGACCTTGAGGTTAAAAGCGGAACTGTTATGATAAATTGACAAATACAAGGTAGTGCTTGGAAAATGGGTCGGATTTTTCAAACAAGTTCCTGGAAAACGAGATGGGATTCAGAAGAGTACATATGTATGTAATATGGTTGAACTACTCGCTATAGGAGGAAACATGTTGGCCAAAAGTTGCAGTGGATTCAGTATCCATGAGGTTGGACATGGGAAGAAAGCAGGTTTTCGGTCAAACTTTAAATGTATGCCATGATTTAATGACTATTCCCCCGTCTGACACTAATAAAATTAACAGTCTTTCAGATGAGACGTTAAACCGAGATCTCATGTCGGTGTTTTACACCGTGCAAGTAAAAGAACCAGAGGAGATTCTGGAATGGTTCTCTATCTGTATCATGATGCACTATCCTCCAAAATCTAAAATGACTAATCTCTTCAGGAGGCGTCGCTCATATGGGCAACCGGTAGCGACGATAAATAAACGTAAAAACACACACATGACTTGCTTTTCAGAATGTGATATGCAATTGATGTTCAATTACTGCTTAAAAGGGACATATACTCGGGGGGGGCATTTGTAAAGAAGTGCACAAGTAGGAGAACATCGTACTGTCAAAACGTAATTATGAAACAATAAAGTTGCATTGATCGTGTTGAAATAAACGTAAGAAGATGCTACTAAGCTTCGGTGATCATGTTGTAACATCTTCCTCCACTATGACCATGCATGTATGTTATAGAAGTTTTGAAGTTTTGGGAGGAAACCGGAGTACCCGGAGAAAACCAACCTGTCCGATCTGGCGACCACCGTACCATCTCACATACTTCCCGGTCCGAGGATCGACCCCGGGTTGCATTGGTGAGAAGCGATTGATTTGAAGTGACCGACGTAAGCACTCGACCACGAAGTTCTCCCATGTATCACTACAGACTGTAACGAAACGCAATTATTATATGTCTGGCTAGTTCGATGTGTGTATGATTAAGCATCGACTAATTCATTTCCAGCTGTCTAACATCCAATAAAGCCCTGATAGTGTTAATCGGCTTGACTAATGCCACGTTTCTATCCAGCTTACAATATCATTTGCCTTTCCTGGTGAAAGTAACAAGTTAATAATATAGCATCGAAGAATATCCATCTATACATTCTACAAATCCCGGAATATATCAAAAATGTACCAAGGTCAGTTCCGATAAAGCCCACACTAGCGAAACAGTAAATTCTAAGTCCATAACACTATCTAATTGAATCCTAGATATCGGAAGCCTGCCCCCAGAGTAGTGATTAGGTTGTAAAACAACAAATAAATTGCCATTTAAATATATAGTAAAATTTATACATTTATATTTCCAATCTTTCATTTCTTCTGATACCACATCCACTGTGAAGATGTATTCAAATCAGCCTGAAACACACTAAGAATATTTCAAATGTTATGTTTCAAATAGCCAGTGCTCACCTGTGAATAACTTCACGGTGTTTACACACTGTATTCCTCCGCCAACTAATACAAGAGACTCTGGAATGGGTATCTGTCTGTATCATTGCACTATCCTCCAAACATCTAAAGTGACTAATCTCTTCAGGAGGCGTCGCTCATATGGGCAACAGGTAGCGACGATAAATAAACGTAAAACACACACATATCTACATACACTTTTCTAAATGTATTCACTGTAAGGATAATTACTTTCGAAAGAGGTCGTTTTATAGAAATGAATACAACCATTTGTTAGCAAACCTAAATCAGTGCACATCAATTTGACAGAATAACAATATCTAAATGTTCAATACACAGCCACTGTGTAGCGGATCAGTGGTCCATTTGTTAGCAAGCTGGACTTGCATATTCAATCCACCGCTATACCATACTAAATTGACCCATATCAAAGTCTTTCGGATGAGACATTAAGGCGGTAGTGTACAGTTTTCGAGCCTCATATTCGCATTGGCCCTGGAGAAATTATGAAATAGTATGTGAGATTTATGTTTAGGTAAGATTAAATTAAAGTATATGTATGATGTTTATAATAGTTATTTGTTGATGACATTGCTTCTGGATGCTGAAACTGGATGTTTAGAATTAGTGAACGTTATAATGTGTGACCTTGGTGGTACTGCATCGAGCATGTGCTCGAAATGCGAAACTGAGGATTACATGGCTCGGACGACCATCTGTGATATTGGTGGTACTGCATCGAGCATGTGCTCGAAATGCGAAACTGAGGATTTCATGGCTCGGATGACCATTTACAGACACAATTGATCAGGGGTAAAATATAAAAAAATGTAGGTGGTCAACCTATTTGCAATGTTTCTTTCAAGCATACGGTGACATGGGAAACCAAACCTCCTGCACTGAAACTGTTTATGTTGACTGGATTGTTATGATGGGTTGAAGGACGTGGATTGTTATGATGGGTTGAAGGACGTGTGGAAAATAGCATCGGCTGTAGTCTGTATTTGTGGTTTGAAAATGACAGCACATCAAAAGTGAAAATAGGAGCACGTTTCAATTGGTATCTTTCTGTCATGTTTTTGTGAAGCTGTAGTCACTGTGGTCATAATTGAATGATTTCTTTCTTTAAGGTCTGTGCGCAGAATATTTTCTCGGAGGAATTGTAGAATTGATACCGATGCGATTGGCCTTGGAGTGAAAATGACTGTTCACTCCAGCCTAACCCGAAGTATTATGTGGGTGATTTATAATACACCGTACACGTAAAAGAACACGAGGGGACTCTCTGTATCTCTGTCTGTATCATTGCATTATCGCATTGCATTATCCATGGAATGTATCTCTGTCTGTATCATTGCATTATCCATGGAATGTATCTCTGTCTGTATCATTGCATTATCGCATTGCATTATCCATGGAATGTATCTCTGTCTGTATCATTGCATTATCGCATTGCATTATCCATGGAATGTATCTCTGTCTGTATCATTGCATTATCTCATTGCATTATCCATGGAATGTATCCCTGTCTGTATCATTGCATTATCGCATTGCATTATCCATGGAATGTATCCCTGTCTGTATCATTGCATTATCGCATTGCATTATCCATGGACTGTATCTCTGTCTGTATCATTGCATTATCGCATTATCCATGGAATGTATCTCTGTCTGTATCATTGCATTATCCATGGAATGTATCTATGTCTGTATCATTGCATTATCCATGGAATGTATCTATGTCTGTATCATTGCATTATCCATGGAATGTATCTATGTCTGTATCATTGCATTATCCATGGAATGTATCTCTGTCTGTATCATTGCATTATCCATGGAATGTATCTATGTCTGTATCATTGCATTATCCATGGAATGTATCTCTGTCTGTATCATTGCATTATCCATGGAATGTATCTATGTCTGTATCATTACATTATCCATGGAATGTATCTCTGTCTGTATCATTGCATTATCCATGGAATGTATCCCTGTCTGTATCATTGCATTATCCATGGACTGTATCTCTGTCTGTATCATTGCATTATCGCATTGCATTATCCATGGACTGTAGCTATGTCTGTATCATTGCATTATCGCATTGCATTATCCATGGACTGTATCTCTGTCTGTATCATTGCACTATCCATGGACTGTAGCTATGTCTGTATCATTGCACTATCGCATTGCATTATCCATGGACTGTATCTCTGTCTGTATCATTGCATTATCCATGGACTGTATCTCTGTCTGTATCATTGCATTATCGCATTGCATTATCCATGGACTGTAGCTATGTCTGTATCATTGCACTATCGCATTGCATTATCCATGGACTGTATCTCTGTCTGTATCATTGCACTATCCATGGACTGTAGCTATGTCTGTATCATTGCACTATCGCATTGCATTATCCATGGAATGTATCTCTGTCTGTATCATTGCATTATCCATGGACTGTAGCTATGTCTATATCATTGCACTATCGCATTGCATTATCCATGGAATATATCCCTGTCTGTATCATTGCATTATCCATGGACTGTAGCTATGTCTGTATCATTGCACTATCGCATTGCATTATCCATGGAATATATCCCTGTCTGTATCATTGCACTATCCATGGACTGTAGCTATGTCTGTATCATTGCACTATCGCATTGCATTATCCATGGAATGTATCTCTGTCTGTATCATTGCACTATCGCATTGCATTGTCCATGGAGCGTATCTCTGTCTGTATCATTGCACTATCTCATTGCACTATCCATGGACTGTATCTCTGTCTGTATCATTGCACTATCGCATTGCATTATCCATGGAATGTATTTATGTCTATAGCATTAGCAATTGAAGACGAACTATTACTATTGGAAGTCGTGATAGCGCAGTGGTAGCGCATTCGCTTCAGGTGCGAAAGGTCCGGAGTTCGAGTCCCGCTGGAGCCGTTACGATTGTGCCCTTAGGCAAGGCATTTAAATTCCACATTGCCTCTTCTCTCTCCTTCATGGCGATGGATTCCATCAGGAATGAGGTCTCGAGAGTGATTAACATAAGTTGAAAGAACTTGTTTCGCAATCGAGCTAAAATAAATTTGTATAAACTAACTATTACGAACTATTGAGAGACATCAAAGATTATGTACAACATGTAATATGCACCAAGTTGAATCAGAGTATCATTTCTTATGGATAAAAGGCGTGTCTTACAGCTTACGCTGTTCCAATGATGATCTATTTACCTGTTCCGGCACACGGTAAGTTACACATTTGGACTAAAAAGTGTGCTATATTTTCTTTGTGTCATTGAAAAGAATTAATTAATGTACTTATAAGTAACAATAAACTATATTGGGCGCGCTTAAAGTTAGCGAGGATGCCTTCCGCCTCCACACACTTATCAAAGCCAAATGTAGTTCATTCCCCCGATGGAAACTATTATCTCGCGATTCATTCCTTAATTATCCTGTCAATACACCAATTATTGTCCAGCTAGAATATGCCCCCTCCACATAGAGTGCGTTAGTAGTGGAATTCCATTCCATGCGACGAATACCATGTTATTTGCAAAGTACTGGAGGGGTCATCAAGCTTAATAAGCTTCACACTAATTGTGTCACTCTGGGGGAATACAAATATATCTCTTTCACTCATTCTGGACATTTCTTCGACATATTGACTGCATTCTCTGCTCGTGCGTAAGATATAAAGGTTTCTCGTGCTAACAACAGTTATAATAAAACAAATGTAAGTTTCTCAGAGCAGAAATCCACTAAGTTAATCAGTGTCGTTCTATGTCCCAATACTGTAATACTCAGATGGAACAATTACTGCCAGATATACGTGACCGTATATATACCCCCGGGGAATTCCTTCTCGAAATGTATAGCACATACATTTGTTTATTACTGTAGATGTTCGCGCGATCGTGTTGTAGTTATACTTAGAATACTGTCCTGACGTCATACCTTTATACTTGCAGTCCATTATTATTAATATTTATACAAATTTATTTCAACTTATATAAATCACTCTCGAGACCTCATTCCTGATGGAATCCATCGCCACGAGGGAGAGAGAAGAGGCAACGTGGAATTTAAATGCCTTGCCTAAGGGCACAATCGTAACGGCTCCAGTGGGGCTCGAACTCCGGACCTTTCGCACCTGAAGCGAACGCGCATCTACTGCGCTATCACGACTTCCACATTATTAATATTGTGCATTATATTAAAGTCTATGCGTAAACGTACGAAATTAAACAATTTTAATTAGTTATTAGTTTTAATATCTTGTTATATAAGTATGTGTTTAAGTAAGATATAAGCCTCAAACGGATCCAATATGTAAACATATTGGTACTGTATACGACGCAACGCAGGTCCAACATTTTACATATTGGATCGTTTTCGGCTTATATCCTATACATAGAAGGGAGTAGTTGTACACCCTAAGAATACACTTGAGCTAGTCAACATGTGTAATTACGTATTCATGGAGAACTTTAACACGATCGTGTTACTAGGTAAATCTCTCTCAGACATAGGCAATTTAGTGAATCGGTTGGATAACGTCATTGATGACGTAATTAGTAATTCAATTGCGTCATTCGTAATTCAACCGATGAATGTTGAAAATAGTTAATACAAATTTATTTTAGCTCGATTGCGAAACAAGTTATTTCAACTTATATTAATCGCTCTCGAGACCTCATTTCTGATGGAATCCATCGCCGAGAGGATGAGAGAAGAGGCAACGTGTAATTTAAATGCCTTGCCTAAGGGCACAATCGTAACGGCTCCAGCGGGACTCGAACTCCGGACCTTTCGCACCTGAAACGAACGTGCATCCACTGCGCTATCACGACTTCCACAATGTTGAAAATAGACAAATCGATACAAATTTGTTCAAATTAATATAGTTCATTTCATTAAATTTCTGCTTTTGCTTTTAGAAAATCGAGTATCACCAATATCACTGCACCATGTGATGGTGAAGTGAAGGTTAAATACAACTTTCCATGGAGTTAAAGACAACTGTCACGTAGAGTAAAGGATAACGATAGTTCGCATGGACGGAACTAGTTGGAAACATGTGTCATGACCAGTAGGTGTGCGTGATAACGGAATTCTACATGGACGGACGGAACTAGCGGGAAACATGTGTCGTGACCAGTAGGTGTGCGTGACAACGGAATTCTACATGGACGGAACTAGCTGGAAACATGTGTCGTGACCAGTAGGTGTGTGACATGTACGGAACTAGCTGGAAACATGTGTCGTGACCAGTAGGTGTGTGACATGTACGAAACTAGCTGGAAACATGTGTCGTGACCAGTAGGTGTGTGACATGTACGGAACTAGCTGGAAACATGTGTCGTGACCAGTAGGTGTGTGACATGTACGGAACTAGCTGGAAACATGTGTCATGACCAGTAGGTGTGTGACATTTACGGAACTAGCTGGAAACATGTGTCATGACCAGTAGGTGTGTGACATGTACGGAACTAGCTGGAAACATGTGTCATGACCAGTAGGTGTGTGACATGTACGGAACTAGCTGGAAACATGTGTCATGACCAGTAGGTGTGTGACATGTACGGAACTAGCTGGAAACATGTGTCATGACCAGTAGGTGTGTGACATGTACGGAACTAGCTGGAAACATGTGTCATGACCAGTAGGTGTGTGACATGTACGGAACTAGCTGGAAACATGTGTCATGACCAGTAGGTGTGTGACATGTACGGAACTAGCTGGAAACATGTGTCATGACCAGTAGGTGTGTGACATGTACGGAACTAGCTGGAAACATGTGTCATGACCAGTAGGTGTGTGACATGTACGGAACTAGCTGGAAACATGTGTCATGACCAGTAGGTGTGTGACATGTACGGAACTAGCTGGAAACATGTGTCATGACCAGTAGGTGTGTGACATGTACGGAACTAGCTGGAAACATGTGTCATGACCAGTAGGTGTGTGACATGTACGGAACTAGCTGGAAACATGTGTCATGACCAGTAGGTGTGTGACATGTACGGAACTAGCTGGAAACATGTGTCATGACCAGTAGGTGTGTGACATGTACGGAACTAGCTGGAAACATGTGTCATGACCAGTAGGTGTGTGACATGTACGGAACTAGCGGAAACATGTGTCTGACCAGTAGGTGTGTGACATGTACGGAACTAGCTGGAACATGTGTCGTGACCAGTAGGTGTGTGACATGTACGGAACTAGCTGGAAACATGTGTCGTGACCAGTAGGTGTGTGACATGTACGGAACTAGCTGGAAACATGTGTCATGACCAGTAGGTGTGTGACATGTACGGAACTAGCTGGAACATGTGTCGTGACCAGTAGGTGTGTGACATGTACGGAACTAGCTGGAAACATGTGTCATGACCAGTAGGTGTGTGACATGTACGGAACTAGCTGGAAACATGTGTCGTGACCAGTAGGTGTGCGTGTCCTATAATAATGTGCCTTTGTCTGTTTAATAGGGGGTTTGTTGAACAACTCCACGAGCTGGTGCTTGGGTATATCCTCTGGGGTATACAAATGTACTGGGCTGGTACACTCTATCGTCCTGGGTGGTTGCCATGTGGAACCATTGGCATTGCTGCCTGACAACCGGATCGAGCATAACACTCTGTCCTCGATGTACAAGTTTAACCACCATATATGTCTATTAAGTCAAGTGTCTGGCGTTGCCTCATGGCTATCACACGGGGACTTTGTCAGTGAATCCGCGACAGTATTAGCATGCGGCCATGGTTTGCGTGTTTGCATGTCATTTCCGATTTGCTTGAAAACGTTTGGGCATATTTTCGCCAGTCACCAATTCATCATGCGATCCATTAGCGAATATCTCATTGCTAATTACCAATGCAAATATCAAATTTGATGTATTAACTCTATTAGTCCACCCAAGTGGACAGACACGAAATTCTGCTCCTAAATCGAAACGGGAATTGGATTACTAGAACAGGATTTCATAAAGCTTACTTGGTGGTCGAATAAGCTTATTATGTTCTTAGAACAGAATTTGAGAGACTTAAGCTGATAATGTCAAGTTTACTAGACGTAACCTAAAACGATAACAACGAATAGGTCTTATGAGTTAAGAGTTTTAAACATGTATAGTATGTATAGGATATAAGCCGACAACGGTCCAATATGTAAAATGTTGGACTGCATGATGCTCGTAGCACCGAAGACAGTACCAATATTTTATATATTTGATCCGTTTGAGGCTTATATCTTACTTAAAACACACACTTATACAACAAGATCCTACTAATTAAAATTGTTAATTTCGTATATGTAGGCTACACGTAGTATTTAATATAATACTCTGACTCTTTGACACCAGTCCAATATTAATAATAATGGACTGCACTACAAAGGTATGACGTCACGACAGTGTTTTATTGTGTAATAAATACTAAACTACGTTTTCCAATACCTTCATTCAAACCTTCTTTTAAAAGGTGATAAAGAAATTATTACAATAAAATAACTATGTGTGAATGAACGTTACAACATTATATAAATAATAGATGCATCCATGGCCAAGTGGTTAATGTCGTTCATTTGAAATCACTTGTCCCCTCACCGCTGTAGGTTAGAATCCCACTGGGGTATCGAATTCATTCAAAGGAGGAAGCTATTCAACTGGATTGTGGAAGGTCGGTGGTTCTACCCGAGCTGGATTGTGGAAGGTCGATGGTTCTACCCGAGCGCCCGGCTGTATCCGGGGTATTCCTCCACCATTAACAGTCGTCATTTGAACTACTAGTATGTTGTTGGTGCGACTTGAAACAACAACAACAACAAAAACAACATTATAAGTACGCAACCGACAATGGATCACACTATATACGTGTCACTACACACTTGTCACTACACACGTGTCACTACACACGTGTCACTACACACGTGTCACTACACACTTGTCATTACACAATACACACTTGTCACTACACACTTCACACGTGTCACTACACACTACACACTTGTCAGTGCACACTACACACTTGTCACTACACACTACACATTTGTCACTACACACTACACACTTGTCACTACACACTACACATTTGTCACTACACACTACACACTTGCCACTACACACTACACACTTGTCATTACACACTACACACTTGTCACTACACACTACACATTTGTCACTACACACTACACACTTGTCACTACACACTACACACTTGTCATTACACACTACACACTTGTCACTACACACTACACACTACGTTGTATGTTTTTCTTTATTAAGATTGCAGAGACGAGCTTGTAAATTCATTCTGGGCCAAGATTATATTTCTTTGCGTGAATCAATGTCTGAAATTAATATAATGACTTTTGACCAACGGATTATTTTTCAAAAAGCAGTAACAATGTACAAAATTATGAACAATCTTGTACCGACTTATTTGAATGAACATTTTCAATTAAGACATTGCAATTCAGTTACTTCAGATATGAAATTGAGAAATGTTTCAAATATGGATCTCTATATTCCAAGACCTAGATGTGAAATGTATAAGAAATCATTAGAATACTCTGGTCCAAAGATATGGAATTGTCTACCATTTGAAATTAAGACTTCCAGATCTTTAAATATATTCAAGAAAAAATGTAAAGTATGGATACAACGTTTTAATCGGTAGACACTAGACAGTTATATATATATAATGATTGTAAATCAATATGCTTATGTCGTTTTGTATTTTTAACAAAGTACCTGATTTATTTAGGCTGTTAGTTAGTTACATTGTACAACATTATGCATGTATATTGTACGGCGTAACTATGTTATAATTATTGTGCATGTACATTTATTCTATAGTGTTAACAAATTGAAGAGGGCCCTAAGGAGGATTAGTTCAAAACTAATTAGGTCACCCTCTATAAATAAAGAAATCTATCTCTATCTCTATCTATCTAGGTTCCGCGTGGATAGGGTATCATAACTGGGCCGAGCTACCTTAAAGTACAAGTAATTAGTTGTCTTTCTGTCCCAATACACACTTGTCCCTACACACTACACACTACGATGCATGGTTTTTCTATAGGTTCCGTGTGGATAGGGTATCATAACTGGGCCGAGCTACCTTAAAGTACAAGTAATTAGTTGTCTTTCTGTCCCAATACACACTACGTTGCATGGTTTTACTCTAGGTTCCGCGTGGAAAGGGTATAATAACTGGGCCAAACTACCTTAAAGTACAAGTAATTAGTTGTCTTTCTTTCCAAATTTGTATTCATTGACAAGCCGATTCATTATTCCGTTCATTACACGACTGATGCAATAATACTAATGAATGGTTCCGCTGTACAGATGTACAGTGTATTCTCGCAATAAATACCAATTTGTACTAAATATAACATTGTACATAATAACGTTAAACTGTTCCTGAATACCATTCTAATCTATTGTGGGATCGTTCTTGACATATGCATTAATTTCCATAGTCACCGGAATACACAATCGACATACAGTGTTCATTCCGTGGACGAGAACTTCAATTACAAACATGAATGAATATTTTAAATTCGATAATGTAAATGTAATTTCGAAAACATTATTCTCAAATATATTTTAAAATGTATATTTGGTAGACTACAATGAATATTGTAAATTCGATAAGGTAAATAAAATTTCGAAAATATATTATTTTCAAATATACTTTATAATGTATAATTGGTAGACTACCATGCATATTGTATATTCGATAAGGTAAATATAATTTCGAAAACATATTATTTTCAAATATATTTTAAACTGTATATTTGGTGGTAGACTACCATGAATATTGTAAATTCGATAAGGTAAATATAATTTCGAAAACATATTATTTTCAAATATATTTAAACTGTATATTTTGTGGTAGACTACCATGAATATTGTAAATTCGATAAGGTAAATATAATTTCGAAAACATACTATTTTCAAATATATTTTAAAATGTATATTTGGTAGACTACCATGAAATTCATTAGTAAATGGAAAACATCTTACAACTACCAAACACACTACAGACTAATTTAGTATGGTGCTACAAGCATCATACTTTACCGATGCTAAACTGATTCAAGACAAATGAAATCACATAATTCAAACTTATTTTAAGTTGTTGTCATATAATTATGTGTTTGTTCATCATTAATGAAGATACATTTTATTTATTTTGGGTGGGGGTTAAGGGTTGGCCATATGTCAACTCCAGTTATTATTAGTGTAGAAAGACACCGGGTACCCTTCGATCAGTATTTCGGGCACGGACAAGCACCGTTGTATGTTGGAATCCCACATGGAGCATATAATTCTTTCAAGCTGTCCAACTGGCTTGTGGAAGGTCGGTGGTTCTTCTCCGTCCATATACCCGCCCGTGCCTACAATACTGCTCGGAGAGGCATCCGGGTTATTCCTCCACCAATAATAGCTGGAGAGTCGCCATATGACCTAAGTTGTTGATGCGACGTTAAACCCCTAAATCAAATCAAATGTTCCGGTCTACAATCACATATGTGTACTACAACAAAAGTACCCCCTGTGCCATAACATGTTCCTTTTCATAAATCTCCATCACATTTTGTTAAAAACGTCAGCATCTTCTGGTAAATCTACCTGATCAGTTTCTGTTGATGAACTAATTAATGAAGCGGATAAATCAGAAAATGTTGCCGTCGGTCATGAGGAAATAAATTGGCAGTTATTAAAACATTTGTAAATTTATTCAACAAATGCATGATTAGAAGTTTTTAAGAAAATATGGGAATCCTGTAAATTGCACGATTCCTGGAAAGAAGCCAATATAACCACAATACGTAATCCAGGAAATGAATACACTAATCCAAATAATTAATGCTCTATTGCACTAATGAGCGGTGTTGTAAAACTATGCAATGTACGAATATCACTCGATGTGTTGGCAAATAGTGTCTAGTAATTTGATTTCTAAATTACAGGCAACGTGAATTTCAAATCGAACGAAGTAGCATTGATCATTTAATAAGATTGCAAAGGTTTAAATACGTGACGCTTTTATCAAGAAAGAAGGTGTCGTTTCTGTGTTGTTCTCCTCTTGAAAAACTAACAATACAACATCGAAGCATGATATAATGGAGAACCTATAATAAGATGTAGGTCTTAATAGATACATGTCGCAATATATAACCCAACGTTCTCTTGGACAGGCCATTTGAGGCTGCAGTTGGTTCAACTATCCATGAAAGTCGTGATAGCGCAGTGGATGCGCGTTCGCTTCAGGTGCGAAAGGTCCGGAGTTCGAGCCCCACTGGAGCCGTTACGATTGTGCCCTTAGGCAAGGCATTTAAATTCCACGTTGCCTCTTCTCTCTCCCTCGTGGCGATGGATTCCATCAGGAATGAGGTCTCGAGAGTGATTAATATAAGTTGAAATAACTTGTTTCGCAATCGAGCTAAAATAGATTTGTATAAACTAACTATCCATGACAAATACAAACGCTTATGACTTGCACTCAGCGCATTCAGAACATTACACGTAGTTAGGTCATATGTCGAGTTATATGAACAATTTCTTTATCTCCGACTTGAGAGATTATCTCTACAAGATACTAGCTTGCTTATACACTTAAATCGAACCCACGATATGCAGCATACAAAGCCGTGTTTGATATAAGTACTTAGACTGAATACGAGGCGAAGGCATCATATCATTTTCGTGCCAGTGACGTGGCTAATTGGCAGCGTATGCGCAACAATTGCCTGTCACTGAATGTCACTACTTGCCACATCGTTCCACCGTGGGAATTTTGACAACGACAATACATTGTCACGCATGTCATGCGTAACTAGCATGTTCCAATGGGAAACCATTCATGCCACAGAATACATATGTGTAGCGCAAATGTAGCGCAAATAGTTCGTACCCTTGGCGCAACGTTGGCGTACTAATGATTGCCAATGCGTGCTGTTGCGTGACATAGACGTGTCACGTTTCCGTGGCAGATGCGCACTTAGTTCGTAGCTCAAATGTATGCATGTTAGATGGCACGACATAGCTTAAACTCTGCTTAACTTTATCGTGGTGAAAAGTTTTGTCGTGATGGAAAGTAGTGTGCCCCCAAAATCGAACATGTTTGCCCCGTGTTGGCACGCCTCAATGCGGCCCTGTTCGTGGCAAAAATGCTTGCAAGTATCAGAGTGGCCTTACGCACAATGACAAACATTTCCAGATACGATTGACTGAATATTCCAAAAAAAGCAATTTCCTAGTATAAACAAACAGCTCTCCAAAGAAAACAGATAACATAAGACGTAACACAAATATAAAAGCATAATAAATATTGGGACAATCCGTGGAGAAGAGCATGTCAATGAAATGGACGCGATGTCAGATCATGTTATGGTATCCGAACACACATATAAAACAGCATTCTGTTTATACGCATACTACAAGAAGATTATTTAGAGGCAATTTCGTATGGTGAACAAATTAAATATATCATTAATTGTTAATGAATCTGATATAATCGTCATGATATCATTTGCTACAACTCTTAGTCCATTAGTCTGTTCTTGTTTTTTCTTCTTCATTTTCTTTTTAATGATTATTTAGCGTCGCTACCGATTGATTTAAACATATTTATTCGACTTATATAACTTAATTTACTACACATAATTATGTACACAAAAAATACAAGTGGGTTGAAATGAAAGCTAAATGCTTATTGAATTTCTCTCCACACTACCGGTTACCCATTTGAGCGACTGGCAGTTTACCTAACAACACCTTTCCTGGGCAGGCTCCAGCGATCAGCCAGTACTAGGTGTAGCAACTTCCGTAACAACCTGCCAGCTTGTTCATATAGAGAGACACTGTCTGAGCGGGGCTCGAACCCGTGGCGATATGTTACAGAGTCCGCGAACTTTTTCTATTGCGCTTTATCTTAGTATTTGTAAGAACGCCCACTGAGTATTGGTGTAGATAAATATGATCAGCTGTACCGATAATCTTTAACCATTTCAACACCACAGACCTCGCAATAGGCTTGCAAATAGTGTAGATGCAGATGAGCCGGCTCTTGAAGAACGTCTATATCAGAATCTGCACTTTTTGCTAGTAGTACTATTTTTTGGACAAAATTACCCATTTTGATAAATGACGAGTCCAAATGTAATTTTCTTCTTAATGTATTGGTCTAAATATCATGGACAATTCCATGTCAGTTACTTGGTTTTGAATGTGTTTATCTGTGACCAGGCCTGGAGGTTATACAACTGTTAGCCAATCTCAGACTCGGTCTCAAGTTTCTGATTGGTTCAGTTAAGTGTAAATATCAGCCTCAACCAATCATATCACTTGAGCTTGAGTTTGAAATTTGAGAACAGTTTTATAACTTCCGACCCTGGTGTCGTCAATGTTCTATTCTGAAAAGTGAGAAATATACAATCCCTTTAGTTTATACAACTTTATGTTAGCTCGATTGCGAAACAAGTTCTGACAACTTATATTAATCACTCTCGAGACCTCATTCCTGATGGAATCCATTGCCACGAGGGAGAGAGAAGAGGCAACGTGGAATTTAAATGCCTTGCCGCCTAAGGGCACAATCGTAACGGCTTCAGCTGGGCTCGAACTACGGACTTTTCGCACCTGAAGCGAACGTGCATCCACTGTGCTATCACGACCTCCACTAATACAATCCCGTTAGAAGTAAACAATGTGGTGTGCACGTGAAGAAGCAATCAACAGAAGCTAGACTCCTTTATTCCCCCTCCAATAGTAAAGAACATAAAACAGTTTTAAAGAATTTACATATTACATCTAAAACATATTTAAAAATATATAATATGTATAGGATATAGGCCGCAAACGATCCAATATGTATAGGATATAGGCCGCAAACGATCCAATATGTATAGGATATAGGCCGCAAACGATCCAATATGTATAGGATATAGGCCGCAAACGATCCAATATGTATAGGATATAGGCCGCAAACGATCCAATGTATAGGATATAGGCCGCAAACGATCCAATATGTATAGGATATAGGCCGCAAACGATCCAATATGTATAGGATATAGGCCGCAAACGATCCAATATGTATAGGATATAGGCCGCAAACGATCCAATATGTATAGGATATAGGCCGCAAACGATCCAATATGTATAATATACGGCTTATATCTTACTTAAAACACACACTTATATACTGAGTCAAAAAAGAAACGATACCTGGTGTTTATGTGTCTATAATTTCAACATTTATTAAGAAAATTCTTTGAAAATTCATAAGATGATAGTCCAACATGTTTGAAAGAGGAGCACATAAAGCATAATGAGCCTCCGAAACTGTCTGCTGCGTGATGACGTAATTCGTCGGACAGGGGTCTAATGGAGTTTTCACACAGACGTCAATACCGAGTATGGGCACCATTTGCGTCTCTCACTGCAATGCACCGCCGTCGCATCGAACGGAAGAGTGTGTGAATCTCTTGCTGGTCAATATTTGTCCACTCCTGACGCAAAACATCCCTCAGTTGGTTTAACGTTACCGGCTGACGTCGTCTGACGCGGCGGTCTAACGTATCCCACAAATGTTCTATGGGTGACAAGTCTGGTGACAAAGCAGGCCACGGCAGTGTTTCAATATTGTTCTGCTCCAATAATGTGGTGGAAATCCGAGCAGTATGACACCTGGCGTTGTCCTGTTGGAACAGTGTGACGTTTCTGTTGGCGTTAAAGAACGGCACAACAACTGGCGCAAGGATCTCATCACAGTACCGCTGGGCGTTTAGGTTCCCGTCCACCACTAACAGTTCAGTGCGACTGCCGAAGGTGATACCGCCCCACGCCATAACGCTTCCGCCCCCGAACAGATCGACCTGACGTACACATGCGTCGGCGTAACGTTCACCGCGTCTGCGATATACCCGCTCTCTGCCATCCGCTCGACGCAAACAGAACCGCGATTCATCGCTAAACATCACCGAATTCCACTGTAACCGAGTCCAGCGAGCACGTTCCGTCGTCCATTCCCGCCGTACGTCACGGTGACGTCGTGTCAGGATGGGTCCAACGTATGGCCGATAGGCACGAATGCCACGTTCACCGAGCCGGTTCCTGACTGTTTGTGCACTGATGCGAGTGTTGGTCATCCCAGGAGTAACGGCAGCTGTGTGCGTAGCAGGTAGGAACCGGTCACGTAAATGTGACGTCCGAATGTGACGGTCCTGTTCACACGTCGTCACACGTGGTCGACCAGATCTTGGACGGTCGTCCACCGATCCATGTGTTCGATAACGTCGAAGTAGACGTGTTATCGTGATCCGCGTAACCCCGAGTCGATTTGCGACGTCACGCTGACGTAAACCGCCGTCAATCATGCCAATGGCACGCATTCTCTGATTGCGGTTTAGCCTAGGCATTTTGTTAGAGGTAACAATGGGTATGCAAGGTGTTTTTCCTCGATGATAATGCAATACCAGTACAATAAACCGGTTTTCCGATTTGTACATGTGTAGGAAGTTGTCTTTGTTGAGGAGCACGTGCAAATCGGAAATTCGGCGTTCCAGGATTATCGGGTGTTTATTTACCTGTGTTTATGGTTGGCTGACGTTGCAATAAGATACCCGGTACTGATACGTAATAATATATTAAACCTTTCTATGGTTTTATCCGTTTTACGTCATTTTTAGTTTGGTATCGTTTCTTTTTTGACTCAGTATATAACAAGATTTTACAAATTAAAAGTGTTAATTCGTACATGTAGGCATATGATTTAATATAATACACTGGCCTTTTAAAAGCAGTCCAATATTAATAATAATGGACTGCAAGTATAAAGGTATGACGTTACGACAGTGTTCTAAGTATAACTACAACACGATCGTGCGAACATCTACAGTAATAAACAAATGTATGTATTGCTTTTGCAAAACGAAATGAAAATCTGTATGCAGCAAATAATGGCATGTAATATTCCAGGTACTTTCAGCTAACGCCCTAGAAATGTAAGTTGTATTACTTAACGTGTTAAATAGTTAGCACACCATCCGATTCTTAAACTTTAGGGAGCGTGGATGCTAAATGGCTAACTTACATATTGAATTACACATTAGGAAACCATTTGTTGGTCTTTCTGTTTCGTTTCATTTAAGGTCAACGTCATATTGGTTTCATTTAAAAAAGTATATTTATTATTAGTTATAGTGAAAATTTAAATAGCGAATGAACAGCTAAACAATATAAATAACCTGGAACATTATAACATTATAATATTATAGTAAATGCTACAATATAGCAATATTTAAAACGTGAGTAATTACTGTAAATGTATGCATACTATATGTAAAATATGATCATGAATACGTATAACCTTCTCCAAATTTGAACAACTCTATATTTCTTTATGTTTGATATCTATGTACATTGTACAAGTATTTATATAATTTATGCTATTATCACTGTTTGCCATAAAGTATGCATGTATATGTCCTCATGGGCTTTTGAGCCTATTGGAATTCAGAAATAAAAAAATATGTGCTATACATTTCGAGAAGGAATTCCCCGGGGGTATATATTCGGTCACGTCTATCTGGCAGTAATTGTTCCATCTGAGTATTACAGTATTGGGACATAGAACGACACTGATTAACTTAGTGGATTTCTGCTCTGAGAAACATACATTTGTTTTATTATAGCTGTTGTGTGTGTGTGTGTGTGTGTGTGTTTTACGTTTATTTACCGTCGATACCGGTTGCCCATATGAGCGACGCCTCCTGAAGAGATTAGTCATTTTAGATTGGAGGATAGTGCAATAATACAGACAGAGACCCATTCCAGAGTCTCCTCTGGTTCTCTTACGTGCAAGGTGTAAAGCACTGACACGAGACCTCGGTTTAAAGCCCAATCTGAGAGACTATTAATTGTATTAGGATCAGACGGGGGATCGAACCTGCGATCCCTGTATTACCAGTCCAGCGTGTTACCACTGAATATTAGAATATTACTATTTGGTGACAAATAAACAGCATATTATAAATGCAGGTGTCAGTGCAACATTCACCACCAAATTACCTTCAGAGTAGGGGGTGTGTGCCTTTAGTGGGAAATAAAAACAACGCAATCGGCCAACCCCATTAACATTTGACATGTTCTTGTGGCTCAAATGCCAGTCTGATGAAAACTACTGTCTTTTGTGCCAAACTATTTTTGAGGAACATATAATGGCACTGTGTGTTATAATGGTGGCCTATGGAAATTTCAATAGCTGTTTCTGACCTAAAGTTCGCAGGGCAAACGGTTTGATGGATGTATATTGAGAAAAACAGAGAATTGATATCACAAACGACCGAATTTAGTTAATGGAGATATTAACAGAAGGTCAACCAGAGTATTAACAAAATGGCGTCAACATTTGTGATGGACGCCATATTGTTATTGTCATGAACAATTGAAACGGGTGGGAACAAATACGTGTGTGTTTTTACGTTTATTTATCGTCGCTACCGGTTGCCCATATGAGCGACGCCTCTTGAAGAGATTAGTTATTTTAGATTTTGGAGGATAGTGCAATGATACAGACAGAGACCCATTCCAGAATCTCCTCTGGTTCTTTTACGTGCACGGTGTAAAGCACCGACACGAGACCTCGGTTTAACGTCCCATCTGAAAGACTGTTAATTTTATTATGGTCAGACGGGGGATCGAACCTGCGATCCCTGGATTACCAGTCCAGCAAATATGTGATGTTGGTTTTATCGTTTATATATCGTGTTCCTGATATCGTTGATAATACAATCATTCAATTGGGTTTTCGATTACCTCCCTTGACAGATACAGTCCGAAATATGTATTGGTCCTTTTAGTTGAAAGCCTTTGTTTTTATTGGTGTTCCCTAACCATATGTTGCGGTATGATAAATGTGATTTTATCAAAAGCATGTTAATTAATTAAAAATCAATTTCTACAGTAAAGTATCCATTGGATATGCTGTAGATATCTGTCGAGATTTAGTAATTTAATAATTATAAGATATTAAGAAAACTAATGAAAACAGACAGCATGTTGTGCAAAGGAAACAACGATAAAAACAGAGGAAACAAATTAAGAGGACCAATCTACTTTCATGAGTATTCAGGGGCAATAACTGACTAATGTCTCTTACTAAAACATAACTAATCAATGTATTCATTAATGAAATCGATATATATATATCAACGATTCATTACTTATATTTACATTAAAGAGTGTGTTCGATGACACAAAGAATGATTAGCACACTTCATTTGAAGTGTATTTAGTCCAGATTTGCGACTTACAGTATAAAAGATGATAATTGGAACAACCTAATCTGTAAGACACGCCTTTTCTTGTTTAATTCGCATACCAGTAACTTCCGAGTGCGCATGTCAGCTGCATATCATTAGTGAGGAAATTCACACGAAAACAGAGGATATACTTTCATAGAAGGAATTGCAATAACTATTTTGTAGATATATCTAAATGAAGTATTTAGGTCAATCTGTCGAAACAGAATATTCTTCACCACCATTCAAACAAGCGTTTATTCACATCAAGTAGCACTAATTCATATACAGACAGAAGGAAGCGATCGAACCTGACATTCATTGATGGTAGACAAGATGAAAATCTGATTAGCTTACAATGCGCTTTGTTTATGTGACTGCTTAATGGCAATCAGAAACCCATAGCACGATCGTAAACCATTTCCTACCACACAATGTACAATTATTCTCGCTCTAGACTATAGATAATTATGTTTAATAATTTAATATTTTGAGTGGCTAAGGTCGTTGACTTCAAAGCACTTGCCTC
This sequence comes from Archivesica marissinica, assembly GCA_014843695.1. NCBI lineage: Eukaryota > Metazoa > Mollusca > Bivalvia > Venerida > Vesicomyidae > Archivesica > Archivesica marissinica. Next base: position 13,150,925 of record CM026387.1, read on the forward strand.
TCACCGATGTAGATTCGAATCACACTGGGTGGGTCGAATTATTTCAAGTAACAAAACTGATGTAATCCATCGCCACGAGGGAGAGAGAAGAGGCAATGTGGAATTCAAATGCCTTGCCTAAGGGCACAATTGCAACGGCTCCAGCGGGGCTCGAACTCCGGACCGTTCGCACCTCAAGTAATTGGTTCCACGAACATGTGGCTTATGCTATAGTTACCATGCTTGATGATAATGAATGGCATTCGTCATGAAGCAAATATAACATAGATGGATAGGAACATACGTGTACATTCGTATTACAACAACAACAACAACAACAACAACAACAACAACAATTACTTGTATTCCTGTCAGATTACATATCTAGCAACATAACTAATTAAGCTTCATGATATTGTTTGTGTGTGTGTTTTACGTTTATTTATCGTCGCTACCTGTTGCCCATATGAGCGACGCCTCCTGAAGAGATTAGTCATTTTAGATTTTTGGAGGATAGTGCAATGATACAGACAGAGACCCATTCCAGGGTCTCCTCTGGTTCTTTTACGTACACGGTGTAATGCACCGACACGAGACCTCGGTTTAACATCCCATCTGAAAAAACGGTTAATTTTATGAGGGTCTGACACTGAAACTGCGATACCTGGATTACCAGCGTGTTACCACTGGACTGCAGAGCCGTTTGTGCCATGAAACAAAGAGAAAATAGCTGCATTTATAACAGTTGTAACATTACTAAGCGTAAAGGGCTAAATGAATAATTACATAAATAAGTTTTGAGAAAAAGTTGGTTTAAGTTTATACAAATTTATTTTAGCTCGATTGCGAAACAAGTTCTTACAACTTATATTAATCACTCTCGAGATCTCATTCTTAATGGAATCCATCGCCACGAGGGAGAGAGAGAAGAAGCAACGTGGAATTTAAATGCATTGCCTAAGGGCACAATCATAACGGCTCCAGCGGGGCTCGAACTCAGGACCTTTCGCACCTGAAGCGAACGCGCATCCACTGCGCTATCACGACTTCCGCTAGGTTTTGAGTTAACAGGACTGAGTTATACTGGTGTGATGATGAATGGGAGACTGTGAGACAACGTGATATTTAATGTTTACAGAATGCCGGACAGAATAACAATTTTCAATTTCTAAGAACAACACCATTCGCCAAATGTCACACGAAGTCGAGAAATGGTATTGTAAATGTCAACAGAACATCTGAGGGGAATATTTCCTGTGCTATTCGTTATCTTATACATGTTTGATTGTTTGTTTGTTTAGAAGGATCAACAGTCGCTGCTCAAACAGCTTAGGTAATATAGTGGTTCTCCATCTAGTATTGGCTAAAGAAGACCCTGGGTAACTTCAGCTTATCTTCGTCTGAGATTGTCCTAACATTCCGCGCACTAAACAAACGGTATTCTGTAAATATGGAACTCAATAAATGGGTTGCGAATATTTTACAATTCTCGTGTGCATGTAGTAAATCTATATTGAACACCCGTGTGTCTAAGAGACAATTTTACACCGCAATTAAACACTCTAGTGACGTCATACCTTTGTATTTGCAGTCCATTATTATTTCCGCTAGACCTTCCGCTAGACATTCCGCTAGACCTTCCGCTAGACTTTCCGCTAGACTTTCCGCTAGACCTTCCGCTAGACATTCCGCTAGACTTTCCGCTAGACATTCCACTAGACATGTCGCTAGACTTTCCGCTAGACTTTCCGCTAGACATTCCGCTAGACATTCCGCTAGACTTTCCGCTAGACTTTAGCTAGACCTTCCGCTAGACATTCCGGTAGACATGCCGCTAGACTTTTCGCTAGACTTTCCGCTATGCTAGACTTTCCGCTAGACTTTCCGCTAGAATCATGTCCTATTCGCTTATTTATTGCAATCTTTGTAATCTTTACATTGGTATGGTATTGCATGTAACACGTTTTACTGTTGTTTTTGGAGTATAATATAGCACCGACAGCTTATGTCAGATAGTGAATCTCCAGCTTTGGTTGTGGATGAAGACCCGGGAGCCATCTCTGAGCAGTGTTTCGGGCACTGACGTTTAACCGGATAGGATAACCGATCTTCAGCCAGATGGATAGCTTCCTTACATGTAATAAATTTAGAATTAGTTAGAATCCTTTCTTCTTACTGTTGTTCCCTAACCAGATGTTGCGGTATGATAAATGTGATTTTATAACAATTGTGTTAATTAACTGATAACAGTGTTTTACAAATAAGTGCCCATTGCATATGCGGTAGGAGATCTGTCGAGATATAATAATTTAATAATCATAAGAAATGACAACGGAACAACATTGCTAGCATGTTGTGCAAAGGAAACAACGACAGTGGATACACTTAATAGGGCCTACCTACTGTTAGGGAGTATTCAGGGGCAGTAACTGACAGATGTCTCTCATTGAAGAGTAAGTCAGCGATATGTTCCTGTAGGGAGTATGTCATGTCACGTGTATCTGAGATTGGTACTTGGAAGTCTGCGAGTATGTCATGCCACGTGTATCTGAGATTGGTTCTTGGAAGTCTGCGAGTATGTCATGTCATGTGTATCTGAGATTGGTTCTTGGAAATCTGCGAGTATGTCATGTCATTGTGTATCTGAGATTGGTTCTTGGAAGTCTGCGAGTATGTCATGCCACGTGTATCTGAGATTGGTTCTTGGAAGTATGCGAGTATGTCATGTCATGTGTATCTGAGATTGGTTCTTGGAAGTCTGCGAGTATGTCATGTCATTGTGTATCTGAGATTGGTTCTTGGAAGTCTGCGAGTATGTCATGCCACGTGTATCTGAGATTGGTTCTTGGAAGTCTGCGAATATGTCATGTCATGTGTATCTGAGATTGGTTCTTGGAAGTCTGCGAATATGTCATGTCATGTGTATCTGAGATTGGTTCTTGGAAGTCTGCGAGTATGTCATGTCATGTGTATCTGAGATTGGTTCTTGGAAGTCTGCGAGTATGTCATGTCATGTGTATTGGTTGGTTTTGGGTTGGGTTGTTGTTGTGTTATGAGCATGACGTTCCGAGAATGGTTCATGGAAATATACTAGAGGACATAGAAAACGCACACCGACATTATATGATTATGAAGGATTCCATCAAAGATATATCACATCTCTATTACAGAACACAAACAACTAAAAATATTCCAAAATGTTTAACACTATGTATTTATATAGTTTCTGTTATTCATGTAAAAACACACGTATCCGAAGTGTGCGTTTTCTATGTCCTCTAGTATACGTGAGTGACTCATGGCACACATCTAATGGTCCTTGAACGTCAACGACAGTTACTTGTTCCTGGAATGTATGGACGGTTCCAGGAAGTATGTCCGTGGTATCTGATTAGTCTACACCATTGTGTGGACGGTTCCAGGAAGTATGTCCGTGGTATCTGATTAGTCTACACCATTGTGTGGTGACTATGCTAATGAGTGCTGGATACATTGGAGTAGCTCCTATAGATATTGAGTGATTTCTAACATAAATCAGGGAGTTGTGTCTGGAAGCCTAGTGCGATTTCGATCTGCGACTTTTAGACGAGTATGTCCGTGTGGTTATTAATAGGGCTAAGCGCAAATAACGAATTTTAAAGTGGCATAAAATTGATGTTTGAGCTGAATGGGGGTCGAACGCAATACCTCTCCGTTATTAAGTTTATGCAACTTTATTTAGCTTGATTGCGAAACAGGTTCTGACAACTTTTATTAGTCGCTAATATCGCAGTTTGGTGAGCATATGAATGCTATATAAGGAGACTTCCAAGATCGAAGCCTACGATGTGGTTCGATTTAGGGGGGGGGGTTTTAATTTTTTTTTTATTATTTTGGGTAATAAAGACTGTTTACTTTTATGCCCCCAAATGCCTCGGACGGACACACGGACAGTGCGAAAACTATATTCCCCCATGTGGGGGCATATAGTTTTCGCACTGTCCGTGTGTCCGTCCGAGTCAATACTTCCAGTCCGGGTTGTAACTGCTTCGGCTATGTCGGGGGCTTTCATCACCTACTGTCGTATTTCTTGTTCTTTCTTGTTCTTTCTTGTTCTTTCTTGTTTCAATTATTTCTCATAATACTATTTTCCTGCTATATCTTAATGCATATATATATATATAGATTCTCTTTCAATAACGTTTTATGTTAAGCATCTCACTGTTCGTCAGTGGCAGTATCTGTTGCTGAATAGTCGGGGGACATGGTACGGTGTGGCACTGGGAAGGTGTAGTAGTTGCGAATTGCATTTCCTAATGCTTTTCTTTTTTTTGTACTTTATTTTCATATCCATTATTATCCCCCTTCATTTTAATCAAAAATTAGTATCTTAATTGCAATGCTCTTATACTATATTCAGTCTCTTTGTTAATTACAATCTTATATGTTGAGGCGGGCCGAAACTAATGTTGTTAAAACTTGAGGCCCAACCCATTTGCTTCTCCATATATATACATACTGATAATGTTTGTACCATATATCTTATTTAATTCAGCCGCACCATGTTTGTACATTTGAGTTGCATTGTACATTGAATATAAAGAATGCAATTAAATATGATTAAACTAATAGTCGGATTCTGAATCAAAATTGATGACATCAGGTGCTTGCATACGGTGTCTTTCACTGAACAACATTTATAAATAAAGTAAAAATAAAAATGCCTAAAGGCGGACAAGAAACATATAGACCAATCAAAATAGCAAAATGTGTAAGTCGTGATAGCGCAGTGGTAGGGCGTTCGCTTCAGGTATTATATGCCCGGAGTTCGAGCCCAGCTGTAGCCGTTACGATTGTGTCCTTATACAAGGCATTTAAATTCCACATTGCCTCTTTTCTCTCCCTCGTGGAGATGGGTTCCATCAGGAATGAGATCTCGAGAGTGATTAATATAAGTTGTAAGAATTTGTTTCGCATTCGAGCTAAAATAAATTTGTATAAACTAATAAAAGTATACACCTGTACTGTCACATATATTTCGTCTTGACTAAACATGAACAAAATTTAATCGCTATCAACTTGAGTAAATCATAAATAAATATATATATACATGGTGCAGTCATCACGAAAGATATGGATAGTTAAAAGTTCATTCACGGTTCACGCGTCGAAAATACAGACGGATCTGTAGTCCAGTGGTTAACAAGCTGGACTGGTAATTCATGGATCGCAGGCTCGATCCCCCGTCTGACTCTAATACAATTAACAATATTTCAGATGGGACATTAAACCGATGTCTCGTGTCGGTGCTGTACAACGTGCACGTAAAAGAACCAGAGCAGACTCTTGAATGGGTCTCTGTCTGTATCATTGCTCTATCATCCAAAACTCTAAAATGACTAATATCTTCAGGAGGCGTCGCTCATATGGGCAAATTGTAGCGACGATAAATAAAGGTAAAACACATACGCGTCTAAATCGTTCTATAAACGTTAGTTAGTTACTAGTACCTGGAAGTCACGTGACCTGTCAATGATGGATTGTCAGTTCTTTGGAAGCATGCCAGTGAAATGGTTCCTGAAAGCGTGCGACACGTGAATGACAGAGCATGAATCATAGTAGTCGCCGGCTGCGATCGTTTCCTAGAAGTATATTAGTTGTTTCTGGAATTGATAGCCAAGGAGTATTTCATTATGGAATAATAGTACATGTACTATCAGCCATCTCTGAAGAACACAAGTTGCTCCAGGTTTCAGTAGAAGTCCATGGATATAGGAACAACGAATGTAAAAGTTCTCGTTTTACTGTTTATTCGCTGAGATCAACTGAGAGCTAAAGTGTCTGCTACTTCAATAAGGGCAGTAACTGTCGTAAACATCTTGCGGATGTTTAAGGTTGTAAAACAACAACTAAATTGCCTATTAAATACATAGTAAAAAGTAAAATCATACAGTCTGTTCATTTATATTTCCAATCTTTCATTTATTCTGATACCACATCCACTGTGAAGAGGTATTCAAATCAGCCTGAAACACGTCAAGAATATTTCAAATTTAATGTTTGAAAAAGCCAGTGCTCACCTGTGAATAATGTCACTGTTTTTACACACTGTATTCCTCCGCCAAATAATACAGTATACCAACCTTCAGTTTTAACCAACTAGTCTGAAGTATTCTCTAGTCAAATAATTTCACATACTAAATAAAACCAAACACAAAAACTATACACTGCCTGTCATGAAAATGCATTTTTAGTTTTTTTACCAAAAAGAGAACATTCCTTAATACACAAGGCGATAATGATGAGCTATGGTATCAAAAAATTGAATTGCTCAATAGCGTGCGTCGCATTCGAATCATCACCATCGTATATCAACAAAATCATCACTAGTATATGCTACGATAGTTTCACCGCTGTACAATTGTCCAAGTTACACGAATCACTGGTACAACGACAGTATTATCTAATGGAGAAATTTCAAGCAGCATTGAACGTTGTGCAAAAGATAGAAAAAACAAACAATCTATTTGCACGAATAAATCATTGTCATATATAAATAGAAATGTATTATATAAATACATTTATTTATTTATATATATGACACATTGTTAACCATGCAAGATTATGATTTTTATGTAATATGTATAATCGTCTGCTATTATTTTCGCGCCTAAATGATCAGTTCTGTGTTTGCGCGGGAACAAATTATATGTTGTCACTACCGAGTGCATGTGGTCAGTTATGTAAGATAATCGCCGCTTTCTTGATGACAGCGAAACATGTAATAATATTGTATAACATCACAGATGTTTGGCGCCGTTATGTCTGTCATAAGATGTTAATTCTGCTATTTAAGAAATGAGAAATGATGAAGAAATTAGTGCATTTTTATCCAGCCAAGGAGGCATTAAGGAAATGATGTAACTCACTTTTAAGATATAAACTGTTTCTATGATAGTTAGAAAAATTAATATTTAAAGAAGTATTAACTCTTAAATATTAAAGTCGTATTGAATACGTGAACGGGAGATAATTAGGCCTTGTAAGAAACGATTGCTTTGGCTAATATATCTATTGGAATAATTTGATAAAGGAAGGAAATTAGTATAGTCATTGAACTATTATGAACACATTGAAATAGTGAGGCGAATAATAAGATACGAGATATCACGAATATATGATACATGTATAGATATAATATAAAGGCGATTGTTGTAAATTATATTATACAAAGGAAAATGATAGACTGTGTTGAGTTATAATTATTGAAGGACCGTAGAGAAACCCCCTAGACAACGCCAGCGAGTCTACGATAGGATAGACCCTGGATAGAGCATTATTGAAGGATCGTAGAGAAACCCACTAGACAATTCCAGCGAGTCTACGATAGGATAGACCCTGGTTAGAGCACTGATGTCGGAAAATAGACATAAGAAGAAAGAGAGGGGTTTGCGACAACGTGTACAACGACAAGACAGAAGATAATACTGATATATATGGACGGAATGTACAAACAACATAGATAGATGAACGCGACTCAGATCTTTCCTAATGTACCTTTATAACATTATTCATAATTGTAATGCCTTTTCAAGTTTCCAAGCAACCCGGGTTCAATCCTCGGAACGGGAAGTATGTGAGATGGTATGGGTTTTCTCCGGGTACTCAGGAGGAACGAATGACTACATATATGTTTTTATCCGTGCCAACGAGAGTGATTAATATAAGTTGCTAAAACTTGCTTCGCTTTCGTTGTAGTATGCTTGAAGTGTCTAGCGCTGGGTATGTTAATATACCCCAAATCGAAGCATCTACTATAGTGCATTCTTCCTAATACACTAAGGCATCGACACAGACGGATATGTAGTCCAGTGGTAACACGCTGGACTGGTAATCCAGGGATCGCAGGTTCGATCCCACGTCTGACCCTAATAAAATTAACAGTCTTTCAGATGGGACGATACACCGAGGTCTGGTGTCGGTGCTTTATACCGTGCACGTAAAAGAACCAGAGGAGATTCTGGAATGGGTCTCTGTCTGTATCATGCACTATCCTCCAAAATCTAAAATAACTAATCTCTTCAGGAGGCGTCGCTCATATGGACAACCGGTAGCGACGATAAATAAACGCAAAAACACACGCAAATCATGAAGAAGGTCATAGTCACTATGTGTGTTGAATAGAAGCAATTATTCGCAATAAATTTGTCACATATGACCAAATAATCGAGTTATATATATATGAAGATTCGCTAATATACAGAAAGGCCACCGCAATTACATTATCAACTGCTTCTAGCTTGCCGTGAACTTATGTTAAGCTACTGTGACTGCCGACCCTGCTTCTGTTTCGTTATGTGGGTGACGGTTCTTGTGTAGTATATGTATGTGTATGTCAGTTGGGGAACTCGCTTGCTGTGAGGTACCGGGACGGTACGGGCTATAATTAAAAGATCCAATTCACAATTTAAATGTTACGAAAAGTTTAATTCTTATTTATTTAACCTGGTTCAGATTCTGGATTAGCGTAATGCAGCCAGAATATCAGGGTATATATTGGCTAGTGCTGGATTCGAACGCACACCTAACCAGATTGGGTAGCCAATGTGCGAGTTTTGAAACGCCCACCTATCCAGGTTGGGTAGCCAATGGGTGAATTTTGAATCTTCATGGATCAGGAATGCCCATGACACGTATATTATTATCCAAATATGCAACAGAACAAACAATTAATGTTTATGCTGCTTGACACTAATCTCCTGTCATCATATTGCACAGACAAGTAATATAGATGTTGCATAATAACTATCTAGTGTGAATGGCAGTAATTATATTTGTAAAGATATGAAGTATTTGGTGTGCTTAATTGTAACGATTAAAATACAATTTCAAAATTATAAATGTATAAACTCTTCGGAATTTAGTAAGGTTGAAAACGGTTACGTATTAGTTATGAAATTGAAGTCTCTATACATATCTTGACTCCCTTATTGTATATACAAAATGTACATCTAATAGGAATGAACAGGCTATCAATTTGAGCTTGATATCATTACTCCGGCATCGCCGACAGCGTTGCTATCAGCGTTGGCGTCAACTTCGGTACCAGTGTCGGTACGTATAGAAATAGCGTTTAGCGTTTCATTGTTATTCAAATAGCTTAACGTATCTGCTTGAAGCTCATCACGTATCCTCGTGGTACACATCCATGTTTGAATTGTTACCAAAACCTGTTTTGATATTCTTCAAAGACGCTCCTTTTATTTATGTATATAATGTATCCATTTGTTTTATTAATTGTGTGTCTCTTATCCATTCCGAGAAACAGCTGCTAATTAGTTTAACCGCGATCTGATCGAGGCTGATAACTGATTTTTTAAAACATTTCTTAATTGCGCATTAGTGCTTTTATCCATTTCAGTATTTCAAAATATCTGGTTTTGATAAGTATTCAATTTTCAATTAGCGACGGTTCCTCGGTTTTAATATGTAAATATAATAATAAAAAATAATTATGTCAGTAGACTGTGATAGTTTGATTATCTGTGATTAGATTAGTCTCTTATAATTCTTTTATAATGAATTGTGATGTATTTTTCAACGACAATTTGTTGTGTATATTTTATGTATTGTACAACGATGAGACTGAAATAAAATAAATAAAATGCATGCGGCCACAGAGATGTCCAATCAAATATGACAGACTTGATAGTATACATTGTTAATTAATATTATATATCTATACAGTGTTAATTAATATTATATATCTATACATTGTTAATTAATATTATATATCTATACATTGTTAATTAATATTATATATCTATACATTGTTAATTAATATTATATATCTATACATTGTTAATTAATATTATATATCTATACATTGTTAATTAATATTATATATCTATACATTGTTAATTAATATTATATATCTATGCATTGTTAATTAATATTATATATCTAGCCGCTCAGGCCGTGTCTCATTTATATGAAAAAGTTGGCAGTTTCATACGGAGGTTGGTGCACCCAAGTACTGGTTAACCGATGGAGTCTGCCCAGGAAAGGTGTTGTTAGGTAAACTGCCCGTCGGCGATATAGCCCAAAACGGTGCTGATGAAGGCGTAAAACCCGAAATATAACAAAATATAACATAAGAGTTTGTGTATATACGTGTTATTTGAAAGCAATAACATATGTTTAAACTGCATTACATGTTATAGTTATGTATTATTTATACTTTAGACTAGAACTATTTAATTGTAATTTTTCTTAATGTCCAATAAGTGTTCTTCTTGTTATACCACGTGACATCGTAATATCCCGTTAGTACTTTGCATTGATTAACATTTTATTAACTCAACATTTAGCCCAGTTCGAGCCCCGCAGGAGCCGTTACGATTGTGCCCTTAGGCAAGGCATTTAGATGCCACTCCCTCTTCTCTCTCCTTCATGGCGATGGATTAAATCAGGAATGAGGTCGAGAGAGTGATTAATATAAGTTGAAAGAACTTGTTTCGCAATCGAGCTCAAATAAAGTTGCATAAACCAACTCAACACATCCATATGCATTCCATAAATGTCCAGGATATACTACATTGTACACTGATCAGAAATCTAACCAAGGCAATGCACAAGTCGCTAGTAATGCACTGCGCTCGACCATACTATAGGTTGTAAAATAAAAAATAAATTGCTTATTAAATACATAATAAAAAGTAAAAACATACAGTCTGTTCATTTATATTTCTGATACCACATCCACTGTGAAGAGGTATTCAAATCAGCCTGAAACACACAAAGAATATTTCATATGTTATGTTTGAAATAGCCAGTGCTCACCTGTGAATAACGTCACTGTGTATACACACTGTATTCCTCCGCCAAATAATACGGTATACCAACCTTCAGTTTTCAATGGCCTGAATTATTATACCACATCTTTTCTACACACCAACTAGTCTGAAGTATTCTCAAGTCACATAATTTCTCAAAAAACACAAAAACTATACACTACCTCTCATGAAAATGCATGTTTACCAAAAAGAAAAATGAACTATATTAGTTATTGGGACTACATCCGCGGATGCACTTCTGCCTATTTACGTATACACAACCTATACCCAATCAGTCAATTCCCAATCCGTACATTATCCAGCTGCGTCTCTAACACTGCGAAAGGTCCGGAGTTCGAACCCCACTGGAGCCGTTACGATTGTGCCCTTAGGCAAGGCATTTAAATTCAACGTTGCCTCTTCTCTCTCCCTCCTGGCGATGGATTCCACCAGGAATGAGGTCTCGAGAGTGATTTATATAAGTTGAAATAACTTGTTTCGCAATCGAGCTAAAATAAATGTGTATAAACTAACACTGCAACCGGTCTCTCTCGGCTAATCTACTTATGCAAATCATGGACACCCACGAGACACTCGCATAAAATGCAAGTTCGATATTTTGAACATATTTATAGCACTCAATTAAACAAGAGAGGAGTTTTTTCATTTTGCAATTGCTGATTTCTTGATGGAACTATTTTATTAGGATGTAACTCTGCATCCAATATGAGAATGTTATATACAAGTTTAACATATTTATGACTTTCGCAGTGTAATATTTTCAACCTATATTTTACAATTCTAAAATATCTATAGAATCAGCTGATTGAACACTTATATAATTTGCGATATCACATAAAAGCTCATAAACAGTCATAAACACTTTGAATATGCCTCATTTGAATAGTTCATAAATCATTGACCTTGAATGATATCAACTATGTTATTGCTCGCTAAATACAAACGACGAGTTGAGATATTTGCCACACAATTGCGAGAATCTACAAGAATCTGCGCGAATCTACAAGAATATGCGAGAATCTACAAGAATCTGCGAGAATTTACAAGATTCTGCGAAAATCTACAAGAATCTACAAGAATATGCGCGAATCTACAAGAATATGTGAGAATCTACAAGAATCTGCGAGAATCTACAAGATTCAGCAAGAATCTACAAGAATCGGCGAGAATCTACAAGAATCTGCGAGAATCTACAAGAATCGGCGCGAATCTACAAGAATCTGCGAGAATCTACAAGAATCTGCGAGAATCTACAAGAATCTGCGCGAATCTACGTGATTTGTTGATCAATTGTACTCTATTATAGAGTCGATGGAATAACACGCACGCATGCTAAATCAGCAACAACTGAGCGGTGGCAACAAATTAAAACCATGTTGTGTGTGTTTTACGTGTATTTATCGTCGCTACCGGTTGCCCATATGAGCGACGCCTCCTGAAGATATTAGTCATTTTAGATTGTTGGAGGATAGTGCAATAATACAGACAGAGACCCATTCCAGAGTCTCCTCTGGTTCGTATACGTACATGGTGTAGAGCACCGACACGAAACCTCGTTTTAAAGTCTCATCTGAAAGACTGTTTATTTTATTAGGGTCAGACGGGGGGTCGAGTCCAACGTGTTACCGCTGGAGTACAGATCCGTCCTTACCAATTGCTTTAGTTGTACTGTATAGTTATATTTTCACAACTGATTGTCATATGACAGTATCAGACAGACAATTTGTTTGCAATTGCCTGTCTTGTGAAAAAGATAAACCCGACAACGTATCAAATTATACCGTTATCTAATCCCGTTACTTGGAACCAACCGAGATAGTATATTAACAATGTCGACTCTAGACAGGAACTCACTGAAGTATTCTAATTCCTTGTTAAACTATACTATCGAATCCGGAAGAAACACAATTATAGAGATTTGTTTATATTTTCGATGTCTGGAATTTACATAATTATACATATTAAAATTTGTAATTTTGTTCGTTTTCCCCTTGACCGTAAAGGTTGTAAAACAACAAATAAATTGCCTATGTAATACATAGTAAAAAGTAACAACATACGGTCTGTTCATTTATAGTTCCAATCTTTCATTTCTTCTGATACGACATCCACTGTGAAGAGGTATTCAAATCCGCCTGAAACACACCAAGAATATTTCACATTTTAAGTTTGAAATAGCCAGTGCTCACTTGTCAATAACGTCACTGTGTATACACACTGTATTCCTCCGCCAAATAATACTGAATACCAACCTTCACCTTGCAATGGCCTGAATTCTTATACCACATCTTTTCTACACATCAACTAGTCTGAAGTCTTCTCAAGTCACATAATTTCTCAAAAAACACAAACACTATACACTGTCTGTCATGAAAATGCATTTTTACCAAAACGAAAAAATTACTACAGTCAAACCTGTCTTAAGCAGCTAGCCAAGGGAGTCCGAGAAAGTGGCTGCTTAGCACATGTGGCTGCTTAATAGAGGTCAAATATATAATTATCTGGAAATTGGCTGCTTAATACAGGTTGGCTGCTTAATGGAGGTGACGTATATATATATTCGTATATACAACCTAAAGCAAAATGACGTAACTTCATAATTACAGTTGTTAGCTTTTCCGGAGACATGAAGGCCAAAAGCGGCATGCCAACATTCTGCTAATTAATGCAGAAATTGAGATCTATCTTTTTTAAAATAGCTTAAGTGCAATATATTGGACGCTAATTGAAAACAATGGAGAACTATGGAGCGTTCCGATACCAGGCGCGTAGCTGACTGTACCCAAATACGCAACTGCGTACTAAACATTTCGAGGCGCGTAGCTGACTGTACCCAAATACGCAGCTACGTACTAAACAGTTCGAGGCGCGTAGCTGACTGTACCCAAATACGCAGCTACGTACTAAACATTTCGAGGCGCGTAGCTGACTGTACCCAAATACGCAGCTACGTACTAAACAGTTCGAGGCGCGTAGCTGACTGTACCCAAATACGCAGCTGCGTACTAAACAGTTCGAGGCGCGTAGCTGACTGTACCCAAATACGCAGTGTCTAACATTTCTGAGACAAAAGTTAAAACTGGGTATGTCATTTGCTCTGGATTTTCAATTACCGCCCCTGAACGTGAACATGGATCACAATCATTCATATCATCAGAAACGCACTCAGAGACCATGTCCAGGGGGTGAAACCCCGACGGCCCCCTGCCTGGTGGGAGTGGACATCTCTCATAAACGGTGTTTTGCACCTTATTCTGTGTAACTAAAATGTCACTCTGGATACGCACCTGGGCTGGAGGTTATAAAACTGTTTTTCAATCTCAAACTCAGACTCAAGCTTCTGATTGGTTCTGCTGGCTGGGTGGGAAGCTCAGACACAACCAATCAAATATCTTGAATTCGAGTTTGAGATCAGGGAAAAGTTTTATAACCTCGGGGCCTGGACACAGATTGATATTTGTGTACATATTCCCCGTATATGTTCTGTACTGTACTACTCAGCCCTAAACAATATCGATTAAAATGCAGCATGTGTCCGGTCCGTTGGACTAGAAATTCGAGTAATACATTTATCCAGGACCGTTCCCAAAACATGTGTATTCCTCTACAAATGGATCTGTAGTCCAGTGGTTAACACGCTGGACTGGTAATCCAGGGATCGCAGGTTCGATCCCCCTAATAAAATTAACAGTCTTTCGGAGGGGACTTTAAACCGAGGTCTCGTGTCGGTGCTTTACACCGTGCACGTAAAAGAACCAGAGGAGACTCTGGAATGGGTCTCTGTCTGTATCATTGCACTATCCTCCAGCAATCTAAAATGACTAATCTCTTCAGGAGGCGTCGCTCATATGGGCAACTGGTAGCACGATAAATAAACGTAAAACAAAGAATGTATTCATCTGAACTTCAACCAACCTTAATCCACACGAGACCGCATGTCTGTTTTATTTCGCTTCATCATTAGAACATATGAAATGGATAAATATCCTTAGAGCGTGTATTCGCATTCTATAACTATCCTAGATTCTCCGGAGATGTTGGTCAATATTTGATTTATCTAACAATAATGGCCTTGTACCTCGAATATATCATTGTATACTCGTTAGGAACCTCCGTGACAGACTTGCTCATGTCCGTGACTTCCAATCACGTGCCATGCATTTCGCCGATGTATTATCGACTACGGGGCGTATCGAATTAGTTCTGCAATGATAAGTCAAAACTATGAAGATATCCAGCTGGCTTGCAGAAGATCGGTGGTTCTACCAAGCCTGTTTGTGCCTGAAATACTGCTCGTTGGGCAAAACGGATAATAATGATCACGAAATGACCTATTCTTTTAGTGCGACATTAACTCTTTCACCGCCAATGTCGCATAAAAGCGACTTTGTAAAAAGTAGAGAACCCGATCGGACAGAACAGAACATACCGTCTGATCAGGCTATATGCTGATTGCTCTTCAGACAGTAGAGCTGAAGCACCTGTCCGAATAGCAAACAACATAGATCCTGATCAGACGCGGCGTTACGCCGCGGCTGATCTGGATCTATATTGTTTGCACATGCTCTGAATTTATTCGGCGCTGAAAGAGTTAAACATAAACAATAAAAAAACAATAAATTACATGGTCACGTGATAGGCATACACAAAGTGGGGTGCTTTGGCTTTTATCTTTTGAGATACTGTTAAAGCGACACTACACCAGTGAAAACGCAAATGTATACAGAATGTATGTAATTTCCTATTATATGGTATAATTTGTTTCCAAATATTTGCCTCAAAAACTGAGTATTTTAACTAATTAACATGCGTCGTATACGCGGTTTGTTGACATAACACAATAATGTAAACATCCATGCGTAATACAACCTGTGTATCCCGAATAACGAGATTGATGGTACAGATTTACCGTTATATCGCATATTCATTTGTAGACTAATCTTAGTTAAATTTATTATCTCTAAGCGACAGTATCATGGGTTTAGTATTGACTACAATGACAAAGAAATGTCAATTCAGGAGCGTGGATGACCGGTATATCAAATCCTACATTCACTTTAGAAAGTGTGTAGACCACAAACACACTACACTGTTTATTGATTCAATATTTGTATTCGAATGTATTCGGAAGAATGTGTAGTAGCAATGCATTTGGCTTTTTGCGATGTAATGTTGCTTTAAGAGGTTATTTGCTGGTGTCGTGTATGATCGAATTATATTTCGCCGAATGAACGTTGGAAGCATTTATTTTCAGGAGTGGCGCCAGCTATGTGTGATAATAATAGGTGTCTATGTACAATAATGTATATAAATATGTACCTAATCATTATTCAGTATAATTACAATATATCATTTTCAGGATTATCACAGTTTCTATACCATTATTAAATGTACACATATAATCTTTAGTATACATTCCAACATGGCTCGATATTTCGTATGTGTACGCAAAGAGAAGGAATTTACATGCAGTGTTTAAAATTTATATGTCCGATTAGCGCAGTGGTTAGCGCACTCGCTTCTCACCAATGCAACCCGGTTTCGATCCTCGCACCGGGAAGTATGTGAGATGGTACGGTGGTCGCCAGATCGGACTAGTGTACAGGAACACAATGTACGTCGTAGAGAAATAAAACTCGACATTATTGTTTACTATGGCCGTAAACAGTTGATATGACCAACATATGAAATTTAATATTTGTTTGTTTACTTATTTTGTGGTTTAAAGTCGCAACAACAGCTTAGGTCAATGGAGATTCTCCTCCATCTGTTATTGGTGGAGGATGACCCCAGGTGGCCTTCCGAGTAGTATAACAGGTATGAATACATGAGTACACAAGTAGAACCAGCGATCTTCCATAGCGTCCTCACATGAAATAATTCGACACCCCACTCGGGCCCCAAGTTATGGCAACGTGTTCAAACTATGATAGAGGGCAGATCATCATTATATTGGCTTTTGCATGCCGCTATGCAACTAAGGTTAGTGGGTCAATGCTGACATTACAAATCTCAAACACAAATACCAAACCAGCAACTCTGGACGGATCTGTAGTCCAGTGGTAACACGCTGGACTGGTAATCTAGGGATCGCAGGTTCGATCCCCCGTCTGAGCCTAATAACATTTATAGTATTTCAGATGGGACGTTAAACCGAGGTCTCGTGTCGGTGCTGTACTCCGTGCACGTAAAAGAATCAGCAGAGACTCTGGAATGGGTCTTTTTCTGTATCATTGCACTATCCTCCAAAAATCTAAAATGACTAATCTCTTCAGGAGACGTCGCTCATATTGGCAACCGGTAGCGACGATAAATAAACGTAAAACACACACTTAGTTTGGTATATATTTTATCACATATTGATAACAGGGGTTAGTGGTAGTAGCTGTACCAAATGTTAATATTTGCAACTATTGAACAAACTCCCCCCCCCCTCTTTCTCGCATGTGGAACCTTTAGCTCATTAGAATTGGTGAAAGTAAACTTTAGCACGAAAAAACATATATATATAGGATGTTAGTATCGCTGTGATCTCTACATACGGATATGTAGTACAGTGGTAACACGCCGGACTGGTAATCCAGGGATCGCAGGTTCGATCCCCGTCTGACCCTAATAAAATTAACAGTCTTTCAGATGGGACGTTAACCAAGGTCTCGTGTCGGTCCTTTACACCGTGCACGTAAAAGAACCAGAGGAGATTCTGGAATGGGTCTCTGTCTGTATCATGCACTATCCTCCAAAATCTAAATTAACTAATCTCTTCAGGAGGCGTCGCTCATATTGGCAACCGGTAGCGACGATAAATAAACGTAAAAACACACGCTGTGATCTCATATCATATTTTATGAAACGAGTTTTTGAAGTTTGCTAGAAAGCGAGTCTTTTGGCAAAACGCACGGAAATTTAATCAAAATCATTCATTCCATAGTCTGTTTCAATTTGGAAAGGACTTTGATGTAGATATCAGGAAATTCCCCGAACAGTTTTAAAAAGTAAACCAAAACGTTGTTCAAACCAGAACATGTACCCATGCATTTACTTGTCCTTGTCCAAAAAATATATAGAGGATATTTGTTTGTTTCGAGTGAATATGGAATATATCTCACTGAGAAGTAAGAACATTTCAAATATTTTCACGAGCGCGTAGCGCGAGTGAAAATATGAAAATGTTCTCACTTCGAGGTGAGATATATTCCATATTCACTCGAAACAAACAAATTTTCTTTTTATTTTATGATAATTGTTGAAAAACAAACACAAAATGAAGAAATTAAAATAGCTGGCCGCCGTGTTTTTGCGCGGATGAATACATTAACGACTATACGTCGTGAGTCGAAAGAAACACAAATCTGCCGCCATCTTGAATTTACAAAAAAATTAAGAGCCAGAGCAGACCTTAGTGACAAAATTCGAGACATTGTCAGTTGTATTTCGCTTTTGATTTGTTTCCTAACAAAAACAATAATACAGGTAAATAGTGTCATTGAAGCCAGGTAAACGGTGAAAATTAAATGACACGTGTGACACGGTGCAAGTTTGTGAAAAAAACAACATCGGATGATAAAATTATTTTACATTCCAGGTACATATCCTCAATATTATTAGATTCCATATTTTATTTATTTAAATTTTGTTAGAGCTATTAATTGTTTATATATTATTATTCGATAGCAGACGGTTGATTTGTTGTTTGTTGTTGTCTATGCATTTAAAGGGAGAGTAATAGTGCAAGAATAGTGTATTGGGAAGGGAGATAATAAAAAAGTAGTCCGGCAGTGAGATATAATCCATATCTCACCGATGAGATATGGATTATACTCACTGATAGAACACTGTATTTCATCCATTAGCATAAAAAGTAAACCAAAACGTTGTTCAAACCAGAACATATAGTATGCTATAAAACAATGTCGTGACGTCATACCTTTGTACTAGCAGTCCAGTATTAGGCCGAGGTGTCGTGGGGCCGATGTGTCTGGGGCCGACGTGTCTACGGCCGACGTGTCGTGGGGCCGAAATGACGCTTTACCTAGTATTAGAGAGCTCTGAGCGAGCTTTACGGTAAAGCGAATTGAGATGAAAGTGTCGATATGTGATCTAATTTTAAATCTTCGTCCGGAAGTGGAGCTAGAAGTTGAATTGTGGGAGAATATTTATGTTTGGGTATTTCTTCCAATTATGGGTATTTTTCCAATTTCATAATTCTGCTTACATTTTTATAATCAAAATATGTACACTATTAACGTCATAATCCTTGCTGCACAGTAGAAATAGCAACAACAGTAGTAACAGTACCACGTTGTACAAAGGACATGTACTTTACATACATGCTCATACACTACAGGAGAAAATAGTTCTATTAGCCCCGGCTGTGGATCCAAACGTTCGGATTTATCTATGCTTTTATCTATGCTATGGATCTATGATTGAGCTCGCCTGGAAGCTTTGCCTTATTCGCAGTATTAATATTGGGCTGCTTACAAAAGACGAGAGTATTATATTAAATCCTACGCGTAAATGTACGAAACTAACAATTTTAATTAGTAAGATCTTGTTATATACGTGTGTGTTTTAAGTAAGATATAAGCATCAAACGAATCCAATATGTACAATATTGGCACTGTGTCGGCTTTACATATTGCATAATTTTCGGCTTATATTCTATACTTACATGCAAGATTAAGGAATATATGGAGCAATCTAATGAATAGTAATGATAGTTTAGTCCGCGAGGAGGCGAATAAAAATAGTTTGTGTGTTTTACGTTTATTTATCGTCGCTACCGGTTGCCCATATGAGCGACGCCTCCTGAAGAGATTAGTCATTTTAGATTGTTGGAGGATAGTGCAATGATACAGACAGAGACCTATTCCAGAGTCTACTCTGGTTCTTTTACGTGCACGGTGTAAAGCACCGACACGAGACCACGGTTTAACGTCCCATCTGAAAGACTGTTAATTTTATTAGGGTCAGATGGGGAATCGAACCTAAATAGTTCATGTGGCTCTGATATTTTATGCTAAGCATGATGATGGGTGTCGATAGCCTGGAAACACCAAGACTATTATTTGGGCCGTATTGAGTTTCTGTTCATATCAATTTGCCAGAAGTTAAAAAATGAAAACTCGACAGACTGGCACCCAGGCTAGGGTGTCGATTATGATCAGCGTCGACTTGTACACAATCTATTTCAGATATGAGTACATGGTTTAAACTTTATTTATTTTACAACGATTGTGAAGCAAGTTTTAACAACTTTATAATAATCACTCTCGTTGGCGCGGATGAAAATGTAAATGTGAGCATTCGTGTGAGAGGAAACCGGAGTACCCGGAGAAAATCCACCTGTCCGATCTGGCGACCACCATACCATCTCACATACCTCCCGGTCCGATGATCGAACCTGGGTTGCATTGGTGAGAAGCGAGCGCGCTAACCACTGCGCTAATCGGACAGCCAAAGTATATGAGTATATGCACATGCATGTCGGTAAGATGGTCGACTTGGCTAAGTAAAGACAACATGTTGGTGTCTACTGTTTATTTTCGGAGCTGATGTTCAACAACATGTACACAATTTTATAAAATTAAGCTGAAAACCCTTTCTATAATGGATTCGTAACATAATGGGTTCTTTTAAGTGTCAACATTTATAGCGATTGTAAATAAATTTAGGATCAAATAACGTAACCTTCTAGAAAACAGCACAGGTACAGGGGCTTGGCGTACGCTGTGTGGTTTGGTAGGACACGGGTACAACTGACGGTTGGAATGCTGTTTTTAGCAGTCGGTTCATGATATTATATACTATGCTAGTTGTCTTAGTCACCAGTAATAATCCTCGAAATAGTCCCTCTTGTTCATTAAAGTCCATTATTTAAAATTAAAACATTGTCCTGACGTCATACCTTTGTACTTTTAGTACAGTATTATTATTATTTGACTGCTTGCTGCTTACATAAGGCCAGAATATTATATTAAATCCTATGCGTAAATGAACGAAAGTTAACAATTTTAATTAGTAAGATCTTGTTATATAAGTGTGTGTTTTAAGTAGGATGCAAACCTCAAAAGGATCCAATATGTAAAATATTGGTACTGTATTTTACATATTGGATAGTTTTCGGCGCGTATCCAATATTTTAATACTGGACTGACGGTCTTGAAGAGTTTGGTAATTTAGCTAACTCATGATTGACTAAGCATGCTTAGTGAGTAAAACCTAATCCATTTTTCTTTTGTTCACGTATTTTGCAAACTTATGCAAAGACGACATGTTCGCTGTGCTGGCAGATTACTCGCATATCTGTTCTGTTACCATGGTTTCCACTTTAAGATATATTCCGCATGATTTGGATCACACAATATCATTTCCTTTCTGTTACATAATAATTAATCATTACGATATATTCCTCACTTCATCTCTATTGGTGGGAGTTAGGTGCATTGTTTGCTGTTTTGTATATTATTGCGGTATGTATGTGGAGTTAGGTGCATTGTTTGCTGTTCGTTTGTATATTATTGTGGTATGTATGTGGAGTTAGGTGCATTGTTTGCTGTTCGTTTGTATATTATTGCGGTATGTATGTGGAGTTAGGTGCATTGTTTGCTATACGTTTGTATATTATTGCGGTATGTATGTGGAGTTAGGTGCATTGTTTGCTGTTCGTTTGTATGTTATTGTGGTATGTATGTGGAGTTAGGTGCATTGTTTGTTGTTCGTTTGTATATTATTGCGGTATGTATGTGGAGTTAGGTGCATTGTTTGCTGGTCGTTTGTATATTATAGCGGTATGTATGTGGAGTTAGGTGCATTGTTTGTTGTTCGTTTGTATATTATAGCGGTATGTATGTGGAGTTAGGTGCATTGTTTGTTGTTCGTTTGTATATTATTGCGGTATGTATGTGGAGTTAGGTGCATTGTTTGCTGTTCGTTTGTATATTATAGCGGTATGTATGTGGAGTTAGGTGCATTGTTTGCTGTTCGTTTGTATATTAGTGTGATAGATATGTGGAGTTAGGTGCATTGTTTGCTGTTCGTTGGTATATTATTGTGGTAGATATGTGGAGTTAGGTGCATTGTTTGCTGTTCGTTTGTATATTATTGCGGTATGTATGTGGAGTTAGGTGCATTGTTTGCTGTTCGTTTGTATATTATTGCGGTATGTATGTGGACTTAGGTGCATTGTTTGTTGTTCGTTTGTATATTATTGCGGTATGTATGTGGAGTTAGGTGCATTGTTTGCTGTTCGTTTGTATATTATTGCGGTATGTATGTGGAGTTAGGTGCATTGTTTGCTGTTCGTTTGTATATTATTGCGGTATGTATGTGGAGTTAGGTGCATTGTTTGCTGTTCGTTTGTATATTATTGCGGTATGTATTTGGACTTAGGTGCATTGTTTGTTGTTCGTTTGTATATTATTGCGGTATGTATGTGGAGTTAGGTGCATTGTTTGCTTTTAGTTTATATATTATTGTGATAGGTAGGTATGTGGAGTTAGGTGCATTGTTTGCTATTAGTTTATATATTATTGTGATAGGTAGGTATGTGGAGTTAGGTGCATTGTTTGCTATTAGTTTATATATTATTGTGATAGGTAGGTATGTGGAGTTAGGTGCATTGTTTGCTATTAGTTTATATATTATTTTGATAGGTAGGTATGTGGAGTTAGGTGCACTGTTTGCTGGTCGTTGGTATATTATTGTGGTAGATATGTGGAGTTAGGTGCACTGTTTGCTGTTCTTTTATATATTATTATAGTAGATATATGTGGCATTAGGTGCACTGTTTGCTGTTCTTTTATATATTATTATAGTAGATATATGTGGCATTAGGTGCACTGTTTGCTGTTCTTTTATATATTATTATAGTAGATATATGTGGCATTAGGTGCACTGTTTGCTGTTCTTTTATATATTATTATAGTAGATATATGTGGCATTAGGTGCACTGTTTGCTGTTCTTTTATATATTATTATAGTAGATATATGTGGCATTAGGTGCACTGTTTGCTGTTCTTTTATATATTATTATAGTAGATATATGTGGCATTAGGTGCACTGTTTGCTGTTCTTTTATATATTATTATAGTAGATATATGTGGCATTAGGTGCACTGTTTGCTGTTCTTTTATATATTATTATAGTAGATATATGTGGCATTAGGTGCACTGTTTGCTGTTCTTTTATATATTATTATAGTAGATATATGTGGCATTAGGTGCACTGTTTGCTGTTCTTTTATATATTATTATAGTAGATATATGTGGCATTAGGTGCACTGTTTACTTGTGGTAGGTATGTGGACTTAGGTGCATTGTTTGCTGTTCTTTTATATACTATTATAGTAGATATATGTGGCGTTAGGTGCATTGTTTACTTGTGGTAGGTATGTGGACCTAGGTGCATTTATTGTGGTTTATTTATATATAGATATTGTCGAGATTTATTAAACAGTTATGCATTAAAAGAGATAGGCCTAATATTTTAATAATTTAATTATTGTTATTGTTCTTATCTGCCGAACTATATTTGTGCTTGTTTTTTTACCTTAATCTCGCACCGACAACTTAGGTAATATGTGTGTTGCATAATACAATGCATGTTTGCTTTGTACAATAATCGGGATTACCCACCATTGGCTTCAAACTAGAAAACAACTTCGATCATATGACGACTCTCCAGCTTTTGTTGGTGGAGAAAAGACACCGGATGCCCTTTCGAGCTGTATATTCAGCCACGGACGGGCACCCTGCTAGAATCACCTGCCTTCCGTAAGCCAGCTGGATAGTTTCTTCACTTGAAAGAACTCGACATCCCTAGTTGGATTCGAGCCAGCAGCGGTGAGGGGCAAGTGATTTGAAGGCAACGATCCTAACCACTCGATCACAGAGACCCATCCGATCCTACTAGGCATCACCTACATGTACACATGTAGGGTATCCCCGATAAACAATTACCGGCAGGAAAGGGAAGGGCATTATTCATCATGCATTACTTGTACGAAATAAGCTCACACGCAATCCATTTAGTCTGTCAAATGACACTATCGCATCCATTAGAGGACACGCATAGCAAGAAACACATAATTTATAACGTGGGTGGCGGCTACATGGAGGTAATGGTGGTAGAAGCAGTGGTATATAGTGAATGTGGTACATTGCAATAGTGATACATAGTGGTGGTGGTGATAGATAGTGATGGTGATACATAGTGGTGGTGATACATAGTGATGGTGATACATAGTGGTGGTGATACATAGTGGTGGTCATACACATTGGTGGTGATACATAGTGGTGGTGATAGATAGTGATTGTGATACATAGTGGTGGTGATAGATAGTGATTGTGATACATAGTGGTGGTGATACATAGTGATTGTGATACATAGTGGTGGTGATACATAGTGGTGGTGATACATAGTGGTGGTGATACATAGTGATTGTGATACATAGTGGTGGTGATACATAGTGATTGTGATACATAGTGGTGGTGATACATAGTGATTGTGATACATAGTGATTGTGATACATAGTGGTGGTGATACATAGTGGTGGTGATACATAGTGGTGGTGATACATAGTGATTGTGATACATAGTGATGGTGATACATAGTGATTGTGATACATAGTGGTGGTGATAGATAGTGATTGTGATACATAGTGGTGGTGATACATAGTGATGGTGATACATAGTGGTGGTGATAGATAGTGATTGTGATACATAGTGGTAGTGATACATAGTGATTGTGATACATAGTGGTGGTGATAGATAGTGATTGTGATACATAGTGGTGGTGATACATAGTGATTGTGATACATAGTGGTGGTGATAGATAGTGATTGTGATACATAGTGGTGGTGATAGATAGTGATTGTGATACATAGTGGTGGTGATAGATAGTGATTGTGATACATAGTGGTGGTGATACATAGTGATTGTGATACATAGTGGTGGTGATACATAATGATTGTGATACATAGTGGTGGTGATACATAGTGGTGGTGATACATAGTGGTGGTTAGTAGTTATCACGTGTCATGTACTATACATTATAAATTATCTTTTCAAACGTAAATCAATGTTATAGCATTGAACTCTTTAACCATTATTTTTGCTCTATAAATGAACATGTTTATAGCTGTTATGTGTGGTTAAACCATTATTTGGGGGATAGCCGTCTCCAATGTTGTAAGAACTTGTGGCTCGACCCATTTTGCTATCTTTACATATATTGTATGTATAGTCTGTGTCATAATAGAGCAAAATGAAATATGATTAAATTTAAAAAGGTTAATAGTAAATAGCAAATTCTGCCAGATTGAGAACATCATGCAGCGAGTCTCGCCAGATTGAGAACATCATTCAGCGAGTCTCGCCGCCAGACTGAGAACATCATCCAGCGAGTCTCGCAATATTGAGAACATCATTCAGCGAGTCTCGCCGCCAGACTGAGAACATGATCCAGCGAGTCTCGCCGCCAGATTGAGAACATCATCCAGCGAGTCTCGCCGCCAGATTGAGAACATCATCCAGCTAGTCTCGCCGCCAGACTGAGAACATCATCCAGCGAGTCTCGCCGCCAGATTGAGAACATCATCCAGCGAGTCTCGCCGCCAGAGTGAGAACATCATCCAGCGAGTCTCCCAGATTGAGAACATCATCCAGCGAGTCTCGCGATATTTGGAACATCATCCAGCGAGTCTCATCAGCTTGAGAACACCATCCAGCGAGTCTCGCGAGATTTGGAACATCATCCAGCGAGTCTCAATAACTTTTTTATGTCTCATTTTAAAAATTTAGTCAGAGTTTAAGAAATTGTTATATATACATGTACATTTTATACACAATAATTATACTGTTTATGGCTGCAAGGTCTTGAGTATTTATATTAACACTATGTCCCTTTTGTTGGTATCTATCTTAAAGCGACACTACATCGGCGAAAACGCAAATGTCTACAGAATGTAATTTCCTATTATATTGTATATTTGTTTCCAAAATATTTCCCTCAAATTGAGTAGTTCAATTAATTAACAAACGGGGTATACGCGGTTTGTTGACATAACAAAATAATGTAAATAGGGTCGACATCCATGCGTAATACAACGAGTGTATGTTACATATTTACCGTTATATTTCACAGTTGTGTCTATGCATATTTATTTGTAGACTAATCATTAGTTAAATTATCTCTAAACGACATTATCTCGTTGTTAGTATTGACTCCAATGACAAACACACGTCAACTCAGGAGCGTGGATATCCCGTTATATGCAATCCTACTTTCACTTTTGAAGTTTAGTTTAATCATATTTTATTGCTCGATTAGTTTTTTTACATATATACATGTGAATACAAACATGACAAATTATAGAAAAGCAAACGGGTCGGGCCACAAGTTCTAGCAACATTAGTTACGGCCCTTCACTTTTGAAGTGTGTAGACTACAACAACACTGTGTATTGATTCAATGTTTGTGTTTGAATGTATTGAGAAGAATTTGTAGTAGCAATGCAGTTATACGTGAACAAATTATTTTTTGCTTTTTGTGATGTAATGTCGCTTTAAGCATTATAACATTTTCAAATGGCGGATGCCTTGCAGCTGCCACAAGTGTATATATTTGAAATTCTGGCCATAGTTTATTTAGTACAAAAAAGACCCATGACATATATTTTGTATACGACTATAAAATATAAATACGTGCGTGTCTTCAATTCTCAATATCACATTTAGAAGACAGAGAGCTGGTAGCACGTCAGAACAATTAGATATGTGTGAATAGTGTGGCACGGACATTACTGCTATTGACATGTTTGAGAACAAAGCCAAATTCCATAGAGAATCACGTGATTACCTCCTACACAAACAGTCTCATATTGTTCACGACAACGTGCATCATTTTATTGTCGTTTGGTTTTCAATGACACATGTTAGTCTACCAATGTTTTCCTCAATTGGTAAAAACACATTTTTTAAGAATTAAATCATACCGCTTTAAAAAACCGCATTGCTTTTGTTTAAGCCGTCAGCGCAACTTCACCGTCATAGGGAATATGAAGCATTAGTGAATGTATGAACAGTGCTCGGCTACACCTATGCTCGACACTTGACACTGGAAGCCAATTGAGGACATATTAAATTAAGCACAGATTCATAGCATCCCACAACGCGATCAGCAAGGACTCATCAGTTCACCTAGCTAGCATGTTACTATATCACATAGCAGAATCTACACCGACCCCCGAGCAATCTACGAACAGTACAAGAACAGCGTCATACATCACACACAGTCATATGCTGGAATCCGCTTCCCCCTGCCCTGGTGCAGATCATCTGTAGACGAGTTTGGCCGTCGTCTGCAGTAGCAGGCCTACGGTCTAGACGAATGGTACGTATGTTTTATCTGTGTTATTAACAGTGCTTAACAGTTGGAGCTTTGGAGCGTTGGAGCTTTTAGCACCTTTGATGGCATTACGTTCCAGTAGCATTACTTACCAATATTCGCGTAGAACCATGTAGATGACATCAGTTTCCAGTGATGCAATATCCCTTGTCAGTATTGACGTAAAACCATTTTGATGACATCACATTCCCGTGATGCAATATCCCTTGTCAGTAATGACGTAGAACCACCTGTGAAATGACATCACATACCCGTGATGCAATATCCCTTGTCAGTATTGACGTATAACCAGTTTAATGACATCACATACCCGTGATGCAATATCCCTTGTCAGTATTGACGTATAACCAGTTGAATGACATCACATACCCGTGATGCAATATCCCTTGTCAGTATTGACGTATAACCAGTTTAATGACATCACATACCCGTGATGCAATATCCCTTGTCAGTATTGACGTATAACCAGTTGAATGACATCACATACCCGTGATGCAATATCCCTTGTCAGTATTGACGTAGAGGTAGACACTACTAAGAGTTACAATAATGTACAGCAGCATTTACTAGCTATTATAATGGAGTAGTTTGTTTCATATAGACGATCGTGGATGTAAACATTCTAAATAATTAATTTCTAATTAGTAAAATCATATTATCCACAGTGTTGTGATGCTAAATCTACGTAGATTGTTATACATAATATGTGAGTTCATTTAATAGTGCATATAGTTTTAATATTGTTATATTTTACGCACCAGTTATTCAATTATGTATTCACTGCATTTCAACTCAGATTCAACTAATTGTACTTTTTTGCACTTGAATAATGGGTAGTGGTGTGTTAACATAATGCTTCGTTATCACCGTTGTCGGTTTCCATTTCTCCCGGGAGTCCAGTCATCACGCTATTTATGGGAAAATAATTGAATTATATTTTCCTGGTGTAACAATTCTGTCTTTATAATGATGTTTTCTCAACAATATTTTTTAGCACGTAGCTTTAGATTTTGTATTACATTAATGTATCAGGGTGGGACGACAGTTCATAGAAAAACTTCAAGATTTATATCACATAGCTTAATCATATTGAAATTAGATTCTAACTTGACTCGGCATTTTGTCTGTGTACGTACGCAAAGAAGAAACTCACCGTGTTTAAATCTGCAATAAACCATGGTTTAGCGCGTGATGTCAAACGTGTTTACTAGAATGTGTTGTCAGTTTTGTGACGTCACTTATGCTTTCTAAAAAAAATAACACCAACTAGTTTGCGCTTGTAATATATTTTGGTCATGTTAGAATCGAAATAATATTTGTATTTGCGTTATTTATAGTCGAATAAAACATGGTTTGTCGTTCTGAGCGTCGAAATTAACCACTTAGGCCTACGGCCTGCGTGGTTAATCCATACGCCTCAGAGCTATAAACCATGTTTTATTCGCCAATAAACAACTGAAAGACAACTGTTATTCTTAAATATAATAAATCGCAAGTTCGATCCCCCGTCTGACCATAATAAACTTAACAGTCTTTCTGATGGGACTTTAAACCGAGGTCTCGTGTCGGTGCTACATCGTGCACGTAAAAGAACCAGAGGAGACTCTGGAATGGGTCTCCTGTCTGTATCATTGCACTATCCTCCAACAATCTAAAATGACCTATTGCAATGTCACAGTTTATGTTCCATAACATTGAATTTTGGAGGATAGTGCATTATACAGATAGAGACCCATTCCAGAGTCTCCTCTGGTTCTTTGGCAATGGTAATCCATGGATCGCAGTTTCGACCCCCCGTCTGACCCTAATAAAATTAACAGTCTTTCAGATGGGACTTTAAACCGAGGTCTCGTGTCGGTGCTTTACACCATGCACGTAAAAGAACCAGCGGAGACTCTGGAATGGGTCTCTGTCTGTATCATTGCACTATCCTCCAAAAATCTAAAATGACCAATCTCTTCAGGAAGTGTCGCTCATATGGGTAACCGGTAGCGACGATACATAAACGTAAAACACACACATACATAACTTAAAGTGCGAGGAATTATTAATCTATAGCTGCGAGGAAAACATGTAGCTATCCTATTTTACGGGTACAGTAACCACAGTCGGACTAATTTACTTAAATTATTCATTTTGCTGAGTGATATATCGGTATCTGATCTTTCTGCATGTCTCTTGAAATATCATTGATTCTTGTTAACCACAAGCCTCTGTAAACAGAATGATGATAAACTTCAACTTACTTTAGTACCACGTGTGGCGCTCCTCTTTTATGTTGTCATTATTTGACACTTTTTTACATTGATATTGAATTGTGTTGTACTTTCCCTTGATAATTTGTTGTGTATATTTTATGTATTGTGTAACGAAATAAAGTATAAAATCCTTGATATTAATTGATTTCATAATATATGATTTGCTCCATACATGTAATTGTAACAATAACACTCATATAACCTATACATAATTAGCAAATGGGCTGGGCCACAAGTCCTGACAACATTAGTGAGTGGTCCTCCACATATACTCGATTTGAACACTATAGAGTGAAAGTGGCGTTATTACGCATTCAAGGCTGAAAACATGTACATATTTTAGTATGAGTGTATGTGCTATTAGTCGTTGACGTTTTCAAAGAAAGGTACTAGTCTGCATAGCCCACTGTCCAGTTTCACAGAAAGTGCACCCAAGACCAAGGCTAACGCAAAAGTGATAACGAAAAAGTATTAAGGATTAGGGAGTTGTTAAATCTAATAGCTTAAACATAAAAGTAATATATATAATTCATTCATAACGATTATATTGCTTGATAAATGTCTGTACTGTTGCGATATTAATAAATCATTTCATTTTTATATTCCAAATACTATGCCCAATCATTTTTAAGAATCATAGAAAAGGTCTGCTCATTCTGTTACATCGTTTGGATATATGGAGAGGGACGTAACACTAGTGGCCAATCCCATTTGGATATATGGAGAGGGACGTAACACTAGAGGCCCATCCCATTTGGATATATGGAGAGGGACGTAACACTAGTGGCCCATCCCATTTGGATATATGGAGAGGGACGTAACACTAGTGGCCCATCCAATTTGGATATATGGAGAGGGACGTAACACTAGTGGCCCATCCCATTTGGATATATGGAGAGGGACGTATCACTAGAGGCCCATCCCATTTGGATATATGGAGAGGGACGTAACACTAGTGGCCAATCCCATTTGGATATATGGAGAGGGACGTAACCCTAGAGGCCCATCCCATTTGGATATATGGAGAGGGACGTAACACTAGTGGCCCATCCCATTTGGATATATGGAGAGGGACGTAACACTAGTGGCCCATCCCATTTGGATATATGGAGAGGGACGTAACACTAGTGGCCCATCCCATTTGGATATATGGAGAGGGACGTAACACTAGTGGCCCATCCCATTTGGATATATGGAGAGGGACGTAACACTAGTGGCCCATCCCATTTGGATATATGGAGAGGGACGTAACACTAGTGGCCCATCCAATTTGGATATATGGAGAGGGACGTAACACTAGTGGCCCATCCCATTTGGATATATGGAGAGGGACGTAACACTAGTGGCCCATCCCATTTGGATATATGGAGAGGGACGTAACATTAGTGGCCCATCCCATTTGGATATATGGAGAGGGACGTAACACTAGTGGCCCATCC
This sequence comes from Archivesica marissinica, assembly GCA_014843695.1. Taxonomy (NCBI): domain Eukaryota; kingdom Metazoa; phylum Mollusca; class Bivalvia; order Venerida; family Vesicomyidae; genus Archivesica; species Archivesica marissinica. The sequence goes on from CM026387.1 coordinate 13,181,846, forward strand.
CATTTGGATATATGGAGAGGGACGTAACACTAGTGGCCAATCCCATTTGGATATATGGAGAGGGACGTAACACTAGTGGCCAATCCCATTTGGATATATGGAGAGGGACGTAACACTAGTGGCCCATCCCATTTGGATATATGGAGAGGGACGTAACACTAGTGGCCCATCCCATTTGGATATATGGAGAGGGACGTAACACTAGTGGCCAATCCCATTTGGATATATGGAGAGGGACGTAACACTAGTGGCCAATCCCATTTGGATATATGGAGAGGGACGTAACACTAGTGGCCAATCCCATTTGGATATATGGAGAGGGACGTAACACTAGTGGCCAATCCCATTTGGATATATGGAGAGGGACGTAACACTAGTGGCCAATCCCATTTGGATATATGGAGAGGGACGTAACACTAGTGGCCCATCCCATTTGGATATATGGAGAGGGACGTAACACTAGTGGCCCATCCCATTTGGATATATGGAGAGGGACGTAACACTAGTGGCCAATCCCATTTGGATATATGGAGAGGGACGTAACATTAGTGGCCCATCCCATTTGGATATATGGAGAGGAACGTAACACTAGTGGCCCATCCCATTTGGATATATGGAGAGGGACGTAACACTAGTGACTCATCCCATTTGGATATATGGAGAGGGACGTAACACTAGTGGCCAATCCCATTTGGATATATGGAGAGGGACGTAACACTAGTGGCCCATCCCATTTGGATATATGGAGAGGGACGTAACACTAGTGGCCCATCCCATTTGGATATATGGAGAGGGACGTAACACTAGTGGCCAATCCCATTTGGATATATGGAGAGGGACGTAACACTAGTGGCCCATCCCATTTGGATATATGGAGAGGGACGTAACACTAGTGGCCCATCCCATTTGGATATATGGAGAGGGACGTAACACTAGTGGCCCATCCCATTTGGATATATGGAGAGGGACGAAACACTAGTGGCCCATCCCATTTGGATATATGGAGAGGGACGTAACACTAGTGGCCCATCCCATTTGGATATATGGAGAGGGACGTAACACTAGTGGCCCATCCCATTTGGATATATGGAGAGGGACGTAACACTAGTGGCCCATCCCATTTGGATATATGGAGAGGGACGTAACACTAGTGGCCCATCCCATTTGGATATATGGAGAGGGACGTAACACTAGTGGCCCATCCCATTTGCTTCTAATAAATTACGACATTTTCACTGATATAATAGTCGTTATTTTTCTGCTGTTGTATATCTATTGTACGGTTTGTGAATATGTATGTTATTTAAAACCAATACAATATATTTAAACTGCATTACATGTTATATTTATATATTATATATAACGTAGACTAGAAGCATTTAATTGTAATGTTGCTTAATGTCCAATACATGTTCTTAGAAGCATTTAATTGTAATGTTGCTTAATGTCCAATACATGTTCTTAGAATCATTTAATTGTAATGTTGCTTAATGTCCAATACATGTTCTTAGAAGCATTTAATTGTAATGTTGCTTAATGTCCAATACATGTTCTTAGAAGCATTTAATTGTAATGTTGCTTAATGTCCAATACATGTTCTTAGAAGCATTTAATTGTAGTGTTGCTTAATGTCCAATACATGTTCTTAGAAGCATTTAATTGTAATGTTGCTTAATGTCCAATACATGTTCTTAGAAGCATTTAATTGTAATGTTGCTTAATGTCCAATACATGTTCTTAGAAGCATTTAATTGTAATGTTGCTTAATGTCCAATACATGTTCTTAGAAGCATTTAATTGTAGTGTTGCTTCATGTCCAATAAATGTTTAGAATCATTTAATTGTAATGTTGCTTAATGTCCAATACATGTTCTTAGAAGCATTTAATTGTAATGTTGCTTAATGTCCAATAAATGTTTAGAAGCATTTAATTGTAATGTTGCTTAATGTCCAATACATGTTCTTAGAAGCATTTAATTGTAATGTTGCTTAACGTCCAATACATGTTCTTAGAAGCATTTAATTGTAATGTTGCTTAATGTCCAATAAATGTTCTTAGAAGCATTTAATTGTAATGTTGCTTAATGTCCAATACATGTTCTTAGAAGCATTTAATTGTAATGTTGCTTAATGTCCAATACATGTTCTTAGAATCATTTAATTGTAATGTTGCTTAATGTCCAATAAATGTTCTTAGAATCATTTAATTGTAATGTTGCTTAATGTCCAATAAATGTTCTTAGAAGCATTTAATTGTAATGTTGCTTAATGTCCAATAAATGTTCTTAGAAGCCTTTAATTGTAATGTTGCTTAATGTCCAATACATGTTCTTAGAAGCATTTAATTGTAATGTTGCTTAATGTTCAATTAATGTTTAGAAGCATTTAATTGTAATGTTGCTTAATGTCCAATACATGTTCTTAGAAGAATTTAATTGTAATATTGCTTAATGTCCAATACATGTTCTTAGAAGCATTTAATTGTAATGTTGCTTAATGTCCAATACATGTTCTTAGAAGCATTTAATTGTACTGTTGCTTAATGTCCAATACATGTTCTTAGAAGCATTTAATTGTAATGTTGCTTAATGTCCAATACATGTTCTTAGAAGCATTTCATTGTAATGTTGCTTAATGTCCAATAAATGTTTAGAAGCATTTAATTGTAATGTTGCTTACTGTCCAATATATGTTCTTAGAATCATTTAATTGTAATGTTACTTAATATCCAATAAATGTTTAGAAGCATTTAATTGTAATGTTGCTTAATGTCCAATAAATGTTTAGAAGCATTTAATTGAAATGTTGCTTAATGTCCAATAAATGTTCTTCTTGTTGAAATAAAATGTGCAGTTATTCTTGATTCGGTATTCGCATTTGGGTGGAACGCAACTGACATTATTCTGTGAAATCCGGTTCCAAGAAGTTATCAAATTATCATCTAATCAAAGTAGAGCTTTCTTTATGATGTATATGAACTAATAATGGAACCGCAATGATGTTGTAATAACTTACTTTGACAACGCCTGGAATAGAAATGTCAACATTGGGAACATTGGAGTGAATGTAATTTATTTTGAAGACATTGTACTGGCATTTCAATTGACACAGTTCGTAGAACAGTCAATGTATGTCTACAAGTATTGAAGAACACGTGTGTTGGTTGCTAGGTAGCTGACATTATACATGTATTGCAAATACGATATTACTGCGAGTAAAATACGCTCGTTGACTTCAAAACCACGTGCTCCTCACAACTGGGTGTGTCGAATTATTTCATATGAGGAAGCTATCCAGCTGGCTTGCAGTATGTGGGTGGTTCTAATCGGGTGATAGCGCAGTAGAAAGTGTGAAAGGTCCGGAGTTCGAGCCCCGCTGGAGCTGTTACGGTTGTGCCCTTAGGCAAGGCATTTAAATTCCACGTTTCCTCTTCGCTCTCCTATCTGAATGAGGTCTCGAGAGTGATTAATATAAGTTGTAAGAACTTGTTTCGCAATCGAGCTAAAATAAATTTGTATAAACTAACCGGGTGCTCATATATTGCTCGGAGTGGGCTCCATGGGTCTTCCTCCAACAATAACACCTAGAGAGTCGCCGGTTGACCTAAGCTGTGTGTAATTTCAGGCCAAGATTATAATAATGTGACTGATACGTGAAATGCACAGCCGTAATATGGATCGCATTGCAGTGTGGTGATGCCTATAGGAGATAATCATGATGGTAAACAAGATGTGTACTCATTGGATTCTATACTGACACCGTGTGTGCTTTACGCTTATTTATCGTCGCTACCGGTTGCCCATATGAGCGACGCCTCCTGAAGAGATTATTCATATTAGATGTTTGGATGATAGTGCCATGATACAGACAAATACCCATTCCAGAGTCTCCTCCGGTTCTTTTACATGCACGATGTACAGCACCGACACGAGACCTCGGTTTAAAGTCCTAGTTGAAAGACTTAATTTTATTAGGGTTAGACGGGGGATCGAACCTGTGATCCCTGGATTACCGGTCCAGCGTGTTTACCACTGGACTGCAGATCCGTCTGAGTATATACAATACTGTGGAAGACACAAGGAAGTCTGGACAGGTGAATGTAAGTATGAACAGTTTCAACTATTGAAATGTGGGTATTAAACAAACGATTAAAGTTTAAACTTTATTTATTTTGCGAAGCAAGTTCTAACAACTTATATTAATCACTTTCGTTGGCGCAGATGAAAAGCGTATATGTGGTCATTCGTGCGGGAGGAAACCGGAGAAACCGTTTATGAAATATCTGTTTTAAGTTAGAAATATCGGATATTACGAGATCGTTATGTGAGTGGGTACCACATTGGAATAATTTATATAAATTAATAAATATAAAGCACTTATAAATAAGCCAGATATAGTCGCTGAGGATCTAACTTAATTAGGAGAATTATAAGCAAAGGTCATTTATTTAATGCAAGTAATGACAACCGGGAATTGACCAATACGTACTCGGTAATGCCGTTGGCAAACACTATGAGAGTGCACGTGTACAATTAGCAAATTACACTGATTTTATCATAGTGCTATGTTTTCAGCTATTTTAATATAATGTGTCTGTAGTTAGCTATATATACATATATACACACGTACATACACATATATACATACACACATACATAAACGTATACATACAAGGAACATATATATGGTGTCGAGGACTGAATCACACGAGTCTGCACACTCATCCAGTAAGACAACATATAATTATTATGACATTAAAATATACATTACCATGGATAACATGTTTAAGGAGTTACATTTATATCAATTTGGTATAAAGGAGATCCAAGTACGGTGTGGATATTGGGGGTATGCATGTATCATGGTATATGTGCAGCGAGATAACTTGATCATCTTCAGATATGCCCCTTGCCGAAACGAAATACAAAGGAACATAAATAATGTCGATCGTTGAGGCCATATGATACCGTACCATGAGTATGTAGACGGTCTGTCTAATGTTTACAGATTGTGCAACTTTGTATCATTCTATGTAGCACTGATAAAGCTATAGAATTTCTAAACATGATCACTAAACATCCTATAGAGTATACCATTGGCAATACATATCATGATATCATCAGCAGCAGCAGCAGCAGCAGCAGCAGCATCATCATCATCATCATCAGTTTTATAATGACACAAACCCTGATAGAAGATGTAACACTTGGTTGCATGGACTGCTTTTTATAAACTGACAGATGTTTATACCACAAACATCCATAATCTGTGTCCATGGCACATGTCTCCATTTAATATTATGTCTACAATAATGAACAACGTGTATGTTTATATCATTACGTGTATGTTTATATCATGTACACACTGATTACAGCATTTGCACACCGCCAATTTCCGGGTAGGAAAAGCAATTGCCTAGTATTTGAATGGCTTTATAGCATTTCCATAACATATTTGGACTGCTTCTAGAAACTGACCATATTTTACATGGACAGTCTAAGCAAAATATCCAATTACAAGCTGCATTCTCTCGTTTTTACACACGATGTCAATCTTTCGCTTAACCAAAGTTTTCAATGACATTTATTTGGAAAATGACCGTTGGAGATAAAAGCCCACACAACTTCCATTAAATCATATTTTGCTAAAAGTCTGTAAATGTTTGGTATAAACTCTTGTACCTGTCTATCGTTATTGATGTACCTAATCAGTTGGAAAATTACTTAGACAAATAGTTACACGGCCAACAACAAAGTTGGTCAAGAAATTGAAGTTTCCTTTTATCTATTTCCACTTCAATTGTGTAGACACCTAATGACTATTGGGGCATGAGAGTTGATGTAGATATCGGTAAGTTTTGCATATATTTAATACACCGTTTGTGGGCTCGTAATGAGAATTAGCTGTGATACTGAAATCGAATTCCACAATTGATGCTTTGGGTAAAACAATTGACAGGTAAATATTAATAAAGGTAATAGGATTCAAGTCATGTTGGTGTAGCCCGCTGTTTACGAGACTAAAAATTGTACCTCTTAATTTCAGAGGAGATTCTCGAATAGCACCATTCATATTTTACATTTCATCACATACCACACCGAGATGTTTATACTGCGAGTCCGTATTAATGACTTCCTCAGCTAGTGTCCATGAAAATGAATGTTCTGGAACATTTCTTGCGTTATTAAAAGTCATCACGCAACATTTGGTAGCATTATAGTGATAGCGCCACCTCCGAGAATAGTTGTGGCATATATCCAACATGTTTTGGAGGCCCCTCTTGGAATATGAAAGAAAGACCATATTATATGTATGTGAGCTTGCTTTGAGGTTGTAGATGCAAACAACAATGTCACTATTGTCTAGCGTGTCTATCAGTTCATTGGTGAATAGGAGGTATAGCAATGGAGAGGATTGTCCTCCTTGTCTGGTTCCTTGCTAGATGCTGAAGCACTGACATCAGCCATTTATATCGTACACAGCTAAGTCATATCACGGTATATATTCACAAAGGATACGAAGCTGTTGATATATACCGTACAATCTAAGCTCTTTAAAAGTTATGCATGTTTGTTGTTTTATTTCTTCCCACACTCAAACCCCTGGATGGTACAGTTGTCACCAGACCGGACAGGTGGGTTTTCTCCGGGTACTACCGTTTTCTCCCACACGTAATTTTCACTTGACAAATCCAGATCGAAACCAAATCTACGAAGCCTGTGTCAGCATATGTTGGATTGGAATCACTAAATACAATCTTCAAATATGTTCTCTCCATCTGTTGGTAATGATCTACTTTTTTTATAATATATTCAATATATACCTATCCTATACGTATACTATACTAATAAACCTAACATATACGTATGCAATAAACCTAACCTAATACGATTGTAATACACCTAACCTAATACATATGCAATAATCCTACCCTAATACATATGCAATAAACATAACCTTATACATATGCAATAAACCTACCCTAATACATATGCAATAAACATAACCTTATACATATGCAATAAACCTACCCTAATACATATGCAATAAACCTAACCTTATACATATGCAATACAACTACCCTAATACATATGCAATAAACCTAACCTTATACATATGCAATAAACCTACCCTAATACATATGCAATAAACATAACCTTATACATATGCAATAAACCTACCCTAATACATATGCAATAAACATAACCTTATACATATGCAATAAACCTACCCTAATACATATGCAATAAACCTAACCTTATACATATGCAATACAACTACCCTAATACATATGCAATAAACCTAACCTTATACATATGCAATAAACCTACCCTAATACATATGCAATAAACATAACCTTATACATATGCAATAAACCTACCCTAATACATATGCAATAAACCTACCCTAATACATATGCAATAAACCTACCCTAATACATATGCAATAAACCTACCCTAATACATATGCAATAAACATAACCTTATACATATGCAATAAACCTACCCTAATACATATGCAATAAACATAACCGTATACATATGCAATAAACCTAACCTAATACATATGCAATAAACATAACCTTATACATATGCAATAAACCTACTCTAATACATATGCAATAAACCTACCCTTACACATATGCAATAAACCTACCCTAATACATATGCAATAAACCTAACCTTATACATATGCAATACAACTACCCTAATACATATGCAATAAACCTAACCTTATACATATGCAATAAACCTACCCTAATACATATGCAATAAACATAACCTTATACATATGCAATAAACCTACCCTAATACATATGCAATAAACATAACCTTATACATATGCAATAAACCTACCCTAATACATATGCAATAAACATAACCGTATACATATGCAATTAACCTAACCTAATGCATATGCAATAAACATAACCTTATACATATGCAATAAACCTACCCTAATACATATGCAATAAACATAACCTTATACATATGCAATAAACCTACTCTAATACATATGCAATAAACCTACCCTAATACATATACAATAAACCTACCCTAATACATATGCAATAAACCTACTCTAATACATATGCAATAAACCTACCCTAATACATATGCAATAAACCTACCCTAATACATATGCAATAAACCTACTCTAATACATATGCAATAAACCTACCCTAATACATATGCAATAAACCTACCCTAATACATATGCAATAAACCTAACCTAATACATATGCAATAATATAACCTTATACATATGCAATAAACCTACCCTAATACATATGCAATAAACCTACCCTAATACATATGCAATAAACCTACCCTAATACATATGCAATAAACCTACCCTAATACATATGCAATAAACCTACCCTAATACATATGCAATAAACCTACCCTAATACATATGCAATAAACTAACCTATACATATGCAATAAACATAACCTTATACATATGCAATAAACCTACTCTAATACATATGCAATAAACCTACCCTAATACATATGCAATAAACCTACCCTAATACATATGCAATAAACCTACCCTAATACATATGCAATAAACATAACCTTATACATATGCAATAAACCTACCCTAATACATGTGCAATAAACATAACCGTATACATATGCAATAAACCTAACCTAATACATATGCAATAAACCTAACCTTATACATATGCAATAAACCTACTCTAATACATATGCAATAAACCTACCCTTATACATATGCAATAAACCTACCCTAATACATATGCAATAAACATAACCGTATACATATGCAATAAACCTAACCTAATACATATGCAATAAACATAACCTTATACATATGCAATAAACCTACTCTAATACATATGCAATAAACCTACCCTAATACATATGCAATAAACCTACCCTAATACATATGCAATAAACCTACCCTAATACATATGCAATAAACATAACCTTATACATATGCAATAAACCTACCCTAATACATATGCAATAAACATAACCGTATACATATGCAATAAACCTAACCTAATACATATGCAATAAACATAACCTTATACATATGCAATAAACCTACCTATACATATGCAATATCCTAATACATATGCAATAAACCTACCCTAATACATATGCAATAAACCTACCCTAATACATATGCAATAAACCTACCCTAATACATATGCAATAAACCTACCCTAATACATATGCAATAAACACAACCTAATACGTATGCAATAAACCTACCCTAATACATATGCAATAAACACAACCTAATACGTATGCAATAAACCTAACCTAATACATATACAATATACCTAACCTAATACATATGCATTAAACATAATCGAACACGTATGCATTAAATCTAACCTAATACGTATGCAATAACCTTAACCTAAGGCATACATTATACAATATACATAACACCAAACGCATACAATAAGCATGCACATAACCTAAGACATATACAACACACCTAACCTAATACGTTTACAATATACCTAACCTAAGACGTATGTAATAAACCCAACCTAATATAATATTATATGCAATAAACCTAATCGAAGACGTATGCAATAGACCTAACCTAAAGCATACATTATACAATATACATAACACAAGATGCATACAATATGCATCCACCTAAAACAACACACCTAACCTAATATTTTTACAATATACCTAACCGAGGACGTATACATCACACCTAACCTAATGTGTATAAAATACACATAACCTAGGATGTATACATCACACATAACCTAATACTTTTACAATATACCTAACCGATGACGTATACAACACACCTAACCTAATGCTTTTACAATATACCTAACCGAGGACGTATACAACACACCTAACCTAATACTTTTAAAATATACCTAACGGAAGACGTATACATCATACCTAACCTAATGTGTATACAATACACATAACCTAGGATGTATGCGACATACCTAACCTAATACGTATACAATACACATAACCTAGGATGTATGCGACACACCTAACGTAATATGTATACAGTACACATAACCTAGGATGTATGCGACACACCTAACCTAATACGTATACAATACACATAACCTAGGATGTATGCGACACACCTAACCTAATGTGTATACAATACACATAACCTAGGATGTATGCGACACACCTAGCGTAATATGTATACAGTACACATAACCTAGGATGTATGCGACACACCTAACGTAATATGTATACAGTACACATAACCTAGGATGCATGCGACACACCTAACCTAATGTGTATACAATACACATAACCTAGGATGTATGCGACACACCTAACGTAATATGTATACAGTACACATAACCTAGGATGTATGCGACACACCTAACCTAATGTGTATACAGTACACATAACCTAGGATGTATGCGACACACCTAACCTAATGTGTATACAATACACATAACCTAGGATGTATGCGACACACCTAACGTAATATGTATACAGTACACATAACCTAGGATGTATGCGACACACCTAACCTAATGTGTATACAATACACATAACCTAGGATGTATGCGACACACCTAACCTAATGTGTATACAATACACATAACCTAGGATGTATGCGACACACCTAACGTAATATGTATACAGTACACATAACCTAGGATGTATGCGACACACCTAACCTAATGTGTATACATACACATAACCTAGGATGTATGCGACACACCTAACCTAATGTGTATACAGTACACATAACCTAGGATGTATGCGACACACCTAACCTAATGTGTATACAATACACATAACCTAGGATGTATGCGACACACCTAACCTAATGTGTATACAATACACATAACCTAGGATGTATGCGACACACCTAACGTAATATGTATACAGTACACATAACCTAGGATGTATGCGACACACCTAACCTAATGTGTATACAATACACATAACTTAATATGTATACAACACACCTAACCTAATGTGTATACAACACACCTAACCTAATATGTATACAATACACATAACATAGGATGTATGCGACATACCTAACCTAATATGTATACAGTACACATAACCTAGGATGTATGCGACACACCTAACCTAATGTGTATACAATACACATAGCCTAGCCTAGGATGTATGCGACACACCTAACCTAATATGTATACAATACACCTAACCTAATATGTATACAGTACACATAACCTAGGATGTATGCGACACACCTAGCCTAATATGTATACAATACACCTAACCTAATATGTATACATTACACATAACCTAATATGAATGCAGCACACATGGCTAATAGTTTCATTCATCATGTCAAAAGTCCAGCACGTATGCTCAGGACTGAGTCCCCCCTCCCCGACTAGAGGGATTCTACCATATACCCATTACCCTACGCCTCCGGTGGATTACGTGTACTGACTACGACCTCTAGCCTTGTGTCAGGCGTTGATATGGTTTGCATTGTCAGTCATATAAATATATTTTAACAGCGATACCATTAATTGATCCATATTGAGTTGTTGGTACATGTACATGTATTTACATACTATACACAATATGTAAATAGTGACTAAATGCACAAGCTTGGTCATGAACTATTTACATGTTGTATATATATATTATGTAAATACATGTACATTATAATGACTACCCTATGGACGCTATATCAACAACAAAAAGGAATGTCCACCAGTAAATAAAAAATGGCTGTCCGATTAGAGCAGTGGTTAACACACTCGCTTTTCACCAATGCAACCCGGGTTCGATTCTCGGACCGGGAAGTATGTGAGATGGAACGGTAGTCGCCAGATCGGACAGGTGGGGTTTCTCCGGGTACTCCGGTTTCCACCCGCACGAATGACCACATGTATGCTTTCATCCGCGCCAACGGGAGTGATTAATATAAGTTGTTAATACTTGCTTCACAATCGTTGTAAAATAAATAAAGTTTAAACAAATTTAAAGTAAAGACGTATTGTTACAAAGACGGTGCATATTATATGTCTTTAATTTTCGCTCGAAATGACATATTATGTATGAAATTGAATAATATATACTGAAGACTTTGTGTGTGTGGAAATTTCACTAGATTGTACTGAAGACTGTTTTATTCGAAACGTTTGATTGCTTAAATTAAACAACAGAACTTGTCTTTGTGTGTGTGAAGATTTCACTAGATTGTATCGTAAGCTTGTAATAGCCTCGGCAACAGGGTGATACTCTGCGCCATTTTCTTTCGAATAACATTATATACCTCCGGCTTTGTTAACCGATATAAATAGTACGTGCCTTTCCTGGAATTTTAACAATGCTATCTGTGCGTACAATTATTGCGAATCACTCGTGTAGAAGTTTCATTATATCGTCATGCAGGTCCGCTAAAGGTGCTGAGAACTCTGGGTAATTCATAGACACGTCGCAAGTACTTAAGGCTGTCTGAACGTGACTTTGTAAATTGTAAAGATAAATGTTGTCCACATTATTTGACACAATACTTAGGCTTCAAAAATATGATAGAAGTTGGAACTGCCCCCCCCCCCATCCCGTTGATTCCACATTCATGCCGAGTGCTATAGTATTCTGTCGTCAGACTTTCCCTTTACAAGTTCACCAGGACCATGAGTTTGTTCACTATCAATGACAAGTGATAAACTTTTAATGATCATTTATGTGAGAAAATTGTCCCGTACGGCGGTTGTAATGTTGAGATATGGGTATGTCCCTTACGGCGGTTGTAAAGTTGAGATATGGGTCTGTCCTTTACGGCTGTTGTAAAGTTGAGATCTGGGTCTGTCCCTTACGGCGGTTGTAAAGTTGAGATATGGGTCTGTCCCTTACGGCTGTTGTAAAGTTGAGATCTGGGTATGTCCCTTACGGCGGTTGTAAAATTGAGATATGGGTCTGTCCCTTACGGCGGTTGTAAAGTTGAGATCTGGGTTTACTTAAGAAATGTGAGCGGTAATCTCTCAGATACAATATGAAATACTTGCCTCGCTGGAAAAAGTAAGTTAATCAAGTCGATTGAAATTCTTAGTAGAATTTGGCAAACTCTTGCTGCTTGTTTTTATATGTAGTCCACATTCACTGGACATGTAGGCACAATATCTTTATTGTGCGGTGGAATAATAGGTGTGTTTATTGTCGACGATGTAGTCTAGTGGTAACACACTGTACTGGTAATCCAGGGATCGCAGGTTCGATCCCCAGTCAGACCCTAATAAAATTAACAGTCTTTTAGATGGGACTTTAATCCGAGGTCGCGTGTCGGTGCTGTACATCGTAATGGTAAAAGAACCAGAGGCGACTCTCGAATGGGCTCTGTCTGTATCATTGCACTACTCTCTTCAGGAGGCGTCGCTCATATGGGCAACCGGTAGCGACGATAAATAAACATAAGACACACACACACATCGGGACGATGCATCCAGAAGTATGCTAGGTATTATTTTTTTTAGGATAATGCGAGCTACTTGAAAACTCCAATTCCAGAAGCATGCTTGGTCGTTTACATGCCAAGTGTATAGCATTGATTCATGAGAACTCGGTTTAGAGTCCCATCTTATATCCCATATCCCATCTTGTACCATGTAATCCTAAATCAGATGGTTGGATTATGGATTAGATTAGGGGTTGGACTATGGGTTAGATTAGGGGTTGGATTATGGGTTAGATTGGGTGTTGGATTATGGGTTAAATTGGGTGTAGGATTATGGGTTAGATTGGGGGTTGGATTATGGGTTAGATTAGGTGTTGGATTATGGGTAGATTGGGTGTAGGATTATGGGTTAGATTGGGGGTTGGATTATGGATTAGATTAGGGGTTGGACTATGGGTTAGATTAGGTGTTGGATTATGGGTTAGATAGGGGGTTGGATTATGGGTTAGATTGGGGGTTGGATTATGGGTTAGATTAGGTGTTGGATTATGGGTTAGATTGGGGGTTGGATTATGGGTTAGATTAGGTGTTGGATTATGGTTAGATTAGGTGTAGGATTATGGGTTAGATTAGGGGTTGGACTATGTGTTGACTTAGGTGTTGGATTATGGGTTAGATTAGGGGTTGGATTATGGGTTAGATTAGGGGTTGGATTATGGGTTAGATTAGGGGTTGGACTATGTGTTGACTTAGGTGTTGGATTATGGGTTAGATTAGGGGTTGGATTATGGGTTAGATTAGGGGTTGGATTATGGGTTAGATTAGGGGTTGGACTATGTGTTGACTTAGGTGTTGGATTATGGGTTAGATTGGTGGTTGGATTATGGGCTAGATTGGTGGTTGGATTATGGGTTAGATTAGGTGTTGGATTATGGGTAGATTGGGTGTAGGATTATGGGTTAAATTAGGGGTTGGATTATGGGTTAGATTAGGGTTAGTCTTGGGTTCATTTTATTAGTAGGCCTACACCACATGATTGAGAGCATACAAATTGCAAAATGGACCCGCTAAACCTCGTTGACATGAAATGCTTCGTACATAACAGGCATGTATCATATGACTGAACAAAACACAATTTCAGATACAAATTTTTCAAGTAAGCTTAAAGGGCATTTTCCAGACATTTCATTGACCATTAGATCGTTACTACGGTATTAATATGCCTATGAAGACTTCCTTGACGACGAAATAAATTGGTTTCGTGCGTGTACACACATTGCAATCAGAACAGAAAACCTCATATTCAGAGGTTAAGGACGAAATTCTCTGACAGGAGTCATTTTGCTGGCGACGACTTTCTACAAATGTTACTAGAATTGTAGGCCCGAACAGTTTTCTTTAGATTAGCATGCAAGTGCCCTGTATTCTCGTGCATATGCATAATGAATCGAGCAATAAATTATGATTCAATTAAGGCACACTTCACTTCGACCGCTGACCATTTGAATTTAGTACACATGTGCTTGTATGTATGTCTGTCATGTCTGTTTGTGATTGTGTTATCATCGTAACGAACTTATTATTATAGCACTCATCAATTTTATGTTCAATGTTCTTCTGCATGCGGGTATGCTAGAATAACCAGTCTAGGGAATTACAAGCTTGTAGGTTGAAATCCCATTGAAGGTGTCGAAATATTTCATGTGATGAAGCTAACCAGCTGGCTTGCGGATGGTCAGTGGTTCTACCAATGTACCCGTACATGTCTGAAATACGTCTTGTAGGGACGCACGAGGTCTTCCTTCACCAATAATAGCTGGAAAATCGACACATGACCTAAACTGCCCGTCGCTCAAATGGGCAACTGGTAGCGACGTTAAATATACTTAAACAAAAAAACAAAGGACACTCTGGAATGAGTCCCTGGAATGAGTCATTGCACTATCTTCCGAAAATCTAAAATGATTAATCTTTTCAGGAGGCGTCGTTCATATGGGCAATCATTAGTAACGATAAATAAACTTAAAGCACACACTATTATATCACTATTGTCAGCTCAGTGTAATGACGATATTGTGCATGCTCGGCCTCGGTGTATTCTAATGTACATTTTTGCTTAATCATATTTTTATTTGCTATTTTACATATATAGTACATATAGACTTAACATTCATTATATGTGATACACAATCATGGTCACCGCATGTTCGATCTCCCGTCTGACCCTAATAAAATTAACAGTATTTCAGATGGGTCTTTAAACCGAGGTCTTGTGTCGGTGCTGTACACCGTGCACGTAAAAGACCAAGAGGAGACTCTGGAATGGGTCTCTGTCTGTATCATTGCACTATCCTCCAAAAATCTAAAATTACTAATCTCTTCAGGAGGCGTCGCTCATATGGGCAACCGGTAGCGACGATAAATAAACGTAAAACACACAATGATAGTCACCGACTTCAGCTACCCTCGTTTTTCATTGTAAAACTATTAAAATTACCCGATGACACGAACACGAATAATTATTAAATTATTTATCAAATGAAACTGCCTTTAGTGGTACTTTACTATTACAGTTGTATGGAACGGTCAGCGTAGAGAGTAGACAATA
The DNA here is from genome assembly GCA_014843695.1 of Archivesica marissinica. NCBI lineage: Eukaryota > Metazoa > Mollusca > Bivalvia > Venerida > Vesicomyidae > Archivesica > Archivesica marissinica. Next base: position 13,197,828 of record CM026387.1, read on the forward strand.
CTGTGCGGCTGTACGTGTAAGGCGCTGTAGAATCAATAGGAACATCTCAATAATGGAAACAGAGTGTATTATAAAACAGGGACAAGTGTCAGCTGCGACAAAAGTATAGTGGATACAGCGTGTTGGTAAGCATATCGCTATCAGAGGCTCGCGGCAGTTAAAAAAAACACGGAGTTATTGGAGACAAAACGGGTGGGGAAGTGAATAGAACATTTTACACATGTGGACGATATACTCAATGCTGTATTGGTAAATACAACAAAAAGGCAAACCGGCTGGAAAACAATGTTCATACATTCTCAGTTTCATTGTATGCATTGAAATGTAACGTTGATGACTTATTAGTGCTCGTTTTATTTATGAATAGTTCAGTCACAGTGAATGCAATGCTAGGAGAACATGGATCTAATCTTAAAAGTTAAACCGCCTTGTTGTAAAACATAATAACTCAAGACAGTGCGTGAGTGTATTAAATCATTCAAATCGACTTAATGCTATTCCTGAAAGATGCTAGGAGAGTAAACGTTTACGCCATACACATTTGCTCCAGTTCTCTAGCCCACAATCAGCGCAATAGATCGTGGTAAATCATATGTGATTAACAATACAGCAGTAAGTGATTGGCAGCAATTTGTATTTTAATGATTCTAGCATGAAATATATGTAACGAATGTGTCACGAGTATTCAGATTAACCGTGTCCATTCACGCGTGTATAATCGGGAACTTTTAGCTAACTTTGAAATATATCTCTCCGAAATACACGAAGCGAACTCGTAACAACCTCAACATCTGACAGTAATGCAGAACTCCGTCAAAATAAACCTCCTGTCAATTGGATCAGTGTAGCACTAAGCATCTAGATAACGTTATATTAGTTTTGGATTGTCAGAGTGATAAGAGATTAGGGTTTCGAAGAGCTCTCACTCTTCGTCAAAGTCTGGCACCACATATGGATCTAATTACCTAATATTGATGCACAAGGAACGCTCAAACAATATCAACTGATATTATATATATATAAATCTTCTTCAGAGTATTGCTTTCTGTCTACGTCACTCCCTAGAAGGTTAGCATGAGGGTATGTGAATTCTTTCCGTAAAATCATCATTGTGAAAAATTTACACGGTAGATGTCGCTACAGCGACATTATTGAAACACGAAGAAAAATCATAGAAAACTGCTTTGTAGGCTTCCCGTGGGTGTGCAAGATAGATCGAAGCACTTGAAATAACAAGGGGACAAATCTACACGTAGAACATTAGCTACTGTAATAACAGTGAGAGAGAGATTCCCCTGTAGTGGGAGAAATAATTGATAATTTTAGATCATTATTGAGGAAGTATAATCGTGCTGTAGAGAAAGCTTGAAAGGCTGGTCCAATGAAAGGTGGATGGTAATAATATAGAAAATAACTCCTAAGAGGATGGCGAAATAATTCAATGGAACTTTATTGTATCCGAAGGGTGGAAATAGCGCGGAACGAGCTGGCTTTATCAGAATGATACTGCTTTTGTCTGGGAAATTAGTTTCACCCTATGATAATAAAATGTGACAGGAACGCTGTATCATGGATGGAAAGTTGTTAAAAAAGCCATCTACTAAGTGACAAAAATATATTATTGATAATAGAAGCAACAAGCGTATTGAAGATTGATTACTAAGCTCCAAAGAAAGAATTACCATGGATACAACAGGCAGCGTACCAGCAGTTCGATGAGATGGTTCATATAAACACGTGGTAGTGCATAATATAACTTACGTTAATACTTTATCAAACAAAAATGTCGACAATAATTGAAAATCCCCAGATACCACTAGTCGGAATGAACGGCAGAAATAAGCTATATTCTGACGACAGCATGTCAGCGGAAAATGGAGCAGTTGTCAACGCATCGCGACCGTTCCGGTTCGAGACCGTCGGCAAGATGTTGGCTAAGCGCAAGGAACTGTTTCAAAAACGTAAAAGACATTGTGATGTGTCGCTATGTTTAGCTTTTCTTGGAGTAGGTCTTATGATATTTGAAACGGAACTATCGGCAGCTTTGATAATCCAAAGAGAGTCATTATGGTCTTACATATTGAAAATGTGCCTAACTGCTTTGACAGTGGCACTTTTGATATTCATTTGTATATACCACTACAATGACATTCAGCTGTTTACGGTGGATAACGGTGTAGATGACCTGAGACTTGCAATGTCAGGAAGCAGGGTAATAAAGATATTAACTGAGTTTATCATTTGTAGCATTCACCCTATTCCTGGTACGTTCTCAATCACATGGGACGCAACTGTGGCTGACGGACAAACTGTCAGAAGTTCCACAGTACCACTGGACGTTGTTTTGTCCTTACCGATGTTTCTACGTTTTTACCTCATCTGTCGTGCTATTATGCTACACAGTCGATTATATCAAGATGCATCATCGCAGGGTCTAGGGGCATTGAATCGCATACACTTTAACTTCCGGTTTATCTTTAAATCTTTAATGACACTTTACCCGGAGTATGTGTTAACAATAATTATGTTTGTTTCATTTTTAACCGCGAGTTGGGCGCTTCGTCTTTGTGAAATGTACGGGGAGGACGGTGAGGTTCATGCTAGTTTCCTTAACTGCATGTGGCTAATCGCGGTGACATTCTTGTCAGTTGGATACGGGGATATTGTGCCGACGTCATATTGTGGACGAGGAATTGCTGTAATTACGGGAATGATGGGTGCTGGTTGCACAGCCCTTGTCGTGGCAGTACTAGCAAGACGACTCGAACTCTCCAGATCGGAGAAATTCGTTCACGATTTTGTCATCGACGCCGACTTGGACAAGAGACTCAAGCACAATGCAGCAAATGTGATGCGAGCTGGCTGGTTTGTGTATAAATACAAAATGTCAAACGAAAATAGTTCAAAAATTGTATATCATCACAGGAAGTTGCTGAGAGCTGTATATAATATACGAGAGATACGTGCTGCTCAAAGACGTCTTCTAGATAATTCCATTACGCTTGTTGAGGTTGGAAAGACGCAAAATGAATCGGCAAACGCAATTGCTGTGATGAAATACAGACAGGCACTACTTGAAGAAAAACTCTCAAGTGTGGAAGGAAATGTGTCTCTTATTCTTGACCAAGTTATTGCAATCAAAAAAGCATTATACAAAGCCAAGGATTAATACATAATTTGTTTCAGCATACCTGATTGTAAACGTTATCTGCAAATATCCTCTTTTTTGACAAATAATAAATAGCAGACAGCACTTCCTTGCAATCAGACGCTGTTAGGTCGCTACTTCTCTAGAATAGAGTGTGTAGTAGAATCCATCTTATTTTAAAAGTGATCAGTGTCGCATATAGGGACGTAGAAGATGAACAATTCAGTTATATCCATATAAACACACCCGCTGTAACGGAAGGACACTCGAGAGCAAGAAATAATCAAAGATATATGATGCCAAAAATGATATGGACTGAAACCACACACTATGTTTTCCGAAATGTTCAAATACATGCGTAATTCAGAAATATATTATGAAAATTAGTTTCATTTTCGTAGACGTGTAAATATTTTCCAAAAAGAAGCAAACAGTAACCGAACTATGTTGCGAATAGAGACAGCATCGTAATATTTATTTAAGTTATTTTGGATTCCTGTGTTTGAAAATATGTCTGTGGTAGAGGTAATGTCATGCCTCTACACCCAGTGTACCATTCCCGAAAACAATGACACTATTCTTAGTGTACATATTCACTCAACGATACCAACTTATCAGGTGGTCCAAGTCGGAAAGACTGTTAATTTTATTAGGGTCAGACGGGGGATCAACCTGCGATCCTTCGATTACCAGTTCAGCGTGTTACCACTGGACTACATATCCGTCTGTGCTTACATAACAGTGTGTGCATATTGACCTGTCCGTGACTAAGCATACCTAACATTTTGTGCATATTGATATGTCCGTGACTAAGCATACCTAACAGTTTGTGCATATTGACCTGTCCGTGACTAAGCATACCTAACAGTGTGTGCATATTGACATGTCCGTGACTAAGCATACCTAACAGTTTGTGCATATTGACATGTCCGTGACTAAGCACACCTAACAGTTTGTGCATATTGACATGTCCGTGACTAAGCATACTTAACAGTGTGTGCATATTGACATGTCCGTGACTAAGCATACTTAACAGTTTGTGCATATTGACATGTCCTTGACTAAGCATACTTAACATTTTGTGCATATTGACATGTCCTTGACTAAGCATACCTCTCCGTTTGTGCATATTGACATATCCATTTTATTGGCCATACGTAAACAAAGTAACTATTGAACAAGGTGAATTTATTCCACACCGGGTTCCCCGTACCTTTAACACTAATACATAATCCCGAAATACTCTTATCAATAAAGGAAATAATCTATAATCGATTAGATTTAATCATTATGACATAACGCGGAAGTATAGGATAGATCACGAATTGGCCAATGAGTTGATCTATCTGACTTAGACAACGTACACAAGTAGGTCGCGTCTATATGATTTAGAAGCGAGAAATGTGGCTCTTTCATTGGACCATGTGACTTAGTCGTTGTCCAACAGTAGATGACAATGGTTGCATATCCTTCACATTGACACTGCAACCTTTGGCCATGTTTTTTTTATATAACCTGATATAGAAGTATATGTTTAGACAGTTTGATAAATTACATATATATTTTGTAACACTTTATATAACAGATGTTGCAAATTATACTAGAGGACATAGAAAACTTCGGATACTTGTTTTTTACATGAAAAACAATAACTATATAAATACATAGTTTTAAACATTTTGGAATATTTTTAGTTGTTCAGTTTGTGTTTTGTAATAAAGATGTGATATATATTTGATGTAATCCTTCGTATTTCACTTTTTCATGTAATAATAATCATATAATGTAGGTGTGCGTTTTCTGTGTCCTCTAGTATATTACATCACAATTTATTATGTTTATATTTTGTGAAGTTTGTTTTATTATAAGTTCAAAACCACGGTAGAAAGCATGTGAATAACATGCACCGATACAATGAAGAGAGTAGCTTATGCTAGAGCGATAACAATGAATGTTAGACGTATGTTATGGAGACAACAATGACTGAGTATAATATGGAGATAATAATGCATGCTAAGCATATGTTATGGAGTATGGAGACAACAATGACTGTGTAAAATCAAATCTGGAGATAACAATGCATGTTAAAGGTGTATTATGGAGACAACAATGACTGTGTAAAATCAAATCTGGAGATAACAATGAATGTGCAACGTATAATCTGGAGATATAGTGATAACAATGAATGTTAGACATATGTTATGGAGACAACAATGACTGTAACGTATGTTATGGAGATAACAATGAATGTTAAACGTATGTTATGGAGACAACAAGCATGACTGTGTAGCATATAATATGAAGATAACAATGACTGTTAAACGTATGTTATGGAGACAATAATGACTGTGTAGCTATGCTATGGAGATAACAATGAATGTTAAATGTATGTTATAAATATTGCAACGATTGTGTAACATATGTTATGGAGATTACAATGACTGTGTAATGTATGTTATGGAGATAACAAAGAATGTTAAATGTATGTTATGAATATTGCAACGATTGTCTAACGTATGTTATGGAAATAACAATGACTGTGTAACGTATGCTATGGAGACAACACTGACTGTGTAACTATGCTATGGAGATATCAATAACTGTGTAATATATGTTATGGAGACAACAATGACTGTGTAACGTATGCTATGGAGATAACAGTGACTGTGTAACATATGTTATGAATATTGCAACGACTGTGTAACGTATGTTATGGAGATAACAATGACTGTGTAGCGTATGTTATGAATATTGCAATGACTGTGTAACGTATGTTATGGTGATTACAATGAATGTATAGCGTATGTTATGCAGATAACAATGAATGTTAAACGTATGGTATGAATATTGCAATAAATGTGTAACGTATGTTATGAATATTGCAATAACTGTGTAACGTATGTTATGAATATTGCAATAACTGTGTAACGTATGTTATGAATATTGGAATAACTGTATAACATATATTATGGAGATAACAATGACTGTGTAACGTATGTTATGAATATTGCAATAACTGTGTAACGTATGTTATGAATATTGCAATAACTGTGTAACATATATTATGGAGATAACAATAACTGTGTAACGTATGTTATGACTATTGCAATAACTGTGTAACGTATGTTATGAATATTGCAATAACTGTGTAACATATATTATGGAGATAACAATAATAACTGTGTAACGTATGTTATGAATATTGCAATAACTGTGTAACGTATGTTATGAATATTGCAATAACAGTGTAACGTATGTTATGACTATTGCAATAACAGTGTAACGTATGTTATGAATATTGCAATAACTGTGTAATGTATGTTATGAATATTGCAATAACAGTGTAACGTATGTTATGAATATTGCAATAACAGTGTAGCGTATGTTATGAATATTGCAATAACTGTTTAACGTATGTTATGAATATTGCAATAACTGTGTAACGTATGCTATGGATATTGCAATAACTGTGTAACGTATGCTATGGAGATAACACGAATGTTTACGGTATATTATGGAGTTACACATTTAACAATATATAATAAATATATGTCATGGTGATAACAAAAAGTATGTAACGTATACCATGAATATAGCTACATTTGTTATTCTAAAGCTGGAAATATAGACTATGAACCATACTTCATATCATGTGATACTTATTTCTATTATGGTTGAAACTTACTCGATGAAATTTATGATAAATAGCCTACTATTAGTTATGGATGGAAACAGATGGACAAACTATTGGTATAACTAATAAAATACAGTTCGTTATTAGTCATAATTTCAAATCACTTTCCCCGATTCGCTATATGTTCGATTCAAACTGTGGATTTCGAATTCATTACTGTGCTGAAGCTATCCAGCTAAGCTTGTGGAAGGTAGGTGTTTCTACCCGGGTGCCTGTCCGTGCTAGGAGGTGTACAGGTGGGTCTTTCTCTGCCAATAATAGACGAAGATTATAGCTTGAAATCAAAATTCACCAGAATTAGACAATAAGTATACATCCATATTTACCCCCATTAGACTTTAATAAAACAGGTTAGCATGCGAAGAGAACACATTGAGGTCAAGTTTCAATCGATGAGCGATCCTTGCTCCCAGTCCGTCCAGTGTGGTAGACCTACTGTATAACAGCAACAGGTCCAGTGGTCAATACGTTGGACTGCAAATTCAGGAATCGCAGGTTCGATCCCATGTCTAATCCTATTCAGATATTTCTATTAACCGATGTTCCATGTATCTGTGCTATACACAGGGCATGTAAACTAACCAGGGATGTTTCGTGAATTGGTTGGTCTTCTGTATCGTGTACTATTCTCCAAAAATAAAATGGCTAATATGTTGATACTTCTAAAGGCGTATCCCACATTCCCCAGCGCTGGGCGATGATTAATAAGGTACCCAAAATATACACCAAAGTTTTAAGATATAGAATGGCGACGTTGTTCATCTATAATCTATCTACGATAATTATAATTGAACAAAAAAGATAAATAATAACATAAAGGTTATTCCAAGTGTGTGTTTTACGTTTATTTATCGTCGCTACCGGTTGCCCATATGAGCGACGCCTCCTGAAGAGATTTGTCATTTTTGGAGGATAGTGTAATAATACAAACAGTGACCCATTTCAGAATTTCATCTGGTTCGGTATAGCACCGACACGAGACCTCGGTTTAAAGTCATATCTGAAAGACTGATAAATTTATTAGTGTCAGACGTGGGATCGAACCTGCGATCCCTGGATTACTAGTCCAACGTGTTAACCACTGGACTACAGATGCACCGGTATGTGACACAAGAACAAATGCTTCATTTCACATGACCTTTATCTGATATTGAAAGGTCAACCGCAAGGTCATGGGGCATTTCTTATTAGAACAATCACGTGATCCTATAGATGTACCATTGTAACTATATGTCCACCTTTGCTTCGTTGTCAAGGTACAAGCACATATAGTTTACAATAGACGTGAATGGGAGTGGACACTTGACTGACCGCCATGACCTCACGCCTTCGCCGATTTCACCCAAAATCGAATCACTCCCACCTGGATCAACCAATATATATCCATACATATCCAGTTTCATCAAAATGCATCGACAATAGTGGGTTACGACTGCTGACACACAGACGGACACATGCAGCCAAAAACAATAAACCAGTTCCTAACGACGTGGGTTAATTATTTAGTACGACTAGTAGGAAAAACCAACATAAAAAAGTCAAATAGTGTATGTGCTGACTCTGCAAAATTCAATTCCAAACTCGGCATGTTATGTACTCGTATATAGCTCGTGTGTTACAATTATATATGCCTTAAAGCAAGGCACTTAATTTCGACATTGCCTCTATTGGTAAAAGCTATGCATTAACCCTTTCAACACCACATACCTCTAAACAGGTCTACAAAAAGTATAAATTCAGATGAGCCGGCTCATCAGGATCTCATCAGGATCTGCACATTTTGCCAGTAATATTACTACAGTGTAGTTTTAGACAAAATTATCCATTTTGATAAATGTACTTTTCTTATTAATTTATTGGTATAAATTTATCGTGCACAAGTCCATGTCAGTTACTTGGTGTTGAAAGAGTTAATGGCTAAAATAGATGGCGATTGGTCTAGACGTGTCACCTAGCAACACATATGTATCAGGTACGTAAATAATACTCTCATACGTAACACAGGTTGTGCCAACATTATATTAATGTACTTGGGTTTATACAAACGAAACAAGCTGGAATGGTAATCCAGGGATCGCAGGTTCGATCCCCCGTCTGACCCTAATAAATTAACAGTCTTTCAGATGGGACGTTAAACCGAGGTCTCGTGTTGGTGCATTACACCGTGCATGTAAAAGAACCAGAGGAGATTCTGGAATGGGTCTCTGTCTGTATCATGTACTATCCTCCAAAATCTAAAATAACTAATCTCTTCAGGAGCAATCTCATATGGGCAACCGGTAGCGACGATAAATAAACGTAAAAACACACAAACGAAACAAGTTTTTCCAATTTATATTAATCATTCTCGAGACGTCAATCAGATGGAATCCATCGCCACGAGGGAGAGAGGAGATGCAATGTGGAATGTAAATGCCTTGCCTAAGGGCACAATCGTAACGGCTAAAGCTGGGTACGAACTCGTGGCAATTCGCACCTAAACCGAACGCGTTACCACTGCGCAATCACGACTTCCACAGTGTGGTCGTGTGGTCACGGTCGTTAACTTCATAGCACTTACCTCTCACCGCTGTATGATCGACTCCAATGAGAAAGCTATCCAACTGACTTGCGGAAGGTTAGTGGTTGTGCCTTGTGATCGTTAATTATATCCTAATAAAATATTACACAGCGGATATAATTGATATGTTATACGTATTGCCTGTATATGTTCCGAACCATAAACGTACAAAACATAATACAGTTTTACCGAGAGTGCAATTAATCGATCGATCGATCGATCGATTGATTGATCGATTGATTGTACAAATACGTGAAACCCTTTTCCTGATCTTTGTATTAGAAGTTTCTATCACAACGGCAAGACAAATATTATTTCCTGTCTAACAAGACCCAATATTATGCTATATATTAATAAATATGTCTCCTTGTCTGTTATTTGGTTGATGGCTTTACAAAATACCTCAATGTAAAATACCTTTGTATTCCAGTGGCACTGAAAATCATACTCATATCAACACTATGTTTCCTGTATGGCTGGTTAGCAACACAACAAATCCTGCCCAATCACTGTATTCAATTCCAATGTAAAATTATAAAAAGTTGTGATTATATATGTTCATAGATAAGTTTTTTTACATGGGGAGCAACTATTAACAGCCGTAACCGTGGCTTAGTGCAGATTTGACAATGGTAGATGTTCTCAAAATATAAAATATCAAATCGTGTTAGAATAACATTTAGCACACTTGAATGAGTGCTTTTTAATAATTCATGATAGTTTAACACCAAATGGCATGCAATAAGCGGATTATTATGATTCCATATTTCAATTGATTCGTGTGTGTTTGTTCAGATACTACTAAGCGTGATTTATATATCTGGTCTTGTAAAGCTATAGTAATCTCAATAACTATTCTAGCTAATCGTACTCATGGTTCCTCTTTTTTACAATATACTAGAGGACAAAGAAAACGCACACCTACATTATATACTAGAGGGCATACAAAACGCACATCTACATTATATACTAGAGGACAAAGAAAACGCACACCTACATTATATACTAGAGGGCATACAAAACGCACACCTACATTATATACTAGAGGACATAGAAGAGGCAAACCTACATTATATACTAGAGGACATAGAAAACGCACACCTACATTATATACTAGAGGACAAAGAAAACGCACACCTACATTATATACTAGAGGATATAGAAAACACACACCTACATTATATACTAGATGGCATAACGCACACCTACATTATATACTAGAGGACAAAGAAAACGCACACCTACATTATATACTAGAGGACAAAGAAAACGCACACCTACATTATATACTAGAGGATATAGAAAACGCACACCTACATTATATGATTATTATTACACGAAAACGAAATACGAAGTTTTCCATCAAAGATATATCACATCTTTATTACCAAAACAAAAACTGACCAACTAATAATATTCCAAAATGTTTAAAACTATGTATTTATATAGTTATTGTCCTATGTCCTCTATTATACGTACAACATGGATGCATGAAATTACATCTATTCTGCGAGATGGGACGTTCAGCATCTGTCGTGGTATGCATGCGTGGACACGAAGCATTACATCGATATGTCAGGCTTAGTATGGACTACAGTCAAACATGTGTTAGGTAACCAGCCTATGGAATCTCCGACAGTGGCTGCTTAGCACAGGTAGCTGCTTAATAGAGGTCGAATGCATAATTAAACAACACATTAGGAATCTGGAAACTGGCTGCTTAATACAGGTTGGCTGCTTAAAGGAGGTGGCCACTAACACAGGGTTGACTGTACTAGCACTATCTCTAGCATTGGAGTAAATTCCGATTAGCGCAGTGGTTAGCGCACTCACTCCTCACCAATGCAACCCGGGTTCGATCCTCGAACCGGGAAGTATGTGAGATGGTACGGTGGTCGCCAGATTGGACAGGTGGGTTTTCTCCGGGTACTCCGGTTTCCTCTCACACGAATGACCACATATACGCTTTCATCCGTGCCAACGAGAGTGATTAATCTAAGTTGTTAAAGCTTGCTTCGCAATCATTGTAAAATAAATAAAGTTTAAACTAAATTCATTTTCAAGGTGTTAAATTGTAGCTTTATATCAGCTTTCTCGAACAAGAATATGCTTTTTTTTCTCAATGATTACTTTTTTCGAGAATATCTTATTGCTCTTTAGAATATGTTGTCGATACGAAAGGGTACGAAATAAGGTGCACCACACACACCTCCCCGGGTCTATTTACGGATCTACTTTTTTTTTTAATTATTGCATTTAATTATGGTATACATGTATACGATAATAATTTTTTTATAGTTTACATGCATGAACCAGATGAGACTGGCGTTAGCAAATTATAATCTACATACATAACTATTTGTGTAACATAGCAAAAGGGTCTCGGCATAACTGATAATAAACATTAGATTATGCTAATTTATTTTAACTCGATTGCGAAACAAATTCTTACAACTTATACTAATCACTATCGAGACCTCATTCTGATGGAATCTATCGCCATGAGGGAGAAAGAAGAGACAATGTGGAATGTAAGTGCCTTGCCTAAGAACACAATCGTCACGGCTGCAGCTGGGCACGAACTCGGGGCATTTCGCAACTGAAGGGAACGCGCTACTACTGAGCTGTCACGACCAATGATCAAAATATATTATAAGTTTAAAACGCTAAAGGGTTACATGTTTTTCCTAAAGGCCTGTCACACATACATGTCATAGCGTGGCGTTTGTATCACAACAGAAAAGTGTTCGGTATCCGGCCCAGAGATGTACTGGGTGCCCGACTCAGGGTTGTCTGGCCTAACACTACTTATATAACACTTGTGTATTGCGTCCATAATCAGTTTTACACAGCCAATGGACATACCCATTATTTTGATGTTTTTCGTCTCGACCAATTTCTTGGCCTCTTGTGACAAGTCGTGATAGCTCAGTGGTAGCGCGTTCGCTTCACGTGCGAAAGGCCCGGAGTTCGAGCCCCGCTGGAGCCGTTACGATTGTGTCCTTAGGCAAGGCATTTAAATTCCACATGCCTCTTCTCTCTCCTTCGTGGCGATGGATTCCATCAGGAATGAGGTCTCGAGAGTGATTAATATAAGTTATAAGAACTTGTTTCGCAATCGAGCTAAAATAAATGTGTATAGACTAAACTAAAAACTAGTGACACTAGTTGAAGGACCTGAATGGCTGTTCTTGTACGTTTAAAGGTATTTGCCCATTCATCGAAATTACACACTTGGTTTAAACATATTTATTTTCCATCATGTACATGATTATTTACAACAATTGAAATAATGAAGTGGATTATTATTAACATCTCATTTGGAATTAGACAGAAAGCTAAACAGCATATGGTTGTCATCTCCTTCAATTAAACACTTATACCGCGTTCTGTACAGTGTCAATATTTACTGTTTCAACCTCAGCCATTATTACACAAATATATCCAAAAACACATACACAGACGGATCTATAGCCCAGTGGTAACACGCTGGACTGGTAATCCACGGATCGCAGGTTCGATCCCCCGTCTGACCCTAATAAAATTAACAGTCTTTCAGATAGGACGTTAAACCGAGGTCTCGTGTCGGTGCTTTACACCGTGCACGTAAAAGAACCAGAGGATACTCTGGAAGGGGTCTCTGTCTGTATCATTGCACTATCCTCCAAAATCTAAAATGACTAATATCTTCAGGAGGCGTCGCACATATGGGCAACCGGTAGCGACGCTAAATAAACGTAAAAACCACATATTGTCTACATCCACTATGTCAAATTCAGTCGGACCGAACAAAATACTTCGACATAACCGAAATTTGATTTTTACGAAATTCGACATAAACGGATTCAGTTATGTGTAACATGGTAGTGTCTGAAACGGGACCTTGATCCGACTTCGACCAACGGATATAGACTGTATAATGTGTTATTAACCTGATCGCATGATGCTAAAAGGCACCCTGTTGCATATTGTGATGTATTACGGAGCCACAGTTCCACCCGAAGGCTGAATGAGGTCACGTGGCGGTCATACATAAAATGGCGCGGGTTGTTAGTTTATCTAATGCTATTAACAGAATTCTAGACGATACATTTAAGCGAGGCCTCAGAGGGTCAGTGGTTAAAGTCATTGACTTCAAATCACTCGCCATTCGCCGCTGTAGGTTCGAATCCAACACGAAGTATCAACTTATTTCAAGTGAGGAAGCTATTCAGTTAGCTTGCGGAAGGTCAGTGGTCCTACCCAGGTGCCCGTCCGTGACTGAAATGTGTGATTGTACTCTGTATCTTCATTTATCAAGCAGCCACCCAAGGGAATCATAGAAAGTGGCTGCTTAGCACAGGTGGTTGCTTAATAGAGGTCAAATGTATAATACAACATATTGGGAATCTGGAAACTGGCTGCTTAATACAGGTTGGCTGCTTAATACAGGTTGGCTGCTTAATAGAGGTGCCCACTAACACAGGTATGACTGTACGCTGTTTGTGCGATTTTGAAACCTCAAAACATACAAACAAACATAAAACATTGATCTACAGTGTAATGATTCTGTTGGATTTTGTAATGGCGTTCATTGGTTTATGATAAACGATACAATGTTTCAATTTAACTTTCAAGAACGATCATATATTTTGTGCCGATCCATAAACTTTTTAATTATGCTGTTCTCAACCATGAAATTCATAACAAAACGTCACAAAATACTAGTTCCTGCTTTGTGTTAACAATAATCGATTTAGATAATTGCTATTGTTGTGACACTAACACGAGGGACCATTCAAATTAATGTTCGTGGAAAAATCACATCAAGTGAAAAGTTGTTAACAAAACGTTTCCGTATTTTATGGTTCATATATTTTTCCCGCACGTTTTCTATTAATTTGGAACATTATAATAAAATAATATTGTTGTTGGAGCACGATGTTGTAACCACGAAAACATCTTCGTGTACAACATCATTACATTTTCTGATGCCATGACTTTGTACTGATAATAGATTAATGAAAACGAGCAAAATTGATACATATCATGATATAATTATACGTAATGATATTGTATGTAAATTATCCAGATACGCCCAGTATGCACATTTGATGCTTGTTTATTCGAGTTCAGGTTCATTATTCATGAAAATAAAGTTTATGTGTGTGTGTTTTACGTTTATTTATCGTCGCTACCGGTTGCTCATATGAGCGACGCCTCCTGAAGAGATTAGTCATTTTAGATTTTTGGAGGATAGTGCAATGATACAGACAGAGACCCATTCCAGAGTTTCCTCTGGTTCTTTTACGTGCACGGTGTAAAGCACCGACACGAGACCTCGGTTTAACGTCCCATCTGAAAGACTGTTAATTTTATTAGGATCAGACTGGGATCGAACCTGCGATCCCTGGATTACCAGTCCAGCGTGTTACCACTGGATTACAGATCCGTCTGTGTTGGTTTATTATAGTGTCACCACTATTTAAAGGGCCAGGCAATCTGACGTATGAGACACCTCTTTTTATGAACATCAGTACTTCCTGAATCCTATGTATGTTTGCCAGACGCCAGGCTGGTAGGCAATCGGTAACCTATTATTTAACTAGCTGGCGGCTCACCAACCGGCCATATCAGAATGAACCCCTGATGCGATTCAAACCTTTGACCTTTCGCTCCATAGGCGGACGCCTTAACCACTAGGCCACATGACGGTATACATCTAGTGGTCTACTGATGTAAGACTTTGTTGATTTCAGCATTAGTGGAATCGATCAATCACCATTAAATACCGCCTTTCGTCCATCGGAATATTATATGAGACATCTGTAAATGAACGATCGACACAGATAGATCACGATTCAGAAGTTCTGCCAACTATTGCCATCGTTCAAACTAGTGCAATTCCGAGATTGACACACATTTGTTTATACAAATTTAGTTTAGCTCGATTGCGAAACAAGTTCCTACAACTTATATTAATCCATCTCGAGACTACAGCGTCAGACAGACGGATATGTAGTTCAGTCGTAACACGCTGGACTGGTAATCCAGGGATCGCGACCCCTGGATTACCAGTCCAGCGTGTTACCACTGGACTACATATCCATCTGTGCATAAATTGTGACGACCTATGATTGTATAAATACTTATTTATCACATGCACAGTTCCATCCCTTGAAACCATAGACTATCAATGCGTGTTCGAACTGTTTCCGTTAACAAGTGCGACATTCGGCTAGCTTGTGATAATTGATATGCTTCGAATGTTACCGTTCATAAGCGCCGTGTAATAACCGCCTTTAACCCACTGTCGTGACGTCATTCGTTTATACTTGCAGATCATTATTATTCATAATTATTTATTATATATAATTTATTATTAATAATGGACTGATTTCAAAAGTATTGTATGAAATCCTATGCGTAAATGTACGACCTTAACCATTTTACTTAGTAATATCTTATTATTAGTGTATATATATATTTGAGGCAAATATTTGGAATAAATTATACCATATAAGAGGAAAATACATTCTGTAGAAATTTGTGTTTTCACTTTAATGTGTGTCGCTTAAAGCACATCTTATAAATTATACCATATAATAGGAAAATACATTCTGTAGAAATTTGTGTTTTCACTTTAATGTGTGTCGCTTAAAGCACATCTTATAACTTATACCATATAATAGGAAAATACATTCTGTAGAAATTTGTGTTTTCACTTTAATGTGTGTCGCTTAAAGCACATCTTATAACTTATACCATATAATAGGAAAATACATTCTTAACTTATATATAATTATAAGATGTGCTTTAAAGCGACACTACATCAGTGAAAACACAAATTTCTACAGAATGTATTTTCCTATTATATGGTATAATTTATTCCAAATAGTTGCCTCAAATGCTGAGTATTTCAACTAATAAACAAACGTCGCATACGCGGTGTGTTGACATAACAAAATAATGTAAACATCCATGTGTAATACAACTAGTGTATCCTGAATATCACGATTTATGGTAGATATTTACAGTTATATCTCACATTTGTGCCTATTTATTTGTAGACTATTCTTAATTAATGTATCACTAAACGACATTATCTCGCGTTTAATATGGACTCCGATGACAAAACAAACGTCAAGTCAGGAGCATGGACGACCGTTATATGAAATCATACTTTCAATCCACAAACGCACTGTTTATTGATTCAATGTTAGTGTTCGAATGTATTCGGAATAATTTGTAGCAGTAATGTATTAATACGTGAAAAACTGCATTTTATTTGCTTTTTGCGATGTAATGTATCTTTAAGTAAGATATATACCTAACACGGATCCAATGCGTAAAATATTGGCACTGTGTTCGGCGCTACGTGCTTTACACAGTCCATTATTTTACATATTGGATGTTTTCGTCTAAAATCCTATGCATAATATCCTATATCTGAAAGTGAGGTACTTAGCTACACAAAGTGATGGCTAATAGATGATAACCCCAATGCGCTTCGTGTTTCGTACACAACTGTGTGCAGTAAATGTCAAGCAGAGTATGCCGCGGTCGTATTCCAAGTTTGATGACAATTGATTTGTGGTACTGAGAAGTGAATATTCCTCACCAAGATGGATGACTATATATATATGACATGTGACAGTGATGCGGAAACATATTCTACGCGCCTTCACCATACTGGCGTGGGCGGGAGACGAGCAATATACGACGCAGACGCTTCCAAATAGCCATTTTATTTCCTGTAATTAGATATCTTGTTCCTCGTCTTTGGCTCACGGGAATAATTCGGAGAAATATTAAGGCGAACTAGTAGGCAATTATCTAGATATATAATGTCCTATATTGTAGAGCATTACTTGGCACGGAATCTTCTTAAATAGACGTAAGTATTGACAGCAGCATCATTTACAGGTTGCAAATAAATCACAAACTCCAAGTAAAATCAATAAGCTGCGTGTTTAGTCCATTGCACAAAAAAGCCATCAATCTTGAGAAATAAGGCTTGCGAAAACATAAAAAGTGGTAAAAGAATTTTAAAAATCGCGCTGCAAATAAAGAAGGTGTGACATGTTATTATCTCAAATAGAAAATATTGGAGGCGGCCATCTTGGATTAACCACATGAGTTTTAGAAAACATAAAATTTTACTCGTTTTATTAACACTTATATTGAATTTAACATTTCCATTAAAAGTTGCTAGCGTAGCTACATATAGATTGTTTTACTACATATACATTTGGGTTTGTGTTATGTATTCATTATGGAGCCGTTACGATTGTGCCCTTAGGCACGGCACTTAAATTCCACGTTACTGCTTCTCTCTCACTCGTGGCGATGGATTCCATAAGGAATGAGGTCTCGAGAGGGATTAATATAAGTTGTAATAACTTGTTTCGAAATCGAGCTAAAATAAATTTGTATAAACTATTCATTATATTGGATAACAGGAAGTCAATTCTCAAATAGTTGTGACGCCCACAAATAATCAAAATGGCAGCCATTTTGAACAACATTTCAAGATTTCAAATGCAATTTTCATAATTAGTGCAGTATTATGCTCTGTTCTGAAATCACAATCGTCCTATATGTTTATACTAACAGCTAGAATGTTATCCACATTTATTTTTGTTCATCTGAGCGCTACTCCAGAGTTAGTAATTAGCAATGGTCAAGTGTCCGCCTTTATTCTGTGTGGATGTTACTTTGTACGTACGTCTGTCCACACTTTGTTATTAAGCGGTATCTCCTTTGATGAAACCACGTTGTCAATGTTGATGACACTTTATGTATGTATGTATCTTCCGTTAATGTCCTAGACATGTTTTCCTGGACAGGCTTAGCCGACCTAAGCGATTAACCAGTACTAAGCAATGTGTGTGAGGTGCCTTGCTACATACGTGGCCTGTTCGAGTATCGAACCCGGGACCGTTCGATTCCAAATCCGACACTCTATCACTGGACCACGGACGCCACGAAACTGTGTGCGAAACATCGTGGAATTTACTTGAATCTAAATGAAGCTAAAGTTCGTTCCGATGCGATATCCAAAATGTGCGCTACGATACCCGCCTAGTAAATTCATTTCGCTTTATTCACCCGACAACTATGTTCATGCTGACGAAACAGTGTGCAAAGGAGTGAGGTAACCAATATAATAATTATTCAAACATATACTCACACGAAAAAGAAAGTGTGCACTTGGTTAGAGAGAAAAATTTATACTTGTATATAGAAGCAATAAATAGGCAAATTTAGTATCAAAATGTGCAAAAATGCATTGGCTACACGGTGTTTTACTTTTAATTGAAATTTGATAATTATCAGAACATTGTTTTACGTGAGATTATAAGTATATAAGTTTCCCCCTCTAACCAAGTGCACACTTTCTTTTTCATGTGAGTATAGATCAGCTTGATGCGATATCCAAACTAGCACCCGTCTTCTCCTTCCAACCCGCATGATAAATGTTGATGAACTTTGTGTAGAACATCTTGGAAACAGGTTGATCAAAAAGAGCAATAATCGTTCCGACATGATATCCAATATTGCCGTCACGGCGTCACGGCGTCACGGCGGCCATATTGACAGTATATTAACGACCTACCTTCCCGCTTAGTAATATTAAATGAAATGCAAGCAGGGTCACGATAGCCACGGATCGCTTACTCGGGTCAAAACATAACACTGTTGTCAAAGAGGAATGTTTATTATATGCTAACGAATGAGTGATTGAGTTTTCGCAATAAAAGACAATGCTATCTTTCGCCGTTTTGAAACAGTGGAATGTGGCATTTTTCTTTCCCACCGCTTGTGTTTCATTTTCCTCCGCGGTTGCATGTACTTTTTGTATTTTAGCTACTATCTGACAATCAAAAACAGTTTTAAAAAATGTTTAAAAAGTTATTCTCGAAAAAAGTAGCTGATCTAAAGCTGTACATTAACACCTTGAAAATGAATTTAGTTTAAACTTTATTTATTTTACAACGATTGCGAAGCAAGCTTTAACAACTTAGATTAATCACTCTCGTTGGCGCAGGTGAAAGCGTAAATGTGGTCATTCATGTGGGAGGAAACTGGAGTACTCGGAGAAAACCCACCTGTCCGTTCTGGCGACAACCGTACCATCTCACATACTACCAGGTCCGAGGATCGAAGCCGGGTTGCATTGGTGAGAAGCGAGCGCGCTAACCACTGCGCTAAACGGACAGCCGAAGCACATAACTTTAAGTAATATGTTCGAATATATGTGTGTTTTGTCTGTCTTATCAATTGTTCTTTCTTGCAGTTATGAATGTTTGGGTTGTGTGATATTAAGTCCGCGAGCTGCATGGAACTAGGGGCGATGTATTTTTCTTCTAATATTCATGAGGTCGACTGGCAAACAATGAAGTGTGGGTTTTGAGGCTGTTTGAACAATTTTTCATACTGGATTTCAGGGCATCACTAGCCTAAACTAGCAACAACATTGACACAGATGTTCAGACCAGCCCCAAAACGTGCACGTCGTGACCTAGGCACGTCACGTAGCAGCAGCTGACTCAATACTTCCACTCATCGACATGCACGTCGTGACCTAGGCACGTCACGCAGCAGCAGATGGCTCAATGCTTCCACTCGTCGAATTGCACGTCATGACCTAGGCACGTCACGCAGCAGCAGCTGACTCAATGCTTAGACTCGTCGACATAGCAACGGTGCCTCGTGTCGTCGTCCGTTGTGCAGTAATCGTGATGTCGGGTTGTTGTAGAGTCAACCATGGATGCAGATATGTCTTGAAGATCATTGACCAGAATGGCAGCTGCTGCTGCTGCTGCTGCTGCTGCTGCTGCTGCTGCTGCTGCTGCTGCTGCTGCTGCTGCTGCTGCTGCTGCTGCTGCTGCTGCTGCTGCTGCTGCTGCTGCTGCTGCTGCTGCTGCTGCTGCGGGATGACACATGTGGTGGAGGTGGTCCTAATAAGAACCGTTCGAAAGAAAAAACCCTAGGAAGAAAGAGCCTACTCGAGATGTCTCTACAACCGACGGAGCAACTTAAACGACTTAGGAATATTTTCTCGGCCAGATGCATTTATGCGGTGGCGAGTATTAATAAAACTGCAGGATTCGATAAAAAACAGAGTTGAGGGCGCCGCTATAATGATGGGGCGGACTGGTATGGAATGCCAATGATTAATTTCTATCGGCATAACAGAGAATGATTGAATTAGTTGTTCTTAAAAGACTTAGGAATATTTACTCGCTCATATGCATTTATGTGGTGGTGAGTATTAATAAAACTACAGGATTGGATAAAATAACAGATTTGAGGGCGCTGTTAAAATGAGTGGGCGGACGGGTATGGAAATCCAACGATTAATTTCTATCGGCCTGACTTAGAGAGAATGATTGATTTAGTTGTTCTTAAGCGACTTAGGAATATGTACTCGCCCATATGCATGTATGCGGTGGCGAGTTTTAATAAAACTACAGGATTGGATAAAAAAAAACAGATTTGAGGTCGCCGTTATAATGAGGGGGGGGGGGGGGCGGACGGGTATGGAAATCCAACGATTAATTTCTATCGGCCTAACAGAGGGAATGATTGAATTAGGTGTTCTGTATGAATGCTTAATAGACGGAACTTCAAATACATTTGATCAAGCTTATAATGTCTATGTTTCGTCGATAAAACCATGGAAACCTGAGTTGCTGTGTCCTTCTGGAGCGGGTTGCTCTAAATGCGAATCAATGGAAAGTCCTTCCCTCCGAATTAATTTTGAGAGAAATGGAATAAGTGTATTACTGTGACTTTGTATTTGACAGAGGGAAACATATCATATACCGATATCTAGCAACAGGGAAACCCCTCAAAACCGGAACCCCTTTAAGCAAGAATTCCCTCAAAACAGAACAATTTTATTTGTTCATTGTAAAAATAACATCTGTAAACCGGAACCTCTCTTTTTCGAATATCGACCGAACAGGTTTTATTACAAATACAAAAACAAATGTATGTGCGTTTTAAATTGTGAGTTACCACTGTAAACCAAACAGCAACTTATGTTGATCAAAAACTTTCAGCTATTTTAGAATAAATTAGTGTACACTCATGTTCTTTACTAACTGCTAAGTTATAAACATTTCTCAGCCTCCTCCTAAGCACCAAAGCTGTGTGCTTTACGTTTATTTAGCGTCGCTACCGGTTGCCCATATGGACGACGCCTCCTGAAGAGATTAGTAATTTTAGATTTTGGAGGGTAGTGTATGATACAGACAGAGACCCATTCCAGAGTCTCCTCTGGTTCTTTTACGTGCACGGTGTAAAGCACCGACACGAGACCTCGGTTTAACGTCCCATCTGAAAGACTTAATTTTATTAGGGTCAGACGGGAGATCGAACCTGCGATCCCTGGATTACCAGTCCAGCGTGTTACCACTGGACTACAGATCCGTCTGTGCACCAGAGCTTAATTTCGGAGAAATCTATATACCCCACATTGAAAGCCCATCTAATCAAAACATTCTGGGGTGGTCGTTCGTTTTAGAGGGTTTCACTATAATAGACTTGCCACAGAACAGTCAGATCTCTTCTTGGTTGGAATAATCAGCATCCAATAGGACTCAAACCCACACCGGCAAGGGGTATATGTTTGATAGTCCAAGAATACCTCGTTTAATGGTATCGTACAATAAGTTCGTATTGACGGAATATGTTCTTCCTCTTGGGAATAATTTCGCATTCTAATCAAACAGGTCTTATAATGTTAATGAGCAAAATAAAATTGAGCATATTGGTTTAAACATATATATTTAAGATAATTCTTTTCACTGCGTACTAGATGTTAGTACCAGGTATATATGGCAATTTTAATAACTTTGCGTAATATCGAAAATGACCAGAACTTAAATATGTTTAATTCAAATTGGAAATGCATCGAAACGCTTATAAATATCTGAACATTGGTAGCTAAGGGCTTAGAAATAGAAAAGGGAAATAAGGATGAAAATGGAATAGAATAAATTATGCAGAACTGAGATATAGAAGTATTGACGTGTAGTATTGAATGATAGTAAGAAATAGGGGTGGAGCGGATTGTGAAGTTGATTTCATAGTGGACGTCTTGGACTACACATCTCAGTGAAATCGTTTTGACTTTTCTGTGAACTCGTATACGGCAAGGCAGATCTGTTCGTTGGCGTCATCTGGCATTATTATTATTATTACATGTATTCCCAGAAAGAATGGTTTTTATGGAATCATTACAGTGTGCATTGATGTTGTTTGTCAGTGATGTTCTGATTGCGTGACATACAATCTGCATTGAAGGGAGAAGTGATAAGCATATTGGTGAGTCGATTCCGAGTGTTTTTTGTGTTTTATGTTTATTTATCGTCGCTACCGGTTGCCCATATGAGCGACGCCTCCTGAAGAGATTAGTAATTTTAGATAGAGACCCATTACAGAGTCTCCTCTGGTTCTTTTACGTGCATGGTGCACAGCACCGACACGAGACCTCGGTTTAATGTCCCATCTGAAAGACTGTTACTTTTATTAGGGTCAGACGGGGGATCGAACCTGCGATCCCTGGATTACCAGTCCAGCGTTTTACCACTGGGCTACAGATCCGTCTGTGTCGATTCCGACTTAACTTGCAGGCTTTATAATAAAGTTCATATACCCGGGATGCTGGCCTACGCGTGTATTATTCTCAAATGGCAAACACATCAATGAACAGCTCAAGGTATACGGATGATAGAACTAACATATTATTGTAGAAGAACAATATCCGATTGTTCAGCAGGTATGAGGTTTAATAAATACCTCCAACTAACTAATACAAACTGAACTGAACATTCCACAGCGTATGATTAGATCGCATATTGGCGTTTGAAATAGAATATCTAGCATAAATAAATAATATATGATACAGGGTATATCTTTTGTAAACAGTGTGATATAATTCATGATTTATAAAAAAGGATATTTTGATATGTTTTTAATAGTGTTTTTGAGCTGTTAATAATGCATGGTGTATCATTTCAATATTTATTTATTAATTGTTTTTAATATAACGTTCAAATAGAGCTAGTATTTACAGACGGATCTGTAAACCAGTGGTAACACGCTGGACTGGTAATCCAGGGATCGCAGGTTCGATCCTCCGTCTGACACTAATGAAATTAACAGTCTTCCAGATGTGCTTTACACCGTCCACGTAAAAGAATCAGAGGAGATTCTGGAATGGATCTATGTTTGTATCATTGCACTATCCTCCAAAAATCTCAAATGACTAATCTCTTCAGGAGGCATCGCTCATATGGGCAACCGGTAGCGACGATAAATAAACGTAAAACACAAACACAGTATTTAGCGAGCGGCAACTGCTTGGTATTTGCACATATTATTTATCATAAAGTGGATGATAATCAATCTGTAATGGCGTGACACACACCCACCTCTATCAGCCTCTGATATCACTATAGACCGAAAAACGATGATGATGATTGAGCTTATTTACACACGCCACCGGCGAACAATGTGGGCGAGCGTTACCGAGAACCTGTACCACAATGACGTTATAAATCTATACATTATATACTACTGTGTATATTCGATGACAAGCCGTCAACAGTTTAGGGATATAGACGCGTCAGTGGTCCAGTGGTAAACACGTTGGACTGCGGAACCAGGTATCGCATGTTCGATCCCTAGCATGACCCTTAATAATATTAACAGTATTTCAGACTATAAACCGTGATCTAATGCAAGCTACACCAAGCTATACACGAAGCCTGGTCAGTCATATTTATATATGTGAGCCATATTAAGTTCTTGATAATA
The DNA here is from genome assembly GCA_014843695.1 of Archivesica marissinica. Taxonomy (NCBI): domain Eukaryota; kingdom Metazoa; phylum Mollusca; class Bivalvia; order Venerida; family Vesicomyidae; genus Archivesica; species Archivesica marissinica. The sequence goes on from CM026387.1 coordinate 13,222,041, forward strand.
TCAACGTGTCATTTTGCATGAAGGAAAAAGGGAACCCATGCTGCTAGATACCGGAACAAGCTATAAACCAAGCCTGGTCAATCATAGTTATATATGTGAGCCATATTAAGTTCTTGATAATATCAACGTGTCATTTTGCATGAAGGAAAAAGGGAACCCAGGCTGCTAGATACCGGAACAAGCTATACACCAAGCCTGGTCAGTCATATTTATATATGTGAGCCATATTAAGTTCTTGATAATATCAACGTGTCATTTTGCATGAAGGAAAAAGGGAACCCAGGCTGCTAGATACCGGAACAAGCTATACACGAAGCCTGGTCAGTCATATTTATATATGTGAGCCATATTAAGTTCTTGATAATATCAACGTGTCATTTTGCATGACGTTAAAAAGGGAACCCAGGCTGCTAGATACCGGAACAAGCTATACACCAAGCCTGGTCAGTCATAGTTATATATTTGAGCCATATTAAATTCTTGATAATATCAATGTGTCATTTTGCATGACGTTAAAAAGGGAACCCAGGCTACTAGATACCGGACATGCATAAAAACCAGAGCTACTTCTGGAATGGAGAGCATTCTGTATCTTGCACTATCCTACAAATATAATATGCTACTGGTGGCACCGCTCCAATAAACAAGTGGGCGACGATAAATAAACGCATATAAATATTTTAATGCCTCGCATGTACTGATCTAACGTGGCTAATGCTGATGTTTCAAGTTAAAATCGATCTGATAAAAGATCGAATAGCTCAACTTGTTACCATGGTACCCATCTTGAACATTTATTATACGTGCGTGTCATACTCAAATTTAGTCACAATATGGATGGAGATTTAGCAATTGCTTAATGTTGTGGATCTATTGTCCATCAAACGTAAAATACCGCGTCAGCATAATGTTAGTTGTGTGTATTTGCACTACAGTTCACACACAGTGCGTACGTACCACCTCTCCTTAGCTTCCATTAACCATCAAGTTGGTGTAATGTAGAAAGTGTTGTTAAATTCGTGTTGATGAGGGGACTCTCCGCCCGAAGACACATTTGTGGAAGTCATGATAGCGCAGTGGTAGCGTGTTCGCTTCATGTGCGAAAGGCCCGGTGTTCGAGTCCCGCTGGAGCCGTTACGACTGTGCCCTTAGGCAATGTATTTAAATTCCACATGCCTCTTCTCTCTCCCTTGTGGCGATGGATTCCATCAGGAATGAGGTATCGATAGTGATTAATATAAGTTATAAGAACTTGTTTCGCAATCGTTCTAAATAAAATGTGCATAACGTGATACAGATGCGCTATTACGACACATTATACATAATGTTATTTACTGTCTGCCAAGACGATTTGCGACTTCAATTCCTGTGGGCTTAATTACAACAGAAAAGCACAATAAAATCGAACTATACATCTAAGAAGCGCGTGAGAACGACAGTAACGTGAATAGTTATCAAGTTCAATCAACATGTATAGATATTGTCCGAAATTTGTTTTGATGGAATGTTATTCGAACAAACAGAAACCCGGAGACACGAAAACGCGTCGTGTTATTTTGCAGCATTAACTTCGGTCCCAGGACAATGCATTTTATGATCTGTAAAGTGCTGTATTGTGTGTATGGCTGTAAGAATGTGGAGGCGGTAGGCGTAGTTATAGCAATGAATAATTCGCTGTGTGAAATGGAGCGCAATATATCAATGTATGCATGCGGGAGTGCTGCCATACTACTGTGTGTGTTTTATGTTTATTTATCGTCGCTACCGCTTGCCCATATGAGCGACGCCTCCTGAAGAGATTAGTCATTTTAGATTTTTGGAGGATAGTGCATGATACAGACAGAGACCCATTCCAGAGTCTCCTCTCGTTATTTTACGTGCACGGTGTAAAGCACCGACACGAGATCTCGGTTTAACGTCCCATCTGAAAGACTGTTAATTGTATTAGGGTCAGACGGGGATCGAACCTGCGATCCCTGGATTACCAGTCCAACGTGTTACCACTGGACTACAGATCCGTCTGTCTGCCATACTACATTACTAGGAGTTATATATATACCAGTATACGTACACACTGGTATGCTGGACAGTATAGGTTTTGCACAGACACTTGTATAAAACCTCACAGACGCTTGGTGTCTGGACAAGTTGTTGCGGGTTCAAGAACAGTATGGGTCCATACTTACTGTGATAGTGATGTGATATCATTTTTAAATATGCTTGGGTATGGCCTAATTGGTTTTGTATGCACGCCTATGGTTTATCAAAATGTTCTTAAAAATAATTTTAAAAATGGTTTTGAACCCGCGACCACTAGTCCACACACCCAAACGTCTGTGAGGTTGTATACACTCTCGTTTTCTATGTTTTCTACAATAATGCGCAAATGTAGTGTGATCGACGAATACGATGAACTATTTCAATATAGTCAAGTTTGAATTGATACTAAATGTAGTGTGATCGACGAATACGATGAACTATTTCAATATAGTTACGTTTGAATTGATACTAAATGTAGTGTGATCGACGAATACGGTGAACTATTTCAATATAGTCACGGTTGAATTGATACTAAATGTAGTGTGATCGACGAATACGGTGAACTATTTCAATATAGTCACGGTTGAATTGATACTAAATGTAGTGTGATCGACGAATACGGTGAACTATTTCAATATAGTCACGGTTGAATTGATACTAAATGTAGTGTGATCGACGAATACGGTGAACTATTTCAATATAGTCACGGTTGAATTGATACTAAATGTAGTGTGATCGACGAATACGGTGAACTATTTCAATATAGTCACGGTTGAATTGATACTAAATGTAGTGTGATCGACGAATACGGTGAACTATTTCAATATAGTCACGGTTGAATTGATACTAAATGTAGTGTGATCGACGAATACGGTGAACTATTTCAATATAGTCACGGTTGAATTGATACTAAATGTAGTGTGATCGACGAATACGGTGAACTATTTCAATATAGTCACGGTTGAATTGATACTAAATGTAGTGTGATCGACGAATACGATGAACTATTTCAATATAGTCACGGTTGAATTGATACTATAACACCGTTTAAACAATAACAACAATATCAGTTATCAGTTATTCAATGACATCCATCAAAGGAAATGTCGTCATCATAGTCTGTAGCAACGTAAGAGTCGCCATATGACATCAGCTGTCGGCGATGCTTTAAACCAAAAGGCAAACAAACAATGCAAGGACATGTTTCAACAAATGGGTTGAACCGCAAGTTATATCAGAACATTAGATTCGATATTCCCAATTGTAGCAGATACATCAGTACTGGTTTCTTTTGTATGACGTCGTATATAAGGTTATTTAAACTCGCCACCGCATAAATGCATTTGGGCGACTAAATTAGCTAAGATGATTAAAAGGTCTAAAATAGTTAATAAACTATTAAAATTACAATACTATGATGTTTAGAGGGCTATGTGGGTTGCATTTATCTCAGAGTGTGTTCGGTTTTCATATCTCCCACTCCCGCTCGCACACGATCGTGTACCAACGGGGGTCGGAGGTAGACCGGGTGAATAAATTACCCGGTGCAATTACTAAGTCTAAGAAGATTTAGACACAGGTTGTTTAGTACACCGTTTGTTAGTATGTTCTATAGCCGATTTATACTGTATGTCCTTGGTGTGTTAAAAACCGTGTAATATTTGTTTCTAAGCAGCATTCAATGCTAATATGGATGCAATCTAGATCCACTTGACTCTAATATTAGAAGGTATAGAGTCAAATTACATATTTAATACAATATTTATTTTGTGTGAAAACTGGCCTGGAGGTTATAAAACTTTTCAACAATCTCAAACTCATTATCAAGCTTCTGATTGGTTGAGCCAACATCAATTCTCAGACTCATCTAATCACATTTCTTGAGCTCGAGTTTTAAGATCTGAGAAAGGTTTTATAACCTCGGGCCCAGCAGCTGAGTATTAGAAGCGTGTCGGATAATACTACATTTGTACAATGATATTAAAAGGATACAGATTTAATGTTTTCTATAGGAGAAAAAAAAACATGAAGGAAATGGACAATTATAAATACTCAGTTACCATTTGTCGTTAATGTTGCATAGATTGTGTTGTAGTAACGAATGAAACATGTCCTTTGACTGTTTACTTGCGCTCTCGTCTAAAGCATCGCCGACAGCTTATGTCATATGGATACTCGGTCAGCAGCGAGCAACAATGTGACCCACCATTAATTCGCCGGGAGTTGTAAGGAGACCAGTACGGTAGCCAGAGGCAAATTTCAACCGAGGCAATCTAGGAGGGTCCGGGGCATGTCCCCCTTAAAATAGTTGGGGCATAGAAGCGATTTCCTGCGTTATTCTGATTTAAGGAGTTTAGACGTATAAGTATGTGCTGACCATTCAGCTGTCTAGCAGTCAACATTTTATACAGTAAAGGGATATTTTGTGCATTTCATTTGTTTAATTTTTCATTTATTTGTTTTGCTGTGGAAATTTTAACCGAGACAGCTACCTCGGTGTGCCTCAGTGTGGCTACGGGTCTGGAAACTAGTGGACTGTGTCCTGTATGGTTGCTGCTTGGCTGAACGTGAGGCTACGGGCAAGCAGAAGATTGTTTCAACTTCGATTACAAATATTATAATAGGGTTGAATGTAGAACTCATCTGTACTCTCGATGTTATCTGTACTTAACTAATGTGGGTTTAACTCATTTTATTATCGAGTTATGTAGGGGCAAAACTCGATATACAAGCCACTATATAATACATGATGCGTAACTTACTCAGACGGATCTGTAGCCCAGTCCTATTATTATTTAATTGTATATTTCTTCTTTTACCTGCAGATGGTGTATGACTGTGTTCTTGGAAAGTAGTATACTTTAAAGCCCCAGTATACGTTTACTAAGAATGTACTGCACACTGAAATATTGGCGTGGATGATTAGATATTGTGATTATTGTCTTACATTATATATAACAATAAATTATTACGGTATAAAGTTAAATTTGAAAAACAATGGTCACGCACGAGCCTGCTTTTGAGAAATTACCATTGTGAATGACCTCACTTTCTTGGTGTTATTAACAACATCACAAATTACTCCGTAAATGGTGGCTTACTAAATTGAACACTAGGATAAATTTGCTCATGAACTATAGTATTACTTTTCCAACTGAAGAAATAAACGAACAAAGAGACTTTCATTTAGACAATACAAATCATATTCAATATCAACTTATTATTAAAATAGTGTATGTTCAATTATCTGCCCATGCTCTAACAATTAACTGGGCGCTATGCGCGCGCAATATCATACCTAGAAGTGAACGATATTGTATTTGCTGCAATACCAATGATATGTGTTCGATCCCCCGTCTGACCCTAATGAAATACTGTCCATCAAATGGGACTTTAAACCGAAGTCTCGTGTCGGTGCTTTACGTAAGAGAACCAGAGGAGACTCTGGAACGGGTCTATGTCTGTATCATTGCACTATCCTCCAAAAATCTAAAATAACTAATCTCTTCAGAAGGCGTCGCCCATATGTGCAACCGGTAGCGACGATAAATAAACGTAAAACACACATTAAATGTCATTCTTGTTAAGTAATGCTTGATACTGTATGTTACTTAGCTGAAATATAATGTACATCGTATGTTACTAATATACTGAACACAATTGAATATACACTCGTCAAAACTACACCGATACCATTGTGTGGATAATTTGATAAATCTGGTATATATGGGTACGAAATTTTGCAGAGACAGAAAACTACACAAGTACAAACAAATGTTGTAATTTCATTTGAATCGGTAGAATAATTCATGAGCTACAACAATCTGAATAACACAACCCGGAAAATGAAAGTCGCACAAAAGCACACATAATCCGAAAACAATTAATAGCGCGTATGTCCTCCATTAGCTCTGATAACTGCCAAGCACCTGCTTCTCATGGACATGATGTGGTTGCGAATCAGGTTTTGTGGAATGTTTGCCCATTCTGCTGCCAATCTCATGCGCAGGTCTAGTAGGTTCCGTGGTGGATTCGCTCCGGCTCGCGTCAGCCGTCCTAATTCGTTCCACAGATTCTCAATCCGGTTCAGGTCAGGGGACTTGGCAGGCCATGACAACACGTTGAATCTACTGGCAGTGAGAAGGTTTCTCGTGGCTCTTCCTGTGTGGCATGGAGCACCAAGCACCATCCTGCATAAGTTGCATCCCTCTGTTCTGTTTATTCATCAAACTAGTAATGGTCCTCTTCTGCACGTTCATCCATCTAGCGACCTGAAACACAGTCGAACAAACGGACGGTCAGAAAACATACACAATGAGTAAACACTCCCAGGTGCTTATCCACCGTATCTACATGCAAACGAGCTGCGATGTAACTAATGTATCATATTCAAATGTTAGTACCTTACTCACTGGTTTGAGTACAATTTTATTACATGTAACAGTTTAACTTACTTGCAAATGTGAGAGTCCACCCTGAACCAGGCCTACGGCTATGCCTCTTTCTTGCAGACTCAGTCTTGCCATTTTTGGAATCGTTCCTTTTTTTCTGCCACAATGTGCGTTTCTGACGCTACCATGTGGCTTGCAAATCTTCCTGGTATGCATTTTGCGCGTGCAACTCGCTTCATATACCTTGTTGAAATGCATGCGGGTCATTAAAAATATTGACAAGGGTAATTATACAAAAGCGAAAAATGTGACTGGTTTTAAGGGTAGACTTACCTAAATCAGCATTACTAGTAAACTAAAACAGGTATCAATCCCAAAAAACAGGAAATAGTTAAGCACGTGTTATTTTATTTATTTTCAGGATTTATCAAATTATTCGCAAAATGGTATCGGTGTAGTTTTGAGGAGTGGAAGTCGTGATAGCGCAGTGGATGTGCGTTCGCTTCAGGTGCGAAAGGTCTGGAGTTCGAGCCCCGCTGGAACCGTTACGATTGTGCCCTTAGGCAAGTCATTTAAATTCCACCTTGCCTCTTCTCTCTCCCTCGTGGCGATGGATTCCACCAGGAATGAGGTCTCGAGAGTGATTAATATAAGTTGAAATAATTTGTTTCGCAATCGACCTAAAATAAATTTGTATAAGTGTATATCTAACCAGGCATGTGATGTAAAACTATTACATAATTCTCTTTTAGTATATGACCTTGTCATTATAGATAAGAGAAGTTGGGGCACCTGTGTGGTAGATCGTTCCACAATTTGTGTCCAATGACGGCCATAGATCTATCGGCTAATTTTGTTCGTCGTCTTGGGATGTTAAAGTTAGTGTCACTTTGTGATCTTAGTCTGTACCTTCCTCGAATGGGTACACACATTTATCCCAGCTATACTGGAGCTGTTCCATTATTGACACGGAATACCATCACTAGAACTTTGAAAACGAGGCATTACTAGCGGCATGATTTTGGACTCGCTGTAGTTTGTCGACTTGGTAGGCTGGATTTTCGGTAAACAGACCGTTGCAGAAGTCGATGTGCGAATGAACCAACCCGTGCACTAATGATTCAGTAGACTGTTTTGTGAGATGTTTACGTATAGCTTTAAGATTTCCTAACTGCACACGTGCTATATGACACTTTTTTTTGATGTGATGGTCAAAGTTGAGTGTACTGGTCATGTGAACACCCAGATCTCTGACATGATCAACGTATGTTACGACACAATCGCCAATGTTGATACTAGAAATGTTTAATTTTGATAATTGTTGCCTAGTTCCATAAATGATTATTTCAGTTTTAGAGTTATTCATCTTCAGCTTGAACGTTGTCATCCATGTTATTATTTCATTGAGACAACTGTCAAGTTGTTGTAGAACAATTGCCTCGTTTGGAGAATTGCCTGCTTGAATTTTGAATGCAATATTGTGATTGTCTGCATATCCATACAGATCGGCTGGATATTTTTGCACCACGCGATTCAGGGCTGATATATACAGGGTAAAGATCACCGGTCCAGCACACGAACCCTGAACCTCAATGGCTCAGTTTCGGATGCTGACTCTTCGACCATGACTTTCATTGTTCTGTTCGTGAGATAAGACTCGATCCATTTCAAGGGAGTGCTTTGAATACCAAAATCGTCCTGCAGGATTTTGATCAGTATCGGGATATCGATGGTATCGAATGCTGCGCTCAAGTCCACCATGACCACGATTGTGACTTGGTTTTTGTCAATGGTTTCTAAGAGGTCACTATACAGTTTGACCATAGCCGTTTCAACACCATGATATGTTCTATACGCACTTTGGTAATCTGGAAGGAGACTGTTAGCTTCGATATGTTTATTGATTTGGTTTAGTGCAGCTTTTTCAAGAATTTTGGAAATGAATGTTAGATTTGAGACCGGTCGATAGTTGTTCAGTTCCAGCGGGAGACCTTTCTTCTTTAACAAGGGTTTAATCACAGCACTTTTCCACTCCTCGGGGAACACACCAGATAGCAGTGATCGATTTACAATTTCGGGTGCAAGTTGTGAAACACGTTCCTTTAATTGTGTAGTTGGAATCACATCAACTTCACATGTTGTAGATTTTGATGCATACACAAGTTTCAATACGTCATTTTCTGAGAGTGGTCTAAATGCAGTAAATGTATTCATATTCACAGGTGGACTAGAACAACACGTATCACCATTGCTGTATCACAATAAAATATTGTTCTGTTCTGATCTGTTCTGTTAAATGATGTATACATGTATGTATGTCTATTTAGAAAACTAATAGTAAAACAGATAATGGACATGTTGGCGTAATTGTTCCCACAGGCATACTTTATCATAATTGCGGATGCCCGTGATTCTAACATACTAATGTACTTTTCCCAAATGACAAAATACACTGACAAAAGCAATGAACATTTCAGAGCATAGCCTGAAGGCTGGATTTCCATAGAACAAGCACGCGTCATAATGTAACAATAGCATATCTGAGTGTAAATTCACTCAACACCACGCTATTTTAATAAACATCGGAAGGGAATTCCATACGGCATGGTATTTATGTTATTGAATTCTGAAACCAAATATCTAGTAATTTCTATAGATTTGTAAATAACACACGACACCTGTCATTCGTAACCTACAATAATGTGGTATAATATATAATTCACGATCTTTTAAATTGGATACATTGATATGTTTTCAATATGCGTAACTTTTTTTTATACATTTAATATGCATGTACATACATACAAACATATTGTACTATTGTATTATACATGTATAACGGTTAGGCCTACACTATTGTACTATTGTATTATACATGTATAACGGTTAGGCCTACACTATTGTACTATTTTATTATACATGTATAACGGTTAGGCCTACACTATTGTACTATTGTATTATACATGTATAACGGTTAGGCCTACACTATTGTACTATTGTATTATACATGTATAACGGTTAGGCCTACACTATTGTACTATTTTATTATACATGTATAACGGTTAGGCCTACACTAGTGTACGCATTTTATTTTCAAATGATTAGGTGATCATTCCAGCGATTACTAAGAATTTCACTTTTATCTTGAACATTTCATATTTTCACTTAAATCCTAATTTGTAGCCCCCCCCCCCCCCCCACACACACACACTAAAATAAGACGCTTCGTGTAAACGTGTATTTAAGTTAGTGTGTTCATTACATCAAACGTTAACACCAAAGCTCGCAGAACACAAATGTGTTGTTAGACTACTGTTACTAAATAAATCCAAACAAAACAATTGTCGCTGTGCTATAAAGCTCGTTGAGCTCTACGCGTTATGGAATGACGTATATAGCTCTCGTGTATGTGTATGCGTTATGTCACAACGCATAAAGCGTATATGGAACGCTGTGCGTCAGGCAAACACGCATACAGCTCACGAGGGCTCAATGGTCGAAGATACACATCAACTTTAAATTGGATTGTTCACCCCGACACATATAACTCCCCACTTCCGATAATTGAGGGGTTGAGCTGACATGACGGGTACGTGAACACGCGTTGTATGTTTAATAACTGCTCAAACCATAAGTGTGTGTGTACTGGTATATTTCACTGGGGCTGTAGTTGGGCAGGGCAGCTGAGTGCGGGACGATCGGGTATATTGGCGCATTGAGGTCCATGGGAACCCTGTGATATAAGAGCTCTATGTGGTTCTTTAATGACGCATTGAGTTCCTCATTGAGGGTATATGCGCTAGGCCACAACGCATAGATCTCACCGAGGTTCTCTATGCGTCATAACACCGCTGTCCGATAACACACTACCCTGGTCACCTCCCCACACCACCCATTCGGTCCAAGTCTGCAATAATACAAAAACAGAACAAATAAACAACAAACGAATGTTTACATTATAAATACATGTATAGGGACACCATAAAAAACTGTGCACTTTTATATTGAGCGTTACTTTTTCGTTACAAAATTTTAGAATTATGTATTTTACTATCATGAGTGAAGAAAATAATCCTTCACACACTTCACTGATTTACCCAATATTTCGAACATTTTGATACCAAATGTGCTTATACGTGTTTCTAAATTATTATTATATACCAAATTTATATAGCGCTCTTTTCATCTAAAAATAAAACGTTCAAAAGCGTTTTACAGCCTAAATATCACAAATATTGATATAAAAAAAACGTCCACATACAATGAAATAAAACAAGACAAAATAGCAAACACAATTACAATGGAAATATGCTATAACATATTCGGATCTAAAATTATAACAAATTAAAATATAGGTAATAATTAAATAAAATATGTTCATTTGCAGTCTTAATCCTGATTGAGCACAGACACAGTTCGATATTTATGTTCCATATGAACATTTAAAAAGGTGTGTCTTCAAAGCCTTTTTGAAAGAACACAATGTTGTTGCACTTCTAAGATTTGATGGACGAGAATTCCAAAGTTTTGGGGGCAGCAGTCATGAAACTTCTATCTCCGTATGTGACAGTCCGACTTCTTGGTAACACATTGGTAAATGGATATAGAGTTTACCTCTAATGCAAGTGCAACTTGAGTTACATTTTAGTGTCAGTATAATTTTATGTACAGCCTATGCAAACAAGCATAATTATACACAAATATGAGTCCACTAAGCATTCGCATAATTATATACATTAATCAAAGCAAATGTAATAAAATATAATCACGTAAATTGATTATTACGGTTAATTTGCCAGCGGTTAAAGTAACAATTGACGGTAGCTCGATGAGTTTACGAGACCATATGATTCTTCTTTATTCCAATAAAATCCCATTAGTTGAGCACTAACTGGAACGGTTTATACCGAGTGATGCGACAAATAAGCCTATATCGATTTTAATAAATATTTAATTTCCTGTCCATGCCACCCAGTTCAGAGAGTTATTGTTCGTTTTATTGCTGTGCTGTTGTTACAACGGACAATAGAATAGCCAAGGTTATGATCAAAGCCTAGCGGATTAAGGCAGGCATCAACAGTTACTGTACCATACAGACGGATCTGTAGTCCAGTGGTAACACGCTGGATTGGTAATTCAGCGGTCGCAGGTTCGATCACCCGTCTGACCCTAATAAAATGAACAGTCTTTCAGATGGGACGTTAAACCGAGGTCTCGTGTCGGTGCTTTACATCGTGCACGTAAAAGAACCAGAGGAAACTCTGGAATGAGTCTCTCTCTCTCTCTGTATCATTGCACTATCCTCCAAAATTCTAAAATGACTAAAATCTCTTCAGGAGGCGTCGCTCATATGGGCAACCGGTAGCGACGATAAATAAACGTAAAACACATAAGTACTGTACCATAGCAGTCGAGACACATCTCGCAGCAACAGCGTAGGATACTGGAATCGTTTGGTTGTCGAACTTGCGACACGGAACACACTCTTCACCAACGCTGTTATACGGAAGTGGTTGAGGTATGGACAGGCATTGATGCGACAGAGACGACCAGATGTCTAACTGTCAGATCCGTTTATATGCTGCTGCGGGATGACTAACAGTTAGGGGATAGGGTTTTATAACTAAAAGACACTGGTCAGCTATATATTGAACTGTGTAATACATGTTTTCCTGTGTCCTATCTATCACTAAAATACACTGGTCAGCCATATATTGAACTGTGTAATACATGTTTTTCCTGTGTCCTATTTAAAATCAGTGAACTAGGATACTGTATTAGACAGCAATTTCTATAATAAGGTACCGAGCTCAATGGTTTATTGTGAAGTCGCTTTATACATATTAGACACTTAAAGTCTATAATTATGTGGGCATGGTTCGTACAGAAATTGAAAGGTCAAAATTTTAGGGCTAATATATGTAAAATATAAGGCTAGTTAAAGCTGGAGGTGGTATGACAAACTTGGCAAAAGCCTGTGGTAACGCTAATGGCTGTTGATTTACAGTAGAACGCTCGTTAAAACGATGCTTTTCGCCTTTTTCGTGAGATTTTAGCGCGCCAAGTCCCATCTTTCCCAGCTCAATTGATTTCCTACATACCGAACAATATGCCTTATATTTATCTGCATCTTTTATCGCCCACGTGTGTGACGAGGTCCAATTGTTATTGAAAACACTTTTACCCATATTTATTGGTTAAATCAGTCAAATATCAAGCAATGTATTATTTCACATTAATTTTGTTCACCGCCATTTTCTCTTTTTTTCATCCGATTTACCTCGGACTTTTTCGTTGAACATCAAAACTCTGCACCCTACTATTTAAATAAATGAAATAACTTGTATAAAAACTAAAAAAGATCGTGATTTTTTTTTTTTTGATTGTGTATCATCAATATTGACTGGAAATACATACTTTTCATACCTGTTGTCTTCTTTAGGGCCATTTCAAAATGTTTTTAGGGCCAAACACATAAAAATTAGGGCCTTTTCAGGGCTAAAATGCAAATTAGGGCTTTTCAAGGCAGACCTTCAAAATTCAGGGCCTTTTCAAGCCTGTACGAACCCTGGTGGGCATACTTTCTTAGAATCGCCTCTTCCCCACACCTGTGTTTTACTATTTCATCATCTAAATTCAATAGTCTGTTAGACACGCAAACTAGCATGCTCTCCCATGATTCCATTAAATATTTGGCGTTGTATGGTAATGACGTATTATGAGTATGTACTATGTACAAGTCTGATAATAAAATGTTGTTCTGTTCTGTTCGTATTCCAGTTTGAACGTACATTATGTTCTATCTATGATATATGATAGTAGCCCTGCATGAGCGGGGCGACACATGATCAAACCTTTTGACGACGTATAAAATGATGTTTTCAGTACAATACTGCTCAATACAGACGGATCTGTAGCCCAGTGGTAAAACGCTGGGCTGGTAATCCAGGGATCGCAGGTTCGATCCCCCGTCTGACCCTAATAAAATTAAGTATTTCAGATGGGACGTTAAACCGAGGTCTCGTGTCGGCGCTTTACATCGTGCACGTAAAAGAACCAGAGACTCTGCAATGGGTCTCTGTCTGTATCATTGCACTATCCTCCAACATCTAAATTACTAATCTCTTCAGGAGGCCTCGCTCATAAGGGCAATCGGTAGCGACGATAAATAAACGTAAAACACACACACTACTGCTCAAATTAATTAAAGGAGCACGCAGGAATGTGTATATAAAATATTAATTAATACAGGGAGAATACATGGTAGTACGCATCATTAACTATTCAACAACACTTACAACAAAACAATAAATAACGGTTTACAAACGTGCAAATGTGGGCCTTTGTACGAAGTCAGTAATTTGCAAAACAATGAGAAACGGTTACATATTATATTATGCGGTGTTTAAGTTTCAAGTCTGTCTGTCTGTCATACCGACAGGTTTTGAGGTGGGTCTGCTGCTATAGTCTTGGCGTGGCATATGTTTGGTCAGTTATGCGGAGTTGTACGTGGTTAAATGAGGAACAATGACAGCTGTACGATTACGATACAGACGAGATTCTCCAACCAGACATCGATGATGTCACGTGTCAAGTCCTGCACAGTGAATGGCCGACAATGCGGTCCCAGCCACATGTCGGGTGCGTGTCTGGACATAGCCTGGGAACATCGATATATGTTTGCCTTGACAGTCAAATAAATATACACGCTCGCCCAATGGTTCGCCGGAGGCGAGGGTAAATAAGCTCAATCATCATCAAATAAATATATTTTAAAACCAAGATTATTAATTGGGCCGCATTGAGTTTCTGATCATATGTCATTTTGCCAGAAGCTAAAAATCGACAGACTGGAACCAGGCTAGTCTGGACATTGCAATAGCCTTATTTTGAAGATAGGTTACAGACACTATGGTTGTATGTGGACCGGCCTTATCCTGCATTAGAACGAAATCGACCCAACTGGCACTGGCAAATAGTTCCACAATCGTTTGGAGAATCTCGTCCCTGTATCGTAATCGCACAGCTGTCATTGTTCCTCATTTAACCACCCACGTACAACTCCGCATAACTGACCAAACAGATGCCACCCAAGACCATAGCAGACCAACCTCAAAACTTGTCAACTCCTACGATGTTACAAGCGGCATATCGTTTTCGAGGGTGCATGCATGTACACGACGGTTAGCAATGCCCAGGGTGAAACCTGCTCTCATCTGTGAAGATTACAGAGTCCCAGTAATTTACCGTCCACTATTGGTACTCTGCGACGACAGTATTTGAACCATACAACTGGGCAGTCTAGAATGTTTTACAGTATTTGAACCATACAACGGGGCTCTCTAGAACGTTTTACAGTATTTGAACCATACAACTGGGCACTCTAGAATGTTTTACAGTATTTGAACCATACAACTGGGCTCTCTAGAATGTTTTACAGTATTTGAACCATACAATGGGGCTCTCTAGAATGTTTTACAGTATTTGAACCATACAACTGGGCAGTCTAGAACGTTTTACAGTATTTGAACCATACAACGGGGCTCTCTAGAATGTTTTACAGTATTTGAACCATATAACGGGGCAGTCTAGAATGTTTTACAGTATTTGAACCATACAACTGGGCAGTCTAGAATGTTTTACAGTATTTGAACCATACAATGGGGCTCTCTAGAATGTTTTACAGTATTTGAACCATACAACTGGGCTCTCTAGAATGTTTTACAGTATTTGAACCATACAACTGGGCAGTCTAGAATGTTTTACAGTATTTGAACCATACAATGGGGCTCTCTAGAATGTTTTACAGTATTTGAACCATACAACTGGGCTCTCTAGAATGTTTTACAGTATTTGAACCATACAACTGGGCAGTCTAGAATGTTTTACAGTATTTGAACCATACAATGGGGCTCTCTAGAATGTTTTACAGTATTTGAACCATACAACTGGGCTCTCTAGAATGTTTTACAGTATTTGAACCATACAACTGGGCAGTCTAGAATGTTTTACAGTATTTGAACCATACAATGGGGCTCTCTAGAATGTTTTACAGTATTTGAACCATACAACTGGGCTCTCTAGAATGTTTTACAGTAGTTGAACCATACAACGGGCAGTCTAGAATGTTTTACAGTAGTTGAACCATACAAAGGGCAGTCTAGAATGTTTTACAGTAGTTGAACCATACAACGGGCAGTCTAGAATGTTTTACAGTATTTGAACCATACAACGGGCAGTCTAGAATGTATTACAGTAGTTGAACCATCAACGGGCAGTCTAGAATGTTTTACAGTATTTGAACCATACAATGGGGCTCTCTAGAATGTTTTACAGTATTTGAACCATACAATGGGCTCTCTAGAACATTTTACAGTATTTGAACCATACAACGGGCAGTCTAGAATGTTTACAGTAGTTGAACAGTATTTGAACCATATAATGGGGCTCTCTGGAATGTTTTACAGTATTTGAACCATACAATGGGGCTCTCTAGAATGTTTTACAGTATTTGAACCATACAATGGGGCTCTCTAGACTGTTTTACAGTATTTGAACCATACAACGGGGCAGTCTAGAATGTTTTACAGTATTTGAACCATACAACTGGGCAGTCTAGAATGTTTTACAGTATTTGAACCATACAATGGGGCAGTCTAGAATGTTTTACAGTATTTGAACCATACAATGGGGATCTCTAGAACGTTTTACAGTATTTGAACCATACAACGGGGCTCTCTAGAATGTTTTACAGTATTTGAACCATACAACGGGCAGTCTAGAATGTTTTACAGTATTTGAACCATACAACTGGGCAGTCTAGAATGTTTTACAGTAGTTGAACCATACAACGGGCAGTCTAGAATGTTTTACAGTAGTTGAACCATACAATGGGCAGTCTAGAATGTTTTACAGTAGTTGAACCATACAACGGGCAGTCTAGAATGTTTTACAGTATTTGAACCATACAACGGGCAGTCTAGAATGTATTACAGTAGTTGAACCATACAATGGGCAGTCTAGAATGTTTTACAGTATTTGAACCATACAATGGGGCTCTCTAGAATGTTTTACAGTATTTGAACCATACAATGGGGCTCTCTAGAACGTTTTACAGTATTTGAACCATACAACGGGGCAGTCTAGAATGTTTTACAGTAGTTGAACCATACAATGGGCAGTCTAGAATGTTTTACAGTATTTGAACCATACAATGGGGCTCTCTAGAATGTTTTACAGTATTTGAACCATACAATGGGGCTCTCTAGAATGTTTTACAGTATTTGAACCATACAATGGGGCTCTCTAGACTGTTTTACAGTATTTGAAACATACAATGGGGCAGTCTAGAATGTTTTACAGTATTTGAACCATACAATGGGGCTCTCTAGAATGTTTTACAGTATTTGAACCATACAACGGGCAGTCTAGAATGTTTTACAGTAGTTGAACCATACAACGGGCAGTATAGACTGTTTTACAGTATTTGAACCATACAATGGGGCTCTCTAGAATGTTTTACAGTATTTGAACCATACAATGGGGCTCTCTAGAATGTTTTACAGTATTTGAACCATACAACTGGGCTCTCTAGAATGTTTTACAGAATTTGAACCATACAACTGGGCAGTCTAGAATGTTTTACAGTATTTGAACCATACAACTGGGCAGTCTAGAATGTTTTACAGTATTTGAACCATACAATGGGGCTCTCTAGAATGTTTTACAGTATTTGAACCATACAACGGGGCAGTCTAGAATGTTTTACAGTATTTGAACCATACAACTGGGCAGTCTAGAATGTTTTACAGTAATTGAACCATACAATGGGGCTATCTAGAATGTTTTACAGTATTTGAACCATACAACTGGGCAGTCTAGAATGTTTTACAGTAATTGAACCATACAATGGGGCTCTAGAATGTTTTACAGTATTTGAACCATACAACTGGGCAGTCTAGAATGTTTTACAGTATTTGAACCATACAACGGGCAGTCTAGAATGTTTTACAGTATTTGAACCATACAACTGGGCAGTCTAGAATGTTTTACAGTAGTTGAACCATACAACGGGCAGTCTAGAATGTTTTACAGTAGTTGAACCATACAATGGGCAGTCTAGAATGTTTTACAGTAGTTGAACCATACAACGGGCAGTCTAGAATGTTTTACAGTATTTGAACCATACAACGGGCAGTCTAGAATGTTTACAGTAGTTGAACCATACAATGGGCAGTCTAGAATGTTTTACAGTATTTGAACCATACAATGGGGCTCTCTAGAATGTTTTACAGTATTTGAACCATACAATTGGGCTCTCTAGAATGTTTTACAGTATTTGAACCATACAACGGGGCAGTCTAGAATGTTTTACAGTAGTTGAACCATACAACGGGCAGTCTAGAATGTTTTACAGTATTTGAACCATACAATGGGGCTCTCTAGAATGTTTTACAGTATTTGAACCATACAATGGGGCTCTCTAGAATGTTTTACAGTATTTGAACCATACAATGGGGCTCTCTAGACTGTTTTACAGTATTTGAAACATACAATGGGGCAGTCTAGAATGTTTTACAGTATTTGAACCATACAATGGGGCTCTCTAGAATGTTTTACAGTATTTGAACCATACAACGGGCAGTCTAGAATGTTTTACAGTAGTTGAACCATACAACGGGCAGTATAGACTGTTTTACAGTATTTGAACCATACAATGGGGCTCTCTAGAATGTTTTACAGTATTTGAACCATACAATGGGGCTCTCTAGAATGTTTTACAGTATTTGAACCATACAATGGGCTCTAGAATGTTTTACAGTATTTGAACCATACAACTGGGCAGTCTAGAATGTTTTACAGTAATTGAACCATACAATGGGGCTATCTAGAATGTTTTACAGTATTTGAACCATACAACTGGGCAGTCTAGAATGTTTTACAGTAATTGAACCATACAATGGGGCTCTAGAATGTTTTACAGTATTTGAACCATACAACTGGGCAGTCTAGAATGTTTTACAGTAATTGAACCATACAATGGGGCTATCTAGAATGTTTTACAGTATTTGAACCATACAACTGGGCAGTCTAGAATGTTTTACAGTAATTGAACCATACAATGGGGCTCTAGAATGTTTTACAGTATTTGAACCATACAACTGGGCAGTCTAGAATGTTTTACAGTAATTGAACCATACAATGGGGCTATCTAGAATGTTTTACAGTATTTGAACCATACAACTGGGCAGTCTAGAATGTTTTACAGTAATTGAACCATACAATGGGGCTCTAGAATGTTTTACAGTATTTGAACCATACAACTGGGCAGTCTAGAATGTTTTAAAGTAATTGAACCATACAATGGGGCTCTAGAATGTTTTACAGTATTTGAACCATACAATGGGGCTCTCTAGAATGTTTTACAGTATTTGAACCATACAATGGGGCTTCTAGAATGTTTTACAGTAATTGAACCATACAATGGGGCTCTAGAATGTTTTACAGTATTTGAACCATACAACTGGGCAGTCTAGAATGTTTTACAGTAATTGAACCATACAATGGGGCTATCTAGAATGTTTTACAGTATTTGAACCATACAACTGGGCAGTCTAGAATGTTTTACAGTAATTGAACCATACAATGGGGCTCTAGATGTTTACAGTATTTGAACCATACAACTGGGCAGTCTAGAATGTTTTACAGTAATTGAACCATACAATGGGGCTTCTAGAATGTTTTACAGTATTTGAACCATACAACTGGGCAGTCTAGAATGTTTTACAGTAATTGAACCATACAATGGGGCTCTAGAATGTTTTACAGTATTTGAACCATACAACTGGGCAGTCTAGAATGTTTTAAAGTAATTGAACCATACAATGGGGCTCTAGAATGTTTTACAGTATTTGAACCATACAATGGGGCTCTCTAGAATGTTTTACAGTAATTGAACCATACAATGGGGCTCTAGAATGTTTTACAGTAATTGAACCATACAATGGGGCTCTAGAATGTTTTACAGTATTTGAACCATACAATGGGGCTCTAGAATGTTTTACAGTAATTGAACCATACAATGGGGCTCTCTAGAATGTTTTACAGTATTTGAACCATACAATGGGGCAGTCTTTTTTTTTACAGTATTTAGTATGCCATCATACCACTAATATACAAAGCTTTACAGAATTTGAACTATACAACGCAGCTCTCTAGAATGTTTTACGGTATTTGGTATACCATGATACCACTAGTATACACAGCTTTATGGAATTTGAACCATACAACGCAGCTCTCTAGAATGTTTTACGGTAGTTCAGAATGATATGCAGTATTTCAGAATGCATCCAGGTCTCTCACAACCACAACGTGCACGTCGTGACCTAGGCACAGCTGGAAAATGGGTCAAGGACTTCACTGATGCCAGCCTCGCTATCGGAACAGAAGCCGTGTGACTCTGTACGAGTAGCTTAAAGTGACTTGGCGAGACAGCAATGCTCGGTGCCGTTAACGGCAGATATTTTTAGCCCGACCATAAGTGACCGCAGAGAAAGAAGCAGGATTGTCACCCTGGACCAGAGGAAGCTGCCTGAGGAGGTCTACCAGACCCAAAACCGACGTAGGAAGAATAATTTACTTAGAGAAACCAGTCGACAACATGCCCAGATGACTTTAAATAAAGCTACACATCAGAATGCATCCAAATGTTTTACTGTGGTTTAGCATACAATCGGAATTTCCGGCGTGTTCTACAGGAATTTAGAATACCAGAATAACTATTGTGCACACGATAGCAACATCTCATCCTCTACTAAGACCTTTGCATAACACCTAGTCACTGTGATCATCTCGCATGGCCAGGTTATGCCGAGACAACAATCAGTCTGATACAAATAAATGTCCTCGTATATAACTAAAATTGTCGAGTGACAGGTTTGTCCTAGGTTCATAAAAGCCGATATTCCCGGCGGAGCAATATCATCTCATTTGAATACTGGACACAAAATGATTTACACACAGGTCTTGGCACTTTTTCTGTCTTTCAATTAAATTTGGATGGACACAATTCCAACGAGCGACGCTGTATGAAGAGATTTAGTCATTTTAGGTTTTGGAGGATAATCCAATGATACGATAGTGTCCCATTCCAGAGATTCCTCAGGTTCTTATGCGTGTACGATGTAGAGTACCGATACGAAACGCTAGATTAGTCTCATCAGCAAGATGTTAGTATGACTGTGTGGCAGATATCGAACAAGCGACAAGTGTGTCACCACTGGACTAACAAACAACTGGGCCTATGTAGGCGGAGATAACAACTGGGTCGGAGGTTATAAAACTTCTCATATTTCAAGCTCATGTGATACGATCGATTGAATCCGAGATTTGCTGCTGTCTCGACCAATCAAAAAGCTTGAGACAGAGTTTGATAGTGGCGAAAGGTTTTGTAACCTCCACGCACGAGATTTATGTTCAAGCCGATTTAGATCAGGAATTGGTCATTAGATCCGTCAGAAACAGCCAAGTGAGAGAAAAAATAAGAGTATTCAGATATGGACGTGTGCACAGTGAGCTACGTCAAAGGATTTGAGTCTTTGGGTGTGGCAATGTGGTGCAAGTTAAAGAACTGAGTATTCAGGCTGGGTATAGTGAGCTGTTAAGAGTGAGCTCAATTAAAGAAAGAAATGAGCCTTGAGCTCAGACAGTGAGCTAAGTTTTCAGGTCGGGCACAGTGAGCCAAGTTTTCAGGTAAGTCACAGTGAACTAAGATTTCAAGTCAGGCACAGTGAACTAAGTTTTCAGGTCGGGCACAGTGAGCTAAGTTTTCAGGTCGGGTACAGTGAGCTAAGTTTTCAGGTCGGGCACAGTGAGCTAAGTTTTCAGGTCGGGCACAGTGAACTAAGTTGTGGAAAGAACCGAGTGTTCAGTTTTGTGGTCAGGCAGAGCGAGATCAATTATAGAAAAGGATTGAAACTACAGGTTGGGATTGAACAAAGTTAAAGGACCGAGTGTTCAGTTCGGAAAGAGCTAGTCCAGTTAACGATAGGATGGAGCCTTCAGGAATAGTATATGAAGTTAGAGTAAGCTTGTGTGGTCAGTATCACAGAGTGGGCTAAGGTAAAGCAAGAATTGGACAGTCTAAATATAATAAACACTACAGTGACTTTTTTCTCAATTTCTGTGAGTAAAATAATGCATACGATATCAAAATGCAAATGACATACATGTCAGAAGTATTAGTACAAGTAGACATACTACATTATTCAGTGCATGATAGTCTTGGTCGACAATTCTACTGCTACGCATAGTAAAGAAATATGTGTTCTATTTGTTATATTTCGGGTTTTTTACGCCTGCATCAGCACCATTACGACGGGCAGTTTACCTTTCCTGTGCAGGCTCCAGCGGTACTTGGGTGCACCAACCTCCGTAAGAAACTGCCAACTTTTTCATATAAATGAGACATGGCCTGAGCGGGGCTCGAACCCGTGACCATCAGTGATGATAGGTTAGTGGTATACAATTCAGCAACCGTAACCACTCGACCACGGAGGCGGACAGTAAACAAATATGCACATCCCAGATAACATATACTAACTGTACACACGCCTGAACCAACACTGATTAGTCACCAGCCTGAACCAACACTGATCAGTCACAAGCCTGAACCAACACTGATTAGTCACCAGCCTGAACCAACACTGATTAATCACCAGCCTGAACCAACACTGATTAGTCACCAGCCTGAACCAACACTGATTAGTCACCAGCCTGAACCAACACTGATTAGTCACCAGCCTGAACCAACACTGATCAGTCACCAGCCTGAACCAACACTGATTAGTCACCAGCCTGAACCAGCACTGATTAGTCACCAGCCTGAACCAACACTGATTAATCACCAGCCTGAACCAACACTGATTAGTCACCAGCCTGAACCAACACTGATTAGTCACCAGCCTGAACCAACACTGATTAGTCACCAGCCTGAACCAACACTGATCAGTCACCAGCCTGAACCAACACTGATTAGTCACCAGCCTGAACCAGCACTGATTAGTCACCAGCCTGAACCAACACTGATTAGTCACCATCTTCAATAATTAAATCATGAGGTCATTAAAGCTACATTACATCGCAAATAAAATGCGTATAAATGTATTGCTAAAAACAAATTCACTGAATACATCGAACACTAACATTGAATCAATTTAACAGTGTTTTTGTGGTATACAAACATTCAAACGTGAAAGTAGGATTTCTATAACGGTCATCCAGAGGAGTCTGATGTAACATTGTGAGACGTTTGTCAATTACAGCCCCTGAATACTCTTTAAGGAGGATAGGGCTTCTTACTTGGCTTCCTCTGTTTTTACCATCGTTTCCTTTGCACAACATCCACGTTCATCTTAAAATGATTAAATTACTAAATTCCGACAGCTGTCCTACAGTATCTACAACAGATATTACACTGTAAAAATCATTTAATTAATATGATGTTGATAAAAATAACATTAATCATATAAAAACAGTTGGTTAGAGAATAACAGTAAAAACAAAGGACTCCAACTAAAACGCATCAATCTATATTTCGGGATAAATCGGACGTTATCTGTCAAGAAAGATAATCAATAAACCAGCAATGTCTCTCTATTGGGCGAGTGTCAGTATGCAAGGCCTGCTCTGCCTAATGCTAATGTAATCATTGGTGAAAAATATACTAACATTAGCTAATAAAAAATCCATTTGTCGAGACTAGAAAACCTCATCAAGACAACCATTAAATGCCATATATTTCAATCAGCTGCGACATTGATACACACCGTGTCTATTCTTATTCCCACCAATCATGCTAATTATGCTGCTGTATAATTATGTGTTGATAAATTGTGTGTGTTTTACGCTTATATATCGTCGCTACCGGTTGCCCATATGAGCGACGCCTCCTGAAGAGATTAGTCATTTTAGATTTTTGGAGGATAGTGCAATGATACAGACAGAGACACATTCCAGAGTCTCCTCTGGTTCGTTTAAGGCACGGTGTACAGCACCGACACAAGACCTTGGTTTAATGTCCCATCTGAAAGACTTAATTTTATTAGGGTAAGACGGGGGATCGAACCTGCGATCCCTGGATTAACAGTCCAGCGTGTTATTACTGGACTACAGATCCGTCTATGTGTTGATAAAGATACATGGAAGCCATAAAACGAGAGATCTGAAGTATTTGTATTACTCTGATGTCTGCATATGACGAGACAAAGACTCCGCCCCATAAGCTTGTTTGGCTCCACCTCCCACAAGACTACAATAATTGTATCGCAGTTATTTCATATATGGCATATAAGAAACATGTACAAACAGTAGCATTGCATCGTTTCTATAACAGCCAGCACAAGGCAACGCATTTTCCCATGTTTAACCCATTTCATTCTGGATACCGTTCAAACAGTATTTGCAAAGAACATAGAGCCAGATCAGCCGCCATGGAACATGTCGTCTGATAGGGCTCTATGCTGTTTGCTATTCAGATGATATTGCTAGGACACTTGGCTATGTAGCAAACAACATAGATCCTGATCAGCAGGCAGTGTCACGCTGCGGCTGATCTGGATCTATGGTGTTTGCAAAAGCCTTTAAAAGTATCCAGAATGAAATGGGTTAAATAGAGACGAAATTTCTTACATTTTCCGACATTCAGTTTTTATTATCAATTTAAATACATGTATGTGTTCAGTTTCTTGGCAAATAGCTTATATAAGTGTGGTATAACTTATATTTTATTTATATTACTACAGTACTTACAACTGAACGTAGATTGTCCCAGAAAATGAAAAATCTAAAAAAAAAACGAAAATGCAATAAACACTGTAAGTGGAGGGGGTGTATAATGTATGAGGGGGTGTATAATGTATGAGGGGGTGTATAATGTAT
>CM026387.1:13247408-13313173 GCA_014843695.1 Archivesica marissinica
CCATTTTTATATCTGCAAGTATAGTAACATGCCCCATTTTTATATCTGCAAGTATAGTAACATGCCCCATTTTTATATCTGCAAGTATAGTAACATGCCCCATTTTTATATCTGCAAGTATAGTAACATGCTCCATTTTTATATCTGCAAGTATAGTAACATGTTCCATTTTTATATCTGCAAGTATAGTAACATGCCCCATTTTTATATCTGCAAGTATAGTAACATGCTCCATTTTTATATCTGCAAGTATAGTAACATGCTCCATTTTTATATCTGCAAGTATAGTAACATGCCCCATTTTTATATCTGCAAGTATAGTAACATGCTCCATTTTTATAATCATTCTCACACTATGTACATACGTATGCAATGTATTAACTCATTATGTTAGCTCAGTAGGTAGAGTGTTCGCCCTGTAAACGAGAGGCCTCGGGTTCGAGTCCCAGACTGGCTGCATGTTTTTCTCATCTGGGTGACATATTTCCCCTCTTTGAAAAACGCTACAGCTTCAACTCCGAGAAATATCTCTATCCCAATGGAAATTCCTAGAAGAATTCCAATTTGGTGGGGAGTATGTAACGGTGTGTATATTAACCATAAATGTGAGATGGCATGTAGGCAGCCGGGTTAGCTCATTCGGTAGAGCATTCGTCCTGTAAGCGAGATGCCCCGGGTTAGAGTCCCGGACTAGCTGGTATGGTTTTTATTTGTTTCATCGTAGATAGTGCCAGACCATAAATCCGTCACAATTCTGAAGAATGACGCTATCAAAACAGGTATGAGTTCGAGCTCCGCTGGAGCCATTACGATTGTGCCCTTAGGCATGGCATTTGAAAATTCCACATTGCCTCTTCTATATTCCTCAGGGCGATGGATTCCATCAGGAATGAGGTATCGAGAGTGATTAATATAAGTTGTAAGAACTTGTTTCGCAATCGAGCTAAAATAAATTTGAATAAACTAAAACATGTCGCTAATCTAAGAGAAACAATGAAAAGGTTAATAAAAAGTTAAAATATAACGCTCGAAAGTAGCTCTTCAAACAAGATGCAAAATGTGATATTTGGTTCACTGAACTTGTTTCCCTCGCTATACCATACTAAAATGACTCATCATAGTCCTTGGGATGAGACTTTAAACCGAGGTCTAGTGTCGGTGCTTTACACTGTGTACGTAAAAGAACAAGAGAAGACTGTCGGTATTATTGCACTATCCTCCAAAATCTAAAATGACTAATCTTTTCAGGAGGCGTCGCTGATATGGGCAACCGGTAGCGACGATAAATAAAACGAAATACACACACATTTATGATATTTGGCAAGTAAAATAAAAACATTTCTAGCTATGCAGAAACAGCAACCCACAATACCCATGTATTATCATTATGCTGCTTATCTAGTATCAGGGTTACCTCTGTCGGAATGTTTGTCTGCAACACTTCTGTTGCCAATTGAAAAACACTGGAGCCAATTTAAAAAACTTGGAGCCAACTAAGAGCCATAAAAAAAAAGTTGCGCCAAATATTTTCGCAAATTCACAAAATTTAGCGCCAATATTTGTTTTTTGTCGCAAATTGGCGCCATTGGCGACCGACAGTGGGAATCCTGAGTATACATGCAAATACAACAGCTATACAGTTATTTGAAGCCACACTACTATCCCGTTGTTACTATACTCCCAAAATCTACCAAAATACAGGATTTTTGTGATGTTTTTAAATGAGATACTGTCAACTGACGAAGGAACTATCAGTGGAAAATCACACAAAGGACCAAACTGTAGATTTGTTTGTTTGTTTGGGTTTTACGCTTGCATCAGCACCATTTTGGCCTACATTGTATATTGCCGACGGGCAGTTTACCCAACTGTAACAACACCCTTCCTTGGTACAGCCAACCTCCGCAAGAAACTGCCAACTTTCTCATATAAATAAATGAGACACGGCCTGAGTGGGGCTCGAACCCGCGACCATCAGTGATGACCAAACTGTAGAATATTACCTGTGGTGCTCTGGACAGAAGAAAGACAGAATATGACACAGGCTTGCAACACATACCTCTCAGCAGGCATTGCTCCACAAATGATGTTTGGCGATGCTTCTGTCCTCTTGGATAAGGCTTCGGTTATTTTGGGTGACGTTTCTGATAACTGGGATGATGTTCGAGCCAGTATTTGTTTCAACGACGGTCTCTGGTTACTGCTGGTGGAGCTATCAGATGCTGATGCTGCATGTTTCTGTGCGCTCGTTGCTTTCCATGCCACGCCGTCATCACCGGATGCTCCCGAACCAGTTTGATCACACAGCCTGGAACCAGTCTGATCAGTAATCCTGTCCCCAGTCAGATCTTGGAGTCTTGAGCCCTTCTTTTCATATGGCCTGGAACCAGTCTGGTCAGGAATCCTAGTTTCATTCTGGTCATAAGTCCTGGAACCAGTCTGATAATAGGTAATAATATTAGTGTAAGATATTAGTGTAAGATATTAGTGTAAGATATTATTGTAAGATATTAGTGTAAGATATTAGTGTAAGATATTAGTGTAAGATATTAGTGTAAGATATTAGTGTAAGATATTAGTGTAAGATATTATGTAAGATATTAGTGTAAGATATTATTGTAAGATATTAGTGTAAGATATTATGTAAGATATTAGTGTAAGATATTAGTGTAAGATATTAGTGTAAGATATTAGTGTAAGATATTATTGTAAGATATTAGTGTAAGATATTAGTGTAAGATATTATGTAAGATATAGTGTAAGATATTAGTGTAAGATATTAGTGTAAGATAATAGCGTAATATATTAGTGTAAGATATTAGTGTAAGATAATTATTAGTGTAAGATATTAGTGTAAGATATTAGTGTAAGATAATTATTAGTGTAAGATAAGTATTAGTGTAAGATATTAGTGTAAGATATTATTGTAAGATATTAGTGTTAGATATTAATGTAAGATATTAGTGTAAGATATTAATGTAAGATATTAGTGTAAGATATTAGTGTAAGATATTAGTGTAAGATATTAGTGTAAGATATTAGTGTAAGATATTAGTGTAAGATATTAGTGTAAGATATTAGTGTAAGATATTAGTGTAAGATATTAGTGTAAGATATTAGTGTAAGATATTAGTGTAAGATATTAGTGTAAGATATTAGTGTAAGATATTAGTGTAAGATATTAGTGTAAGATATTATTGTAAGATATTAGTGTAAGATATTAGTGTAAGATATTAGTGTAAGATATTAGTGTAAGATATTAGTGTAAGATATTAGTGTAAGATATTATTGTAAGATATTAGTGTAAGATATTAGTGTAAGATATTATTGTAAGATATTAGTGTAAGATATTAGTGTAAGATATTAGTGTAAGATATTATTGTAAGATATTAGTGTAAGATATTAGTGTAAGATATTAGTGTAAGATATTATTGTAAGATATTAGTGTAAGATATTAGTGTAAGATATTATTGTAAGATATTAGTGTAAGATATTAGTGTAAGATATTAGTGTAAGATATTAGTGTAAGATATTATTGTAAGATATTAGTGTAAGATATTATTGTAAGATATTAGTGTAAGATATTAGTGTAAGATATTAGTGTAAGATATTAGTGTAAGATATTAGTGTAAGATGGGATTTTATTTCGTCGAGTCGTCACCGTAATTGGTATTTCCACGAGTGGCTTTTTACACTAATACAGCCAAACCTGTCTTAATCGGCCAGCCAAGGGAGTGGTAAAATTTGGCTGCTTAACACAGGTGGCTGCTTAATAGAGGTTAAATGCTGAACCAATTGCCACTGTGGGAGTTTGGATACTGGCTGCTTAATAGAGGTTGCCTGCTTAATTGATGTGACCGCTCACACAGGTTTGACTGTAAACACAAATCTTCTGTTTCTATTATGATTTCCAATGATTTTGGCTAATATAATATATTGTTTTCAAATTGTATTCATTTTAACTGCCATGTCTGGAGCCTCATTGCACTATGTGGCACAACCGCCGCACAACCACTTCTGTTAGTGTGAACGTCCTTAATAAGAAATAGTTCCGGTGTAATGTTCAAGTCAGTTTCCGTTTGATGTCAAAATTAAAAACCAGAGACAAAACAAATTCATTAGAATATATTACTGAAATAATTAACTGTTCATGATAGTCAGGAAATAGCTAAACTATAAAAGTACATCTAACCGCTCAGGAATACGAAACGCAATCAGTTGCAGAGAAAATGCCATCTTTCAGAGTTTCAATGCCGTACATAACTGAGAACACTATTATTCATTGGAAAACATAAATGAAATAGCAAGACTAGTGTTCTATTTCTATGTAAGATGATTCGAGGAATGCCATTGTGTGTTGTTTTCTCTATCACTGTGTTGGTCACATAAAATATTAGAATTCATTCAACCGAAATATTAATGCACTGTTAAGAAATGATTAGTTTAAAGCGACATTACATTGCAAAAAGCAATAAAAGGCATTTTTCACGTATAAATTCATTGCTACTACAAATTCTTCTGAATACATTCGAACACTAACATTGAATCAATAAACAGTGTGTTTGTGGAGGTAGGATTTCATATAACGGCCATCCATGCTCCTGAATTGACGTTTGTTTGTCATCGGAGTCAATACTAAACGCGAGATAATGTCGCTTAGAGATAATTTAACTAAGAATAGTCTACGAATGAATAGGCACAAATATGAGATAATTATAACGGTACATCTGTAACATAAATCGTGTTATTCGGGATACACTAGTTGTATTACGCATGGATGTTTACATTATTTTGTTATGTCAATAAACCGCGTATACGACGTTTGTTTATTAGTTGAAATACTCAGTATTTGAGGCAAATATTTGGAAAACAATTATACTATATATAGGAAAATACATTCTGTAGAAATGTGTGTTTTCATTGATGTAGTGTCGCTTTAAAGATGTCTCCAAAACATTTACAGACTCAACATATTGATCTGCCCAGTCCGTAGAATGTTTGCGAACATACTGGCCTCCATAGCATGCTCATCTTCCGATAACCCCATCCCTCTCTCCCTCCCCCATGAGGTATCTAACTGTCATGAAACACACATATATGTGCAGCTATAAGCAGGTATACGGTCTTCTAATGCCTCCACCACTCTAGCATTATAATGATTTACAAAAGCTTTCATTTCCAAAACTATACATAAACAAAAACGTTATATGAGCGTTTTGCCATTGCGCACTATTACTGATATAGGATTGTACCGCACGTATCTCTACAGTTTGTACGCAATAGTACTTACATAGGCTTGTACCGCACGTATATCCACAGTATGTACGCAATAGTACTTACATAGGCTCATACCGCACGTGTCTCCACAGTGTGTACACAATAGTACTTACATAGGCTCATACCGCACGTGTCTCCACAGTGTGTACACAATAGTACTTACATAGGCTCATACCGCACGTGTCTCCACAGTGTGTACACACTAGTACTTACATAGGCTCGTACCGCACGTGTCTCCACAGTATGTACACAATAGTACTTACATAGGCTCGTACCGCACGTACCTCTATAGTGTGTACACAATAGTACTTACATAGGCTCATACCGCACGTACCTCTACAGTGTGTACGCAATAATACTTACATAGGTTCATACCGCACGTGTCTCTACAGTATGTACACACTAATACTTACATAGGTTCATACCGCACGTGTCTCTACAGTGTGTACACAATAGTACTTACATAGGCTCGTACCGCACGTGTCTCCACAGTATGTACACAATAGTATTTACATAGGCTCATACCGCACGTGTCTCCACAGTATGTACACAATAGTACTTACATAGGCTCATACCGCACGTGTCTCCACAGTATGTACACAATAGTACTTACATAGGCTCATACCGCACGTGTCTCCACAGTATGTACACAATAGTACTTACATAGGCTCATACCGCACGTGTCTTCACAGTGTTCGCAATAGTACTTACATAGGCTCATACTGCACGTGTCTCCACAGTGTTCGCAATAGTACTTACATAGGCTCATTCCGCACGTGTCTCCACAGTGTTCGCAATAGTACTTACATAGGCTCATACCGCACGTGTCTCCACAGTGTTCGCAATAGTACTTACATAGGCTCATACCGCACGTGTCATCACAGTGTTCGCAATAGTACTTACATAGGCTCATACCACACGTGTCTCCACCGTATGTACACAATAGTACTTACATAGGCTCATACCGCACGTGTCTCCACCGTATGTACACAATAGTACTTACATAGGCTCATACCACACGTGTCTCCACCGTATGTACACAATAGTACTTACATAGGCTCATACCGCACGTGTCTCCACAGTGTGTACACAATAGTACTTACATAGGTTCATACCGCACGTATCTCCACAGTGTGTACACAATAGTACTTACATAGGTTCATACCGTACGTATCTCCACAGTATGTACACAATAGTACTTACATAGGCTCGTACCGCACGTATCTCCACAGTATGTACACAATAGTACTTACATATGTTCATACCGCACGTGTCTCAACAGTGTGTACACAATAGTACTTACATAGGCTCATACCGCACGTGTCTCCACAGTATGTACACAATAGTATTTACATATGTTCATACCGCACGTGTCTCCACAGTGTGTACACAATAGTACTTACATAGGCTCATACCGCACGTGTCTCCACAGTATGTACACACTAGTACTTACATAGGCTCGTACCGCACGTGTCTCCACAGTATGTACACAATTGTACTTACATAGGCTCGTATAGCACGTATCTCCACAGTAAGTACCATTGCGAACACTGTGGAGACACGTGCGGTACTTACATAGGCTCATACCGCACGTGTCTCCACAGTTTCGCAATGTACTTAGATAAGTTCGTACCGTACGTGTCTCCACAGTGTTCGCAATAGTACTTAGATAAGTTCGTACCGTACGTGTCTCCACAGTGTTCGCAATGGTACTTACATTGGCTCATACCGCACGTGTCTCCACAGTGTTCGCAATAGTACTTAGATAAGTTCGTACCGCACGTGTCTCCACAGTGTTCGCAATAGTACTTAGATAAGTTCGTACCGCAAGTAATAAAACACCCCTGTGAGATTCGAGCCAGTAAACTGAACTGATTGTGTTCTCAATGTTTGCAATATAATCTGGCACAAACTCGTTCCGAATCCGTGGAACAATGTATACACCCCGACAATACTCGGGGGGGGGGTGGGGGATTATATAACAAAGTCTATAAATATATAAGAAATGCAATATGATATAGGATATAGGCGGACAATTCATCAATCTATTGACGAGCCAGCCACTTTCTATACACTATGTGTATTACTTTCGGGAAATGTTCTTCTTTTGTAAAGGGACACAAAAGACCAATTACCAAAATGATACATACACTCATGCAATGAAAAGAAAAAGGAATCGCGATTATTATTTATCTAATGTGTAATACTGGTGTCACCGGGGTGTGTGTCAATTAACCCATTTCATTCTGGATACATTTAAAGGCTTTTGCAAACAACATAGATCCAGATCAGCTGCAGCGTGACGCTGCATGCTGATCAGGATCTATGTTGTTTGCTACATAGCCAAGTGTCTTAGCAAGATCATGTGAATAGCAAACAGCATAGAGCCTGATCAGACGGCATGTTCTGTGGCGTTTGATCTGGCTCTATGTTCTTTGCAAATACCGTTTGAACGGTATCCAGAATGAAATGGGTTAAGAGTCAATGACTCTGGTGATACTGGCCCAATCCCGATGACAACCAGGTGTGTTTTACGTTTAATTATCGTCGCTACCGGTTGCCCATATGAGCGACGCCTCCTGAAGAGATTAGACATTTTAGATTTTTGGAGGAGAGTGCAATGATACAGACATAGACCCAGTCCAGAGTCTCCTTTGGTTCTTTTACGTGCACGGTGAAAAGCACAGACACGATACCTCGGTTTAAAGTCCCATCTGAAAGACTGTTAATTTTGCTAGGGTCAGACGGGGGATCGAACCTGTGATCCCTGGATTACCAGTCCAGCGGGTTAACCACTGGGCTACAGATCCGTATGTGGTATCACCGGGGTGTATAAGGTTGTATATACGTAAATAGGCAGAAGTGCATCCGCGAATGTAGTCCCAATAACTAATATAGTTCATTTTTCTTTTTGGTAAAAATGCATTTTCATGACAGGCAGTGTATAGTTTGTGTGTTCTTTGAGACACTCTGTGACTTGAGAAGACTTCAGACTAGTTGATGCGTAGAAAAGATGTTGCATAAGAATTCAGGCTATTGCAAACTGAAGGTTGGTACACTGTATTATTTGGCGGAGGAATACAGTGTGTAAACACAGTGACGTTATTCACAGATGAGCACCGGATATGGAAAACATTATAATTGGAAGAGTTTTGCCCTTTTACAGTTTTATTTGAATACCTATTCACAGTGGATGTGATATCAGAAGAAATGAAAGATTGGAAATATAAATGAATAGACTGTATGTTTTACTGTGTATTTAATAGGCAATTTATTTGTTGTTTTGCAGCCTTATAACAAGCTAAACTCGGTTCTAACATTTATTCGTATAAGATAAGGAAAAAGCCAGTAGTAACACGAATACAGACATAAACATTCTCTCCTTTATACTTTATTTATTTTACAACGATTGCGAAGCAAGTTTTAACAACTTATATTAATCACTCTCGTTAACTCGGATGAAAGCGTATATGTGGTCATTCATGTGGGAGGAAACCGGAGTACCCGGAGAAAACCCACCTGTCCGATCTGGCGACCATCGTACCATCTCACATACTTCCCTGTCCGAGGATCGAACCCGGGTCGCATTGGTGAGAAGCGAGTGCGCTAACCACTGCGCTAATCGGACAGCAAACATTCTCTCCAAATCATGATACCTCATTACACATTTCAATCATTGCAAATATACATATTAACAACTTAGAATGATACTATGAAAATCACACATTACCAAAGTCTTGATGGCAGTTAATAGAGTTTAGAATAGGTTGTAAATTTACAAGCGATGCTGTAATATAAAACCTATCCTGTCATTTATCACCGACCGATCCTGTAATTTACAACCGATCGATCCCGTAATCTGCAACCGATCCTGTAATTTACAACCTATCATGTTGACTAGTAGAGAAGAAGTGTTTGAGAAATGCAACCAGTCAGCGGGAAGTGCACATAATTAGTTCTGTTAGAGTTCACTCATTCACACATCTGACCTGATCATCACTCACTATCTCTCACCCCTAATATACTACTTGGTTTAATCAAATTAAGATTGAACCTTTTACCTACGACCAAATAACAATTTATATGCGTATGAATATCCTTGGAACTATTTTCAGATTCCCAAACTATTTAAGCGAAGGCACCATGCTTGTGCAATCTTTTATCGATTCCACATACATTGAATGAGGTAGCCATTTTTTTAATTTTTATAAATTTTAATTTAATGCCCTTTATCTACTTTATCTAAATGCACTCAAAAGCCTTCCCCTCCCACCACAATATAGATACCTCTTGCTTTAGGTGTGTTATATATTTTCAGTTACGAGGACGAAGAAGTAGCTCCGCTAGATGTCATGGCTGAGTGATACAGTCCATCTGAAATATGTCATACAGACAATACTGACTCTTATACATAATTATGCTATAGACTTTGTGTATACACTCGAAGTGGTTAAGAAATATTTAGAAGGAACTGGACATATTCAGAAGAGTCCATATATACTAGTGAAAACGAACAGATGGACTAATAATGCGTATTATAGCATAACTATATATAGTGCTGCCGGTAACGGAGCAAATGATCACTTATACTATTAATATTCACATTAGTTTAAATAATATAATATTAATATATCACCAGCCATGGCCAATATTTGCCAATACAATAAAACTAAAATAAAATTCATTAAACGTTTATATTTGTTGGGTTATTTGTCTCTAGGTAATATACACAATAATAATGCAGAATACAATAACATAATATGGACCATACTATATAATTATAACATAACTCAGACCAGTGATTGTATTAGGTCATGTCAAGAAAAATATTGGGTGGTACGCTTGCAGTGGGGTTATGGAATATATTTATGTACCATCAATAATTATTTAATATAATTAAAAATGATCTGGCCCCGAGGTTATAAAACTGTTCTTAGATCTCAAACTCATGCTAAAGTGATTTGATTGGTTGATTCTGAATGCCACTGTCAGCTGAACCAATCGGACGATTTTTGAGAAAGGAGAACATTTTTATAACCTCCAGACCTGGGTTACACTTGTTATGGAATAAAATTTAAAACTACACCACTGGAATACAGTCTGACACCGGAAGTGAGAAGTTATTTGGGAAGTGTATTAACAAATGGCGTAGTAAATGGACATGCATCAGGCTGTTTGAATTAAGATAAAGTGAACACTGTTCGGATTGGACAAACACGATGCATTATAACTTTGTATATATATTTATGAGCGATACAGTAAGGCAAATTGAATTAGTCTAAACATATTTTATTGCCAATATTAAAAAGCGAAAGTAGACTGCTTGAAATCCAAATAAAATAATCAGTCATTTTCATTCTATCTGTGACAATGTTTACACCACACATAGAGAAGAGGCAACATGGAATGTAACGGCTCCAGCGAGGCTCAAACCCCAGACCTTTCGCACCTGAAGTGAACGTGCTGCGAACACTGCACTATCACGACTTCCACCTTGATTAGTTTAAACATATTTTATTGCCAATATTAAAGTGCAATACAATATAATACATCATAGCAAACTACAGCATAAATAATGGCAAGTGGGTCGGGTCACAAGTTCTCAAAACATTAGATTCGATCCTTCCCAATTGGTGCATTGATTTTACAACATTTGCATATGGCAGAGTAGATACATGTATATTATACGAGTACATGGCAAGATAATACATAGTAAACATCGATTGCAATACATATTGTTACAATGTAATAGTCAGAGACTAAGAAGTGACTATAATAGAAGAAACAGGAGTGATTATATGATTAGATAAGTGTTGGAAAATGAATGAAGGGAGACGAGAGTGAAAGACTTGTAGTGTGTAGTGTCACCTAGCTCCTGGAGCAACAGAGGGAGGCAAATTGAATGGCATATCAATGAAGCCGCCAACTAAATCGATATATGATATCTAACAGTTTGCCCTAAGCCAATCAGAAGCCTCTATTATGTTTTAAAACGGCTACATTATTTCCATATTGCAACTTACAGACGGATCTGTAGTCCAGTGGAAACACGCTGGACAGGTAATACATGGATCGCAGGTTCGATCCCCCGTCTGACCCTAATGAAATTAACAGTCTTTCAGATGGGACGTTAAACCGAGGTCTCGTGTCAGTACTTTACACCGTGCACGTAAGCGAACCAGACGAGAATCTGGAATGGGTCTCTGTCTGTATCATTGCACTGTCCTCCAAAATCTAAAAAAAACTAATCTCTTTAGGAGGCGTCGCTCATATGGTCAACCGGTACCGACGATAAATAAACGTAAACACACACATAATGCGACTTTTGTTTTGACCAACACCAATATGTTGCTTATTGATTGCATTTCGATATTGGATATTCGATGCTCCGCCTACCGAGTTGCAGTTAGAATGCGCATGCGCAACTCAGATAGTGCAACTCAATGACATGTAGATCTGTACAGTGACAGGCAGTGCATATGTGTTGTATGTTCTGAGTAAAGATGTGACTTGAGAATACTTCAATCTAGTTGTTGCTTAGAAAAGATGTGAACATAAAACTTGAAATGCGACAGGTGTTAATATTCATGTTTTCGAGGGTGTGATATGATTTCATATTGCTCACTCAGGAATGCAATATTGATTTTATTATTACATGTATTTGAAAAGAAATGAAGATTCCAGCCTCCAGTTTGTTTGCCTGTTTATGGGTGAAGTCGCACACACAGCTTATGTCATATGGCGACTCTCCGGCTATTATTGGTTGAGGAAGACACGGGATGTCCCTTTGAGTAATTATTATACACATTTATTTCAACTTATATAAATCACTCTCGAGACCTCATTCCTGATGGAATCCATCGCCACAGGGAGAGAGAAGAGGCAACGTGGAATTTAAATGCCTTGCCTAAGGGCACAATCGTAACGGCTCCAGTGGGGCTCGAACTCCGGACCTTTCGCACCTGAGTAGGCGAGGTAGAACCACCGACCTTCCACAAGCTAGCTGGACAACATCCCCCCATGACAAAAAGTCGACACCTATGTGGGATTCGAACCAGCAGCGACGAGGGGCAAGTGAATTGAAGCAATGTGCATTAAAATCGTATTACTGTCGTTGGCCAAATTTACAGTTCGAAATCTTAAAGCAGCATTACATCGTAATAAAGGATGTTTTGGGTAAAATATAAATACTAATGTGTGTGTGTTTACAAAAATCGAAATAGTCGTTCAGAAACGATAACATTCCAATAAATTTAAACCGTCGTATACGCGAATTTGTTTATTAACACACGAAATGTAAACACACACAGTGCGCATGCGTGAAACAACAGAGGATGTAGAAAACGTATATATTTTGAACATGAAAGAGTATCTATCTATCTTCCTCTAGTTTAAACATATTTTATTCAGTTCATAACATTGTTAAACACATACATTCAAATACACCAGACAAAAGAAAATGGATTGGAAAACAAGCAAAAAAATGCTTATATGAATTCCTTTCCATGGTGGAGTTTGCACACTCTGTATTTACGCAGTGCGGTAAGTAGACATGGCGAGAGCAGATGTGTTCATTGTAATTTAATACATTTGTTGCTACGTTACTATCTTCCTCTAATGTCGAACCACTCACGGGGATGTAGACATGTCTCTAAAAGACTTAGCTAACAGAGGTATGAATCAACATATCAAGTAATTTAATTAAAATTAGACAACGTGGGACAAATGGGGACGATGCATTCCGAATGTAAACAAGTGCGGACGATGCGTTCCGGTTGTAAACACGTGCGTGACCGATCGACTCGGAAAGTCCTATTTTCGGTTTCGAGTTTGTTTTATCGCAAAAAAACACTGTTTACCAAATGAACAAAGTATAATGTTAGAATGTGTAGCTGCATTGCTACCCATACGTAAAAATTGAATGTTTCAAATATCTTTTATTTCATACGATGTAATGCTGCTTTAATGTCTGCCAACTCGACTAAAGTAATAGATGCTGTTTCGAAATATATAGTTAATGCATTTAAATTGAGAAATGATGATACTAATACGTAAGTGTGTATTATAATACTTGTAGAATACATCTACAATATACAGCTGTGGTGTAAATCGACAAATAGCTTATTATACAACAAACTCGAAACCGAAAGTAGGACTTTCCGAGTCGATCGGTCACGCACTTGTTTACAACCGGAACGCATCGTCCACACTTGTTTACATTCGGAATGTTGGAGGATAGTGCAATGATACAGACAGAGACCCATTACAGAGTCTCCTCTGGTTCTTTTACGTGCACGGTGTAAAGCATCGACACGAGACCTCGGTTTAACGTCCCATCTGAAAGACTGTTAATTTTATTAGGGTCAGACGGGGGATCGAACCTGCGATCCCTGGATTACCAGTCCAGCGTTTTACCACTGGGCTACAGATCCGTCTGTCGAATAAGTGTTGTCCTCATATATATATAGACTTTTGAGGCGTATGAATTCCGTTTCGCCCTATTAACCAATCGTAACTGTATATAAATCCGTTCACCAATCGGCGCGCTCCATTACAACAACAGTTCAGCGATTAGTTCCACGAGCGTGCGCCGTTCAAAATGTAGATCCGTTTACTCTCCAAATCACCAAAGGAGCCGCCATCAGAACGTAATAGATCACTGAACAGATAGAATGATCAACAGGTTTATAGTCATTAGGTGTTGTTAAATACCTTCCGCGAAATACCGATGCGCTAATACAAGCCAGTTTCTGTGATTAGGGTATATATTATGTAAGCACCTGTCCAGATTCAGATGACAAATATTGGATAAGATGTTCGTCTCTCGGTAAATGTACGATCCGGAAGCACGGGAGGATGTCTAAAGGATATACTAATGAAGCGACCTTATTTGGTCATATATTGTTAGTTCGTATTTCATATTTGACAGTTTCCACAGTAAAGCTCACAATATCGTATTGTCATTAGTATTCGCGTATAGTTATCATAGTACTCACCTTACAATACTCCAAACATATAAACTGGCTAATCTCGTCAGGAGGCGTCGCTCATATGGGCAACCGGTAGCGACGTTAAATAAATGTAAAACACACAATGTGACCATTTAATCACATTGATGTTGATTTTCATTAAAATACAACGTACATGCTTAGCGTATTGGTTTAATTTCTTACAACGATTGCGAAACAAGCTTTAGCAACTTAATAATATATTAATCAATCTCGTGGGCGCGGATGAAAGCGTAAATATGGTCATTCGTGTGGGAGGACACCAGAGTACAGGGGAGAACACACACCTGTCCGATTTGGCGACCATCTGGCGAGCTCACACAATTATCGTATTTCCATCATAGAGTATAATGTTTAAAGCGACATTACATCAGTGAAAATACAAGTTTCTACAGAATGTATTTTCCTATTATATGATATCATTTATTTCCCAATATTTGCCTCAAATACTGAGTATTTCAACTAATAAACAAACGTCGTGTACGCATATCCATGCGTAATACAACTAGTGTATCCTGAATAACACGACTTATGGTACAGATTTACCGGTATACCTCACATGTGTGCCTATCTATGTGTAGACTATTCTAAGTTAAGTTAACTCTAAGTGACACTATCTCGCGTTTAGTATTGACTCCGATGACAAATAAACGTCAATTCAGGAGCATGGATGGCCGTTATTTGAAATAATACGTTCAATCCACAAAACCACTATTTATTGATTCAATGTTAGTGTTCCAATGTATTCAGATATACATTTATACGTGAAAAAATCCATTGTATTTGCTTTCTGCGATGTAATGTCGCTTTAAGATGTTTGACACGACATTATAATTGCATTCATATTAACTCAATAAACCGCAACATGTGTAGAAACCGTGCATTCACATTACATTATAATTTAAAGGTCATTTCATTTAAATTGCAATACGAGCAACTTCCACCAACTAGCAAAACCAAATCTTGTTTTCTCCAATTTAATGAACATAATTACGTTAAAGAAAAGTGCAATGAAATCTCTTTTATCCCGGGATAATATCTAGCATGTTGGTGCGAAAACTAGAACAATCACAGACGGATATGTAGTCCAGTGGTAACACGCTGGACTGGTAATCCAGGGATCGCAGGTTCGATCCCCCGTCTGACCCTAACAAAATTAACAGTCTTTCAGATGGGACTTTAAACCGAGGTGTCGTGTCGGTGCTTTACACCGTGCACGTAAAAGAACCAGAGGAGATTCTGGAATTGGTCTCTGTCGGGGAAAAAACAAACACATTTATTCCTCCTCCGTGGTCGAGTGGTTAATGTCACTGACTTGCATACCACTGTAACCTATCACCACTGATGGCCACGGGTTCGAGCCCCGCTCAGACCGTGCCTCTATATTTGAAAACGATGACAATCTCTTACGGAGGTTGGTGCACCAAGTACTGGTTAACCGCTGAAGCATGCCTAGGAAAGGTGGTGTTAGGTACACTGCCCGTCGCTCAAATGGGCAACCGGTAGGACGTTAAATAAACTTAAATAATAAAACCCACTATTATTCCAAGGTGGATGTTGCATCATTGTATGTGTGTTTTACGTTTATTTATCGTCGCTACCGATTGCCCATATGAGCGACGCCTCCTGAAGAGATTAGTTATTTTAGATTGTTGGAGGATATTGCAATGATACAGACAGAGACCCATTCCAGAGTCTCCTCTGGTTCTTTTACGTGCACGGTTTAAAGCACCGACACGAGACCTCGGCTTAACGTCCCATCTGAAAGACTGTTAATTGTATTAGGGTCCGACGGGGGATCGAACCAAGATTACCAGCCCAGCGTGAGACTCTGGAATGGGTCTCTGTCTGTATCATTGCACTATCCTCCAAAATCTAAAATTACTAATCTCTTCAGGAGGCGTCGCTCATATAGACAACCGGTAACGACGATAAATAAACGTAAAACACACGCACAACTTGAATTATAATTGTAATGTTCATTATTAAAGCCATTTATAATGTGTTTCAACCTGTTATCGGTAGAACACTATCACAGAAGCCCCTCGAACAGTACGTCATGCACTGGACGGGGACCCGGGTAGAAACACCGGTCTACCGCACGCCATATTGCTAGCTTCTTCACTAAATAATTCGACGCACCACCAGTGGCATTCGAACAATGTGGTGATGGGCAAGTGATTTCAAATACTATAACAACTTTGCCATGGAAGTACATTGTATACCACCACCACAGACACACAGTTTACACTTACAAAGGAATTATTATGTTGATTTGGACACCAAATCTTGTTTCAAAATCCATGCTACTATGCATAGCAATTCATATTTATTAGTTTAAACATATTTTATTCGGATCAAATACATACAGTCAAATCTGTGTTAGTGGTCACCTGTATTAAGCAGCCAACCTGTATAAACAGCCAATTTCCAGATTCCCAATATGTTGTTTTACTATACATTTGACCCCTATTAAGCAGCCACCTGCATTAAGCAGCCACTTTCTGTGATTCCCTTGGCTGGCTGCTTAAGACAGGTTTGACTGTATTCATATATAAACACAACGTTTATACATTGGAACCGATATGGGTCGAGAAACAAGCTTAACGCTTATATGAATCCCTTCCCATATTTATTAAAACCTATGCTTGATATATTGAACAAATGTGCCATCTAAACCTCTCTGATTGTGTCGTATAAGTAGGATGCACATTTAGAAATATGGTTATTTATGATAAAACAAGAAAAAACACTTATTTTTGCATACAATCTTGGCTATATCGAAAATCAAATTCAAGCTTTATTCAATTTGTATTTCACGTGTTGACACTACCGTCAATATAATTATACTAAGTATGTTGTTTTGCAATTGATCTATATTCAACATGTTATACATTAGAAAGAATTACTCCCCACATGAACAAAAATGTGTACACTTTGTAACAGCAATATGATTGGAGATGACAACCATTTCCTCCTGGAATGTAATCTGTACCATACTATTCATTCGGAACAATTAGCTATTATTTATCTTCAACACACTGATGCATATAGCAAGGGACGTTAAGCTTAGTATTCGGCATCCGTCATTCTTGTCAGACTATGGAATTTGCGCCCGTTGAGTCTAAAGATGAGCACCGTCTGCTGTGGCTTAGTATTACCACTTAAATATCCGAGAAAATGTGTAGCATATATTTGGAAAATATAATTATACTTTAAGAACAAATTTTCGTTACAACAGAAATTAAATATTATTGTAGTCTGTGTACATATCTTTGATATTGTGTTCATAATAAATGACTTATTACATCGGGGCCGCTCCGAATAGGTGATTCGGCAGAATACGGGCTCCGTAGACCCATCATAGGCTGACTGAGAATAAAGCATTAGGAACAAACCTGCTAAAACAATTACAATGGAGAGTAAATATCTACCCTTCGATTCACAGACGCTTGGGGTCTGACACATGTTTGCGGGTTCCAAACCACAAAACTAAGAAACTTTTGTTTTTGGTTTATAAGAACACAAATTTATTTTAGCTCGATTGCGAAACAAGTTATTTCAACTTATATTAATCACTCTCGAGACTTCATTCCTGATGGAATCCATCGCCACGAGGGAGAGAGAAGTCGTGATAGCGCAGTGGATGCGCGTTCGCTTCAGGTGCGAAAGGTCAGTAGTTCGAGCCCCGCTGGAGCCGTTACGATTGTGCTCTTAGGCAAGGCATTTAAATTCCACGTTGCCTCTTCTCTCTATGATACACTTGACAATATACATTAAAATATATTTACGCCATTCCAAGCAAGTTTAAAAATGACACCCCGTCACTATCAAGACTATATCAGTGTACACAAGTGACACCCCTTCACTTAGCCTGGGAACAGGCGTCGATATATATTTGCCTGGTCAGTCAAATAAATATATTTTAACACCGATACTATTAATTGGGCCATATTGAGTTTCTGATCATATCAACGTCATTTTTCCAGAAGTTAAAAAGTGAAACATCGACAGACTGGAACCCAGGCTACCCGTCACTATCAAGGCTGTGCACTTTTGTATAATTGGAAACTTAAAGCGACATTACATTGCAAAGAGCAAATAAAATGCATGTTTTCACGTATAAATGCATTGCTACTACAAATTCTTCTGGATACATTCGAACACTAACATTGAATCAATAAACATTAAACAGTGTTTTGTGGTCTACTAGCTTTCAACAGTGAAAGTAGGATTTCATATAACGGTCATCCACGCTCCTGAAATGACGCTTGTTTGTCATTGGAGACAATACTAAAGCGTGATACTTTCGTTTAGAGATAATATAACTAAGATTAGTCTACAAATAAATATGTATACACACAAATGTGAGCTGTAACGGTAAATATGTACCATACCTCGTGTTAATCAGGATACGCACGTTGTATTACGCATGAAAGTCCACCCTATTTACATTATTTTGTTATGTCAACAAACCGCGTATACGACGCTTGTTTATTTGTTGAAATACTCAGTTTTTGAGGCAAATATTGGAAGAGAAATTATACAGTATTACAGCAAAATACATTCTGCAGACATTTGCGTTTTCATCGATGTAGTGTTGATATGGTTATTGGCGTCATAATATCATTGAAAGCGGGAGTAAAGATGTCATTGACTTAAATCAACTTGAAAAATATATTTTTTTATTACCGTCTCATCTATGTACAGTACATACATTTCAATTAATATTATAACACATACATTGCACATAGCCATTCTACAAATAGGAATAATAAGAGACAATAGCATATTACAATACGTGAGACATGTTTTACTTTCTAAAAACAATGTAAATGTCGCTAATCATAACACTAAAACATATTTAAAATAATGTTTTTTGAAGATGTGACAGGGAAAAAGAGCACTATTGCGCAATGTTTTAAGAAATCAGAACCACCTCTGACCAGATCAGGGATGGATGGATTAGCAACTTTTACATAGTTCACATAAAAATGTGTTCACAAATAAAATAATGAACACATTATTTACATAGATAAGAACTACGACGCTGTAAAATATTAAAACAGGTTTTGGCACATATACGTATTAATGCCGGATTAGTGAATAACTGATCAATTTATTTGTTTTAGACAATGTAAGAACATTATCACAGATACTGGAGGCTTTAACAAATAATATATCCCTGATATCCTCATACATATAACAATCATACTGACATGCATTTCATTCTTAACTGCATGCATCACAAAATGGACAAGTGCGATTCTGTACAATAAGATGTTAGTATCGTCCAGTTTCAATGCGCACGCACGTACGCACGTACGCACGCACGCACGCACGCACGCACGCACGCACGACAAATCATATATCACTAATATGGTACATACTTTGATGGAACTGTGAAAGGTTAGGTGATAGAGAACATATATTAGTTTATACAAATTTATTTTAGCTCGATTGCGAAACAAGTTATTTCAACTTATATAAATCACTCTCGAGACCTTATTCCTGATGGAGTCCATCGCCACGAGGGAGAGAGAAGAGGCAACGTGGAATTTAAATGCCTTGCCTAAGGGCACAATCGTAACGGCTCCAGTGGGGCTCGAACTCCGGACCTTTCGCACCTGAAGCGAACATATATTGGTATTTCGTATTGCTGTGTGACTACACATACATTGGCGGTAACGGTTAATCCTCGACCAATATAATGAACGACATTAGCAAGACTGGCTTTTTCTATTACCTTCCTTGGCAGATGAAGTCCGATGTGTCCCGAAATGTATATTTAGTTGAAATCCTTTGTTTTTACTGCTGCTGCCTAACCAAATGTTGCGACATGATAAATGTGATTTTATCAACATCATGGTAATTACTCGATATCTATTGTTTACATATACTATTTTAAAAATTTAATCTTTATTTTATTTTACAACGATTACGAAGCAACTTATATTAATCACTCTCGTTGGCGCGGATGAAAACGTTAATATGGTCATTCGTGTGGGAGGAAACCGGAGTACCCGGAGAAAACCCACCT
Organism: Archivesica marissinica; assembly: GCA_014843695.1. Lineage (NCBI taxonomy): Eukaryota > Metazoa > Mollusca > Bivalvia > Venerida > Vesicomyidae > Archivesica > Archivesica marissinica. Next base: position 13,267,734 of record CM026387.1, read on the forward strand.
GTCCGATCTGGCGACCACCGTGCCATCTCACATACTTCCCGGTCCGAGGATCGAAGCCGGGTTGCATTGGTGAGAAGCGAGCGCGCTAACCACTGCGCTAGTCGGACAGTTAAATATAATATATGGTTATACGTGTGTGTTTTACGTTTATTTATCGTCGCTACCGGTTGCCCATATGAGCCACGCCTCCTGAAGATTAGTCATTTTAGATTTTGGAGGATAGTGCAATGATACAGACAGAGACCCATTCCAGAGTCTCCTCTGGTTCTTTTACGTGCACGGTGTAAAGCACCGACACGATACCTCGGTCCCATCTGAAAGACTTAATTTTACTAGAGTCAGACGTGGGATCGAATATGCGATCCCTGGATTACCAGCCCAGCGTGTTACCACTGGACTACAGATCCGTCTGTAGAGGGTTATACTGTAGGATATATGTCCATAAATAGCGACGGACCACATATCATCCAATAAGCAATTTGATGATCGTATTGGACACTGAGACGAGAAATCAAACGCTAATTATTATATGAGTTAATACGAAAACGAATCATTAATATGAACTAAGGCATTGTCTCAAATGGAAATCGTGTTTTACGTTTATTTATCGTCGCTACCGGTTGCCCATTTGAGCGACGCCTCCTGAAGAGATTAGTCAAAATGATGGGAATCGATCATCAACGGATTCTTTTAAGCATAATACTTTTAGACATAGTACAAAATGTGTATCTCTACGGAGAGGACATCCGTAATCTGTATAGCTTTCTGTACAATTCCTTATTTCAATTGTTGTAGTTTAGTTTATACAAATTTATTTTAGCTCGATTGCGAAACAAGTTATTTCAACTTATATTAATCACTCTCGAAGGAGAGCATCCACTGCGCTATCACGACCTCCACTTTCAATTGTTGTAAATAACCATGTACATGATAGAATGTAAACATATGCACTCAAAGAGTGTACTGTCGCATAATGAACCTCTGCTGGACAGATTTATTTTGGGGAGGTGGGGGAGATTGCGCCCCCGAGCCCCCCCTTCCCCAGAGCTTTAGTACCAAAATCAGTCATATGAACACCAGTATTTCTTCACCTTTAGTGGAATGGGGAGTGTGGCATACACTTGTGTGTATTACGTTTATTTATCGTCGCTACCGGTTGCCCATATGAGCGACGCCTCCTGGCGATATTAGTCATTTTAGATGTTTGGAGGATAGTGCAATGATACAGACAGAGACAGGGAGGTAATACGATTTGAATGCTCAGCCCGGCCATAGATTAGGCTACAAGCACCAACATGTATAGGGTCAGTACAGGAGTCACTCTATACTGTCTCACATTTCATATTCGTAGATGTATGAATATGTTTGATGTATAATATTATTTGCATGCTCAGCCCGGCCATAGATTAGGCTACAAGCACCAACATGTATAGGGTCAGTACAGGAGTCACTCTATACTGCTTCACATCTCATATTCGTAGATGTATGGGAATTTAAACGCGAAATCTTAAGCAGGTTCCCCGTTTTCATATCTCCTCAACTGGAGTAGACGGGCTACCTTAAAGAAACTTAAGATTTTTTGATATGCAGACTATATGGAATGTGGTGCTCGTGCACATTACAGTAGACGGATCAATTTCGATTTTCGCGCATTTGTACGAAAATCTTGGGATCGATTCCCTATTAACGCCAACGAATTGTAAGTGGTTTATTGTGTGCAATTGTAAATCAATTTGTAAACAGAATCTGGAACATAAATGTCCACTTTGATTACTTTAGTAAACAACAGAGTTTAAAGCGACATTACATTGAAAAAAGCAAATAAAATGCATTTTTTTCACGTATACATGCATTGCTACCGTTAGTACGCCGTGTAGTGTGGTGCTTCCGATGGTACGCCTTGTAGTGTGGTGCTTCCGTTGGTACGCCGTGTAGTATAGTGCTTCCGTTGGTACAGCGTGTAGAGTGGTGCTTCCGTGTGTACGCCGTGTAGTATGGTGTTTCCGTTGGTACACCGTGTAGTGTGGTGCTTCCGTTGGTACGCCGTGTAGTGTGGTGTTTCCGTTGGTACGCCATGTAGTATAGTGCTTCCGTTGGTACAGCGTGTATTGTGGTGCTTCCGTGTGTACGCCGTGTAGTGTGGTGTTTCCGTTGGTACGCCGTGTAGTGTGGTGCTTCCGTTGGTACGCCATGTAGTGTGGTGCTTCCGTTGGTACGCCATGTAGTGTGGTGTTTCCGTTGGTACGCCGTGTAGTGTGGTGTTTCCGTTGGTACGCCGTGTAGTGTGGTGCTTCCGTTGGTACGCCATGTAGTGTGGTGTTTCCGTTGGTACGCCGTGTAGTGTGGTGTTTCCTTTGGTAAGCCGTGTAGTGTGGTGTTTCCGTTGGTACGCCGTGTAGTGTGGTGCTTCCGTTGGTACGCCATGTAGTGTGGTGTTTCCGTTGGTACGCCGTGTAGTGTGGTGTTTCCGTTGGTACGCCATGTAGTATAGTGCTTCCGTTGGTACGCCGTGTAGTGTAGTGCTTCTGTTGGTACGCCGTATAGTGTGGTGTTTCCGTTGGTACACCGTGTAATGTGGTGTTTCCGTTGGTACGCCGTGTAGTGTGGTTTTCCGTTGGTACGCCGTATATTGTGGTGTTTCCGTTGGTAAGCCGTGTAGTGTGGTGTTTCCGTTGGTACGCCGTGTAGTGTAGTGCTTCAGTTGGTACGCCGTGTAGTGTAGTACTTCTGTTGGTACGCCGTGTAGTGTGGTGTTTCCGTTGGTACGCCGTGTAGTGTGGTGTTTCCGTTGGTACGCCGTGTAGTGTAGTGTGGTGCTTCCGTTGGTACGCCGTGTAGTGTAGTGTGGTGCCTCTGTTGGTACGCCGTGTAGTGTGGTGCTTCCGTTGGTACGACGTGTAGTGTGGTGCTTCAGTTGGTACGCCGTGTAGTGTGGTGCTTCAGTTGGTACGCCGTGTAGTGTGGTGCTTCCGTTGGTACGCCGTGTAGTGTAGTGCTTCCGTTAGTACGCCGTGTAGTGTAGTGTGGTGCTTCCGTTAGTACGCCGTGTAGTGTAGTGCTTCCGTTGGTACGCCATGTAGTGTAGTGTGGTGCTTCCGTTAGTACGCCGTGTAGTGTAGTGTGGTGCTTCCGTTCGTACGCCATGTAGTGTGGTGCTTCCGTTAGTACGCCGTGTAGTGTTGTGCTTCCGTTGGTACGCCGTGTAGTGTAGTGCTTCCGTTGGTACGCCGTGTAGTGTAGTGTGGTGCTTCCGTTGGTACGCCGTGTAGTGTGATGCTTCCGTTGGTGCGTGTAGTGTGGTGCTTCCGTTGGTACGCCGTGTAGTGTGGTGCTTCCGTTGGTACGCCGTGTAGTGTGTGCTTCGTTGTGTCCGTGTAGTGTGGTGCTTCCGTTGGTACGCCGTGTAGTGTAGTGCTTCCGTTGGTACGCCGTGTAGTGTGTGGTGCTTCCGTTGGGTACGCCGTGTAGTGTAGTGCTTCCGTTGGTACTTAGTGTGTGTAGTGGTCCGTTGTACGCCGTGTAGTGTGTGCTTCCGTTGGTAGGGTTGTGGTGTAGTGTGTGTGTGCTTCGCCGTGTAGTGTGGTGCTTCCGTTGGTACGTGTAGTGTAGTGTGGTGCTTCCGTTGGTACGCCGTGTAGTGTAGTGGGTGCTTCCGTTGGTACGCCGTGTAGTGTATGGTGCTTCCGTTGGTACGCCGTGTAGTGTGGTGCTTCCGTTGGTACGCCTGTAGTGGTGCTCGTTGGTGCCGTGTAGTGTGGTGTTCGTTGGTACGCCGTGTGTGTAGTGTTGTGGTGCTTCCGTTGGTACGCCGTGTAGTGTGATGCTTCCGTTGGTACGCCGTGTAGTGTGGTGCTTCCGTTGGTACGCCGTGTAGTGTAGTGCTTCAGTTGGTATGCCGTGTAGTGTGGTGCTTCAGTTGGTACGCCATGTAATGTGGTGCTTCAGTTGGTACGCCGTGTAGTGTGGTGCTTCAGTTGGTACGCCGTGTAGTGTGGTGCTTCCGTTGGTACGCCGTGTAGTGTGGTGCTTCAGTTGGTACGCCGTGTAGTGTAGTGCTTCAGTTGGTACGCCGTGTAGTGTGGTGCCTCTGTTGGTACGCCGTGTAGTGTGGTGCTTCCGTTGGTACGCCGTGTAGTGTAGTGCTTCCGTTGGTACGCCGTGTAGTGTAGTGTGGTGCTTCCGTTGATACACCATGTAGTGTGGTGCTTCCGTTGGTACGCCGTGTAGTGTAGTGCTTCCGTTGGTACGCCGTGTAGTGTAGTGTTGTGTTTCCGTTGGTACGCCATGTAGTGTGATGTTTCCGTTGGTACGCCGTGTAGTGTAGTGCTTCCGTTGGTACGCCGTGTAGTGTAGTGTGGTGTTTCCGTTGGTACGCCGTGTAGTGTAGTGCTTCCGTTGGTACGCCGTGTAGTGTAGTGTGGTGCTTCCGTTGGTAGGCGTGTAGTGTGATGCTTCCGTTGGTACGCCGTGTAGTGTGGTGCTTCCGTTGGTACGCCGTGTAGTATAGTGTGGTGCTTCCGTTGGTACGCCGTGTAGTATAGTGTGGTGCTTCCGTTAGTACGCCGTGTAGTGTAGTGTGGTGCTTCCGTTGGTCTGCCGTGTAGTGTGGTGCTTCCGTTGGTACGCCATGTAGTGTGGTGCTTCCGTGGGTACGCCGTGTAGTGTGGTGCTTCCGTTGGTACGCCGTGTAGTGTGGTGCTTCAGTTGGTACGCCATGTAGTGTGGTGCTTCCGTTAGTACGCCGTGTAGTGTAGTGTGATGCTTCCGTTCGTACGCCATGTAGTGTGGTGCTTCCGTTAGTACGCCGTGTAGTGTTGTGCTTCCGATGGTACGCCGTGTAGTGTAGTGCTTCCGTTGGTACGCCGTGTAGTGTGGTGCTTCCGTTGGTACGCCGTGTAGTGTAGTGTGATGCTTCCGTTAGTCTGCCGTGTAGTGTGGTGCTTCCGTTGGTACGCCGTGTAGTGTAGTGTGATGCTTCCGTTAGTCTGCCGTGTAGTGTGGTGCTTCCGTTGGTACGCCGTGTAGTGTAGTGTAGTGTGGTGCTTCCGTTAGTCTGCCGTGTAGTGTGATGCTTCCGTTAGTCTGCCGTGTAGTGTGGTGCTTCCGTTGGTACGCCGTGTAGTGTAGTGTGATGCTTCCGTTAGTCTGCCGTGTAGTGTGGTGCTTCCGTTGGTACGCCGTGTAGTGTGGTGCTTCCGTTGGTACGCCGTGTAGTAGTGTGATGCTTCCGTTAGTCTGCCGTGTAGTGTGGTGCTTCCGTTGGTACGCCGTGTAGTATGATGATGCTTCCGTTAGTCTGCCGTGTAGTGTGGTGCTTCCGTTGGTACGCCGTGTAGTGTGGTGCTTCCGTTGGTACGCCGTGTAGTGTGGTGCTTCCGTTAGTCTGCCGTGTAGTGTGGTGCTTCCGTTGGTACGCCGTGTAGTGTGGTGCTTCCGTTGGTACGCCGTGTAGTGTGATGCTTCCGTTAGTCTGCCGTGTAGTGTGGTGCTTCCGTTAGTCTGCCGTGTAGTGTGATGCTTCCGTTAGTCTGCCGTGTAGTGTGGTGCTTCCGTTGGTACGCCGTGTAGTGTAGTGTGGTGCTTCCGTTAGTCTGCCGTGTAGTGTGGTGCTTCCGTTGGTACGCCGTGTAGTGTGGTGCTTCCGTTGGTACGCCATGTAGTGTTGTGCTTCCGTTGGTATGCCGTGTAGTGTGGTGCTTCCGTGTGTACGCCGTGTAGTGTGGTGCTTCCGTTGGTACGCCGTGTAGTGTGATGCTTCCGTTGGTACGCCGTGTAGTGTGGTGCTTCCGTTCGCCGTGTAGTGTGGTGCTTCCGTTGGTACGCCGTGTAGTGTAGTGCTTCAGTTGGTATGCCGTGTAGTGTGGTGCTTCAGTTGGTACGCCGTGTAGTGTGGTGCTTCAGTTGGTACGCCGTGTAGTGTAGTGCTTCAGTTGGTACGCCGTGTAGTGTGGTGCCTCTGTTGGCACGCCGTGTAGTGTGGTGCTTCCGTTGGTACGCCGTGTAGTGTAGTGCTTCCGTTGGTACGCCGTGTAGTGTAGTGTGGTGCTTCCGTTGATACACCATGTAGTGTGATGTTTCCGTTGGTAACGCCGTGTAGTGTAGTGCTTCCGTTGGTATGCCGTGTAGTGTAGTGTTGTGTTTCCGTTGGTACGCCGTGTAGTGTAGTGCTTCCGTGGGTACGCCGCTTCCGTTGGTACGCCGTGTAGTGTGGTGCTTCCGTTGGTACGCCGTGTAGTGTGGTGCTTCCGTTTGTAAGCCGTGTAGTATAGTGTGGTGCTTCCGTTGGTACGCCGTGTAGTGGAGTGTGATACTTCCGTTGGTACGCCGTGTAGTGTGTGTTTCCGTTGGTCTGCCGTGTAGTGTGGTGCTTCCGTTGGTACGCTGTGTAGTGTAGTGTAGTGCGTTGGTACCGCTTCCGTTGGTACGCCGTGTGTGTGGTGCTTCCGTTGGTACGCCGTGTAGTGTGGTGCTTCCGTTGGTACGCCGTGTATTGTAGTGTAGTGCTTCCGTTGGTACGCCGTAGTGTAATGTGGTGCTTCCGTTGGTACGCCGTGTAGTGTAGTGGTGCTTCCGTTGGTACGCCGTGTATTGTAGTGTGGTGCTTCCGTTGGTACGCCGTGTAGTGTAGTGTGGTGCTTCCGTTGGTACGCCGTGTAGTGTAGTGTGGTGCTTCCGTTGGTACGCCGTGTAGTGTAGTGTGGTGCTTCCGTTGGTACGCCGTGTGTAGTGTGGTGCTTCCGTTGGTACGCCGTGTAGCTTCCGTTGGTACGCCGTGTGGTGCTTCCGTTGGTACGCCGTGTAGTGTGGTGCTTCAGTTGGTACGCCGTGTAGTGTGGTGCTTCCGTTGGTACGCCGTGTAGTGTGGTGCTTCGGTTGGTACGCCGTGTAGTGTGGTGCTTCGGTTGGTACGCCGTGTAGTGTGGTGCTTCCGTTGGTACGCCGTGTAGTGTGGTGCTTCAGTTGGTACGCCGTGTAGTGTAGTGTGATGCTTCCGTTGGTACGCCGTGTAGTGTGGTGCTTCCATTAGTACGCCATGTAGTGTGGTGCTTCCGTAGGTACGCCGTGTAGTGTGGTGCTTCCGTTGGTACGCCATGTAGTGTGGTGCTTCCGTGGGTACGCCGTGTAGTGTGGTGCTTCCGTGGGTACGCCGTGTAGTGTGGTGCTTCCGTTGGTACGCCGTGTAGTGTAGTGTGGTGCTTCCGTTGGTATGCCGTGTAGTGTGGTGCTTCCGTTAGTACGCCGTGTAGTGTGGTGCTTCCGTTGGTACGCCATGTAGTGTGGTGCTTCCGTGGGTACGCCATGTAGTGTGGTGCTTCCGTTAGTACGCCGTGTAGTGTGGTGCTTCCGTTTGTACGCCATGTAGTATAGTGTTTCCGTTGGTACGCCATGTAGTGTTGTGCTTCCGTTGGTACGCCATGTAGTATAGTGCTTCCGTTAGTACGCCGTGTAGTGTGGTGCTTCCGTTTGTACGCCATGTAGTATAGTGTTTCCGTTGGTACGCCATGTAGTGTTGTGCTTCCGTTGGTACGCCATGTAGTATAGTGCTTCCGTTGGTACGCCATGTAGTGTGGTGCTTCCGTTGGTACGCCGTTTAGTGTAGTGCTTCCGTTGGTACGCCGTGTAGTATAGTGCTTCCGTTGGTACGCCATGTAGTGTGGTGCTTCCGTTGGTAAGCCATGTAGTTTAGTGCTTTCGTTGGTACACCATGTAGTTTGGTGCTTCCGTTGGTACGCCATGTAGTTTAGTGCTTTCGTTGGTACGCCATGTAGTGTGGTGCTTCCGTTGGTACGCCATGTAGTATAGTGTGGTGCTACCGTGGCTGAGTTATTAACGTCATTGACTTCCAATATCTTCCCTCACCCCGTTGCTGGTTGGAATACTACTGAGGTGTCGAATTTAATCTAGTGAGGAAGCTATCCAGGTCGGTGGCTCTACCTAGGTTCCCGCCCATTATTGACATGCTGCTCGGAAAGGCACCCGGTTATCGTCCGCCGTGTCTCAATGTTGTATAATATTATATGTAAATAGGTGTAATCCAAATAACTAATATAGTTCATCTTTGGAAAGAAATGAATTTGAATGTGTATAGTTTTTGTGATTTTCTTGTGAAACTATGTGACTTGAGAAGACTTCAGACTAGTTGATGTGGAGAAAAGATCTAATATAAGAAGTCAGGCAATTGCAAACTGAAGGTTGAATATGATGTGTTATTTGGAGGAGGAATACAGTGTGTAAACACAGTGACGTCATTCACATGTGACGCAGTGTCAATTTCAGTATTACATTTTCGATAGTGTTGCTGTTTTTCAATTTGTGTTGAATATCTCTTCACGGTGGATGTGGTATCAACAGAAATGAAAGATTGGAATTATAAATGAACAGACTGTATGTTTTACTTTTTACTATGTACTAAGACAATTTATTTGTTGTTTTACAACCTCAATGACAGTTTTGGAACTTGATTGATCATTTTAGTGTCATATTGAAGGAACAATGTTCCACAATTTCACAAAAAGGATAACAACCAAACCAAACACCCACTGTAACCTTCTGCTCGCCCTGGTACAGGGTACGTTAACAACCAAACACCCACTGTAACCTGCTCACTCTGCTCACTCTGGTACAGGGTACTTTAACAACCAAACACCCACTGTAACCTGCTCACTCTGGTACAGTGTACGTTAACAACCAAACACCCACTGTAACCTGCTCACTCTGCTCACTCTGGTACAGGGTACGTTAACAACCAAACACCCCACTGTAACCTGCTCACTCTGGTACAGGGTACGTTAACAACCAAGCACCCACTGTAACCTGCTCACTCTGGTACAGGGTACGTTAACAACCAAACACCCACTGTAACCTGCTCACTCTGCTCACTCTGGTACAGGGTACGTTAACAACCAAACACCCACTGTAACCTGCTCGCTCTGCTCACTCTGGTACAGGGTACGTTAACTCTCAACCAATTTCTGATCGGTATCAGTCTCTTTGTTAATTACAATCTAGTATGTTGTGGCGGGCCGAAACTAATGTTGTTAAAACTTGTGGCCCAACCCTTTTGCTTCTCCATATATATACATACTGATAATGTTTGTACCATATATCTTATTTAATTCATCCATAACATGTTTGTACATTTTAGTTGTATTGTATATTGAATATAAAGAATGCACTAACATATCATTTAGCTAAATTAAACCAATTTCTGACAACAGGGCCCACTCTGATTGCAATGAATTAGTCTTTAATTTACTCTTGGTTACTAAACGATGTTTGACTACGCTTTTACAAGTGTCACCCATGTAGCATCGATACCATAGAGCTTATAATAAGGACAGTTTCCAGGAATCTTAAACAATATTTACAGACGGATCTGTAGCCCAGTGGTAAAACGCTGGACTAGTAATCCAGGGGTCGCAGGTTCGATCCCCGTCTGACCCTAATAAAATTAACAGTCTTTCAGATGGGACGTTAAACCGAGGTCTCGTGTCGGTGCTTTACACCGTGCACGCAAAAGAACCAGAGGAGACTCTGGAATGGGTCTCTCTCTGTATCATTGCACTATCCTCCAACATCTAAAATGACTAATCTCTTCAGGAGGCGTCGCTCATATGGGCAAACTGTAGCGACGATAAATAAACGTAAAACACACAACAGACAATACACCTGGTGGTGAAGCAACACGTATATAATATATGAATGCTGTAATATAGTATTCTTACTGCTTAATGTGCTTCACGTACCTGGTGTACGGGGAATATCCTGTGTGATGTACCGGGTGTACGGGGAATAGCATGTGTGATGTACCAGGTGTACGGGGAATATCATGTGTGATGTACCGGTTGTACGGGGAATATCATGTGTGGTGTACCGGGTGTACGGGGAATATCATGTATGATGTACCGGGTGAACGGGGAATATCATGTGTGGTGTACCGGGTGTACGGGGAATATCATGTGTGATGTACCGTGTGTACGGGGATTATCATGTTTGACGTTGTATATCATTGAGAGAATAGATATATACATGTCGTCACGGTCTGAAACGATTACGCTCTTCAATACGTCATGGTTAGTGTAATGTTAGTATCAGAAAGAACAGCATTGTAAAGTGTATATGCAATGTTATTCTTCAATCCGGCATAGGATTCAGTCATATAGCATTATATCAGTTTGTATACTTTGTTGCATTTATCTAAATAAACTGCTACCAAGCAACGATACAGATAGTTCCAGGATAAACTGTTACCACTTATAAATCAATTATAGATGACAGGAAATTCTAAGAACGTGTTTGTATCTATTTCCTAAGTGTACATAAAACACGCACATTCACAATTTATTTTATCAGAATATATTCCTGGTGTGTGTGTGTATTTTACGTTTATTTATCGTCGCTACCGGTTGCCCATATGAGCGACGCCTCCTGAAGAGATTAGTCATTTTAGAATTTGGAGGATAGTGCAATGATACAGAGAGAAACCCATTCCAGAGTCTCCTCTGGTTCTTTTGCGTGCACGGTGTACAGCACCGACACAAGACCTCGGTTTAACGTCCCATCTGAAAGACTTAATTTTATTAGGGTCAGACGGGGGATCGAACCTGCGATTTGTTGTTGCAAATATTCTTTATATTATATGAATACGGACTGTTATGTCTGGGCATTTGATCGGCGAGAAAATGAGCGTGATATTAACCCATTGTCGTAAATAGCCGAGTCAATTACGATATCTGCAGTTATATGGCGTTATTGAAAATCGAATGAAAAGCATTACCCTCGTGACCATACAGAAATCGAGACATCCTATATTGCCTCATCGTAGTGTCGTAACTGCACGTGCTTCGTAAACAGCACTTTCATTTGGATCTACTTTTATGACTTATAATGTTAATAAAGCTGGTTTCATGTGTGTCAGGTTTGGCAACAGCAATAGCTTGATTGCATCAATAAATTAAAGAAGTGTTAACATTTCATTTTATCTATCTCGCTGGAGACATTTGCCGTGCGCTGATTGGCTGATCACATAAAATGTGTTGTTATTAAAGGATTCTCCTCTCTCGCCCATATGGTGTTCCGAGGTCTCGTGTCGGTGCTTTACACTGTGCACGTAAAAGAACCAGAAGAGACTCTGGAATGGGTCTCTGTCTGTATCATGCACTACCCTCCAAAAATCTAAAATAACTAATCTCTTCAGGAGGCGTCGCTCATATGGGCAACCGGTAGCGACGATAAATAAACGTAAAACACACACACACGCCCATATGGTTCGCCGGAGGCGAGGGTAAATAATCATCATCACTATTTTCTGCAGGAATCCAGGAATCGTCGGTTCGACCTCCACTGCCTTCAGACCCTAATACAATTAACAGTCTTTCAGATGGGATTTTAAACCGAGGCCTCGTGTCGGTGCTTTACACCGTGCACGTCAAAGAACCAGAGGAGACTATTGAATGGGTCTATGTCTGTATCATTGCAATATCCTAACAAAAATGGACATCTGGGTAGAACCACCGCCCTACCACCACTAACAAGCTGCATAGCTTCCTCACTTGAAAGAAGTATACACCCCAGTGGGATTCGAGCATTCAGTGGTGAGGGCCTGGTACGTGAATTGAAGTGAACGATCTTAACCACTCGACCTAGGAGGCACCTACACTCGATACTATTTGATAAATGCTAAACTAATATAAATACTAAACTTATACCATAGTAGATTCTGAATGCATACTACACTGAACCGAATTTCTAAACGTCCACCTGATGTTGTATAACAGTTGAAGACAATCAACAAGTAGACCATAGTAGAATGCCGTCTGTTGAAAAGTCGTGCAACATGGAAACACGATGGATATGATTTAGAATGATATTAAAATATGACATTGTATGATTCATTACAAAATGTACTTGAAATATCGAATTTAATTACAACGCTGAACATACCTGTCTGATAGAAGTGCCTGTATCAAGCATACCGACGGCTCGCCCGCGTTCCTCAATGGTCATTCTAGCCATATTTTCTGTTTTTTTCGGTTACGGGTCGCACATAGAATAAATTGCAATCAAATTGAGCACTCACCATGCCGTGCACGTGGTCCTCATGCCAAAACTTAGGATTCGAACCTTCCGTTCCGCTTGGTCAGCCATGACAATAAATTGGTGTTTTCTTAGTGTACATTGATAGAGTATGGTGGATAACAATAGACTACCACTATTTGGACTAATACACAGACCCGTTACCCTAAACTCACAATTTATTAGGTGGACGTTTAGAAATTCGGTTCAGTGTATTTATAACGGTCATAATCCGCTAAATTTAATGCTATATGTACTGTACATTATGAATGAATAAATATGTTTAAACCACATGCTTTCCAAAAACTGCTCAGTGCATTCATACACATAGTTGCCTATGTTTCCCATAATTCAATATTACGGCAGTATTTTTACAGCTTGCACAAGACAGGAAATAACAGTGTTGACCTCTCGGAATTGACCATTACCATCAGATAACAAGATCAAAGGTTAAAAATGACTGGAGAATATTAATCTACAGCACGAAAAGTCTTCTTAATGTTGTCGGTAAGCTACATTAATCATATCCAGCCTGCTCATATTTATAAATTGGTGTGTGTGGTAGGGTGAGATGTTGGACAGACGGATCTGTAGTCCAGTAGTAACACGCTGGACTTGTAATCCATGGATCGCCGGTTCGATCCCCCCGTCTGACCCTAATAAAATTAACAGTCTTTCAGATGGGACGTTAAACCGAGGTCTCGTGTCGGTGCTTTACACCGTGCACGTAAAAGAACCAGAGGATATTCTGGAATGGGTCTCTGTCTGTATCATTGCACTATCCTCCAAACATATAAAATGACTAATCTCTTCAGGAGGCGTCGCTCATATGGGCAACCGGTAACGACGATAAATAAAAGTAAAACAAACAAATGTAACGTCATTGTATTTAGTTAGTAGTTTATTAACAGTGACTTATATAGAATAGAACAATAACACGTTTATTGTTCACGTTATTATATTATACGTATTGTTTAAGATGTTTCTACATTGTGAATGCTATGTAGAATTTATGCATATTAGTTACCATGGTTGTAGATATAGTATACCATTTAGGGAAACCAGATAATTTACTGGAAACACAGAAGTATTGATTGTATATATACTATATATCATTTTGTTTGGGGCAAGATTATTATTTATTCTAACACGACCCAGCTAACAACATACATACGTGTAGAGTAAAATCTACCGCGGGTTATTCTGCGATATACCTACCTTGAACTATGCTGCGCGCGCACCGTGTTTTGGCTATTCCATTTATACAATGCGTGTAAAGTTTTATGAATGAAAGTCACGTGATGTTTGTAAATACTACCGTGGGAATTCGCGGACGTGAGCTATTTTTAGAATCAGATAATCTCTTGTCCGTCTTGTTTTTTTGTTAAGTAACGTTTCAGTTACTATTCTGTACAGTTTTATTTGACAAAATAAATAAAATTATTGATCAGTTACAACTTTTGTTCATTTATGCACTAGATTGATATTTTCCATAAAAAATAACGTCATCACCCCTTACGCGGGAGGAAATTTCGAAAGCCAAATGCAGCGGAGTAGCACCGCGTTTGAAGAAAATACTACTTTGATTCTCGTCTAAAATTATTAGAAGTAAGTCGTGTTAGAATTCGGCCTTCGTGATATATTTCTACGCATAAGAACTCCAAACTCGGGTTATTCTGCGATATATCAAGGTTGATACTTATTATTTCTTAATTATAGAAAATGTTCAACTGACTGGTTCCTATTTTTTTAGAAAATGCAAGAAGCTGGATAAATTCAACTAATATGCATGCATGTTTATACATTTTGATAGACATTTATTGTTAAAATATTTGTCATTTTGACGTCATAAAATATATAGTTGGGTCCTATTTCCTTATGATTGGCAGTAAAACTAAATTATGACATTTTGAAAATATTAAAATATAATTGAATCAGAAAATGTGTTTTAATAGGCTATATATGTATGTAAAACTGTGTTCGAATTAAAGCAATTGTTCGCAAAACAGTCGATCATCTTTTTGTGGTTTTGATCATAATAGTGTGTTTGTCTTGGAGAAGAGAAATGTAATTTGGTAATTTCTCTCTCCCTCGTGGCGATGGATTCTATCAGGAATCAGGTCTCGAGAGTGATTAATATAAGTTGTAAGAACTTGTTTCACAATCGTGCTAAAATAAATTTGTATAAACTAATTTGGTTATTACAATGCATTCGTTTTGACATTGATTCGTATATTTAAGGAATGAGGCCTCCATAAACTCCACACACGTTAACCACGCCCAATGTAGTTCATACACCGATGGAAACTATTAACCCGCGATTCATCTAAGAAGTCTAAACTTTATTTATTTTACAACGATTGCGAAACTAGCTGTAACAACTTATATTAATCACTCTCGTTGGCGCGGTGACAGCGTATGTGTGGTCATTCGTGTGGGAGGAAATCGGAGTACCCTGAGAAAATCCACCTATCCGATCTGGCAAGCACCGTATCATCGCACATACTTTCCGGTCGGAGGATAGAACCCGGGTTGCATTGGTGAGAAGCTAGCGTGCTAACCACTGCGCTAAATCTGCACTGTAACTACTAGTATGCCCTATGTAGTTAAAACTCACTGGAAACTATTAACTCATTTCTTATACAGTCAAACCTGTATATAAAGGCCATCATCGGGAAAGTAAAAAAATGGCATTTGTTGGCAGGTGGCCTCTCAATAGAGGGTTAAAATGCATTGAAAAGTGGCCTTTGTTGGCAGGTGGCCTCTCAATAGAGGGTTAAAATGAACTGAAAATGGCTAGACAAGAGAGAAAAATGGTGGTCATTAGAGACAGGTTTTTCATATGCGGCCTTTATTCAGAGGTGACCTTTAGCACAGGTTTGACTGTATTTACATTGCTTAATCTTTCCAATACCATAAAGAAACTATAGTACACTTCGCATTTACACTTTATTTAGTCCAGAGTTGTGACTTGCCGTGTGTCGGATCTCGTATATATCAACGTAACGCACAACGTAAACTGTAAGACAAGCTGTTCTTGCGGTGAACGCTGCACAACACTGTGAATGCGCATGACCGTAACGTCGACGCATGTCAACTGCATATCATTAGCGAGGAAATTTATACGAAAATGGTTACACACAGGGCATAATTATACATTCATAGAAAGCAATAGCGATGCAAATATTCAGAGTTATGAATGATTTAATTCAGCATAATGCAATGCATTTAAAGCGACATTACATCGGTGAAAACGCAAATGTCTGCAGAATGTAATTTGCTGTTATATAGTATAATTTGTTTCCATATTTGCCTCAAAAACTGAATATTTCAACAAATAAACAAACGTCGTATACGCGGTTTGTTGACATAACAAAATAATGTAAACATACATGCGTAATACAACTAGTGTATCCTGAATAACACGATTTATGGTACAGGTTTACCGTTTTATCTCACAGTTGTGCCTATATATTTGTAGACTATTCTTAGTTAAATTATCTCTAACCGACATTATCTCGCATTTAGTATTGACTCCGATGACAAAACAAACGTCAATTCAGGAGCATGGATGACCGTTATATGAAATCATACTTTCAATCCACAAAAACACTGTTTATTGATTCAATGTTAGTGTTCTAATTTATTCGGAAGAATTTGTAGTAACAATGCATTTATACGTGAAAAAATGCATTTTGTTTGCTTTTTGCGATGTAATTTTGTTTAAGGAAAGGGATTCGAATAAGTTACTATGTAACTTCCCCCCCAATCCTAACTGTGCTGTTGCAACAATTCCTGTGTTATGTACCATTCTTGAATAAAATATTGTTTAAACTAACCATTCATAGCAACACGTTCTCTACGTACTAGCATTTGAAGATATCATTTATTTACAACAATAAATGTGTTCTATATAATGTTGGAGTCACGAAATCGCGATAAAAAAGATAGACGAAGCTGCATGTAGCTGAACCTGCATGTAGCCGAAACTGCATGTA
Source organism: Archivesica marissinica (assembly GCA_014843695.1). NCBI lineage: Eukaryota > Metazoa > Mollusca > Bivalvia > Venerida > Vesicomyidae > Archivesica > Archivesica marissinica. The sequence continues at coordinate 13,283,807 of CM026387.1, forward strand.
GCCGAAACTGCATGTAGCCGAAACTGCATGTAGCCGAATCGCCGAAACTGCATGTAGCCGAAACTGCATGTAGCCGAAACTAGCCGAAACTGCATGTAGCCGGAACTGCATGTAGCCGAAACTGCATGTAGCCGAAACTAGCCGAAACTGCATGTAGCCGGAACTGCATGTAGCCGAAACTGCATGTAGCCGGAACTGCATGTAGCCGAAACTAGCCGAAACTGCATGTAGCCGGAACTGCATGTAGCCGGAACTGCATTAGACGAAACCTCCTAGACTTAATCATATCCAAGCCAGACAGTATTAACCTTATATTTCCGTAAGACTATCTCTCGCATGTTGAGGCTTTCGCCCACACATATAACTTACTGCTCAATTCCGCTACAAAAATTTCAATCTAGACTCAAGATGCTGTCATTTCAGATTCAAGAACGATTGGATTGTGATAGAATCCGAGGGCCGGGATTTTAAATGCGCAATCATAAGCTGGTTCCCAGTTTTCATACATTTCAGGTTTGTTAGCAGATAACCCGCCTACTCCTGTTGATGAGGTACGATATTTTGATATGCAGACTATATATACAATACCATATGAAGAAAGAAAATTTAGATATTGTTTAACTTTAGAAGATGAATTTCACTTTGTTTTAGAATGTCAGCTATATACCGATTTAAGAAAAACACATATTAAGAAATACTTTTGAAGAAATCCAAATGTTCCTAAATTTATTGAATCGATGACCTCAAAAAATGTTATAATAATTAAAGATTTGGCTATGTATATATACAAATCATTTCAAGTCAGAAACAACCTGTTCTATGACTAGTGTTCATATCTCATTATACGTTATACGCTAGCCAATCGTAAACGTTTTGTATTTGCACGTGTTTTTATTTGCGCATTTGCTCTATATAGTTATATTACATATTTACACAAGGCACGCAGTGCCAATGTTCACGTTTGAAAGTATGTAATGTGTATATAATGTGTACTCATGGGTATATTGCCCATTGTATTTCGAAATAAACTCTTGTATAAACTCTTGTATAATTTGAAGCGCATGCACTTTATCGTAGAGGAATCATTCCCGATGTAATTACTTTATAATAACTGTTCATGATTGTCAGAAAATAGCTAATATGCAAAAGTACATCCAACCACTGATGAATACAAAACCCAAGCAGTGACAGAGCAATTAGTTTATACAAATTTATTTTAGCTTGATTCCGAAACAAGTTATTTCAACTTATATTAATCACTCTCGAGACCTCATTCCTGGTGGAATCCATCGCCACGAGGGAGAGAGAAGAGGCAACGTGGAATTGCAATGCCTTGCCTAAGAGCACAATCGTAACGGCTCCAGCGGGTCTCGAACTCCGGACCTTTCGCACCTGAGGCGAACGCGCATCCATTGCGCTATCACGACTTCCACAGAGCAATTGCCATCATCCACTGTTTGGAACTGAAAACTCAATCACTCATTGGAAATCATAACAAAAATGGATCGAGCATACAGTAAATAAAACTAATCTATAAGGTGATAATTTTAAAGCAGAATTGTTACATCAGACCTACGAAAGACATTCAAATTCCTATATGTAACACAACAACCAGTCTTTGCGTAATAAACTTAATCAGTCAGCATGGCGATGATGCTTTGTAAGGCGCGGCATATCCTGTCATATTCAGCAGAGACAGAAAATAATTCACATGAATATACATCTGTGCCAGAAACATCAGAATGGCGCCTTAAAGGCAGAATTATATCGAGGCATACTCTCCGGAATATAGCCGCAATTATTGTCAAGAGAGATGCACGGTGTAATGAAGTTAATCCGTTAACACGAATGTTTTGTAAGACGCGGATGATCGTGTGAGATTCATCAGCTAATCAGTGTACATGGACACATCACTTTGTCTGGTACATGGAAATGGCTCCGTGGACGAACATAATTAAATCGGATTGTATTCTTGGAAAATGTATTACACTCACTGTGAGGCATATAAACCCGTGAACACGTATAGCCGTAAAGTCATCCAGTCTCACGAGGACACTGTAAAGGTAATAGAAATTACGGAAACTATTCCAGAAGACGAGATCCAAGAAACGAATAAAGTAGTAATGCATTAGGACAGTGGTGTCATCATTTTGAGACTTCCAACAAGATATACATATCTACAATGATTCGAGGGAAAGAACGACAGTAAGGTTGTAACACAAATTGAATAAAAAAACAGTATAAACTTTATTTATTTTACAACAATTGCCAAGCGAGGCAAGGAGAAGAATTATATAAGACTGTCTTCCATTCTAATCCTGTTCCTGTATTCTGATTATGTGTGATTGTTCAATATGTATTATATTGGGAAATAAAATATGTTTAAACTAAGCGAGGCAAGCACTAACAACCTTTATTAATGGAAGTCGTGATAGCGCAGTTATAAGGCATCCGTTACGATTGTGCCCTTAGGCAAGGCATTTAAATTCCACGTTGCCTCTTCTCTCTCCCTCGTAGTGATGGATTCCATCAGGAATGAGGTCTCGAGAGTGATTAATATATGTTGTAAGAACTTGTTTCGCAATCGAGCTATAATAAAGTTGTATAAACTAACCTTTATAAATCACTTATATTTGTTGGGACGAAACCGTTTTCAAATTATGAAAAAGAAGAATCTGTTATTAAGACATAAACTTATTCAGTTTATGGTCTACAAACAAATCAATCTCGTATTGGTTGGTATTTACGTTTATGTATCGTCGCTACTGGGGTGTCAAATTATTACATGTCAGGAAGCTATTCAATTGACTTGCGTGGTTCTACCCGGGTGCCCGTCTCGGTCTTCCTCCGCTGTCACAGATTATTCTCAAGACTGAGAAACATGGCATTAAATGCTGGGACGTCTTTGTTAATCTAGAAGAGTATGCTTAATGTATGTATAAATTACTTATATATTTATAATCGTAAACTAAGTATGCATTATATGCATCGACTAACATTTTTATTAGTTATGAAACTCTTAAAGCGACACTACGTCAGTGAACACACATTTCTACAGAATGTATTTTCCTATTATATGGTATAATTGTTTTCCAAATATTTGCCTCAAATACTGAGTATTTCAACTAATAAACAAACGTCATATACGCGGTTTGTTGACATAACAAAATAATGTAAACATCCATGCATAATACAACTAGTGTATCCCGAATAACACGATTTTTGTTACAGATTTACCGTTATAATTATCTCATATTTGTGCCTATTTATTCATAGACTATTCTTAGTTAAATTATCTCCAAACGACATTATCTCGCGTTTAGTATTGACTCCGATGACAAACAAACGTCAATTCAGGAGCATGGATGGCCGTTATATGAAATCATACTTTCAATCCACAAAAACACGGTTTATTGATTCAATGTTAGTGTTCGAGTGTATTCGAAAGAATGTGTAGTAGCAATGCATTCATACGTGAAAAAGATGCATTGTATTGCTTGTTGAGATGTAATGTCGCTTTAAACAATATTTTCTATAGTCTATTACAATCACGTGACGTGATATGAGCGTACATTTCGGGGGGGGGGGATCTGTCACGTATTGCTTTCAAATCTTCATTTAATTACTCTCTGATGATGTTTTTAATACAATTTGCCCGTGGAATATTCAATTAATCTGATTAAGCCGAGTACGTAGGAGAGAAAGGTCACATATAGTACGTCACAATAGTACACGAGGATATATACTGGTCGTGTATCGACATTTTGCAAGCAGGGAACAAAAACGCAAGATAAAATAAAATCGGTGGACCGCAGAACAGAACAGTTGTTTAATTACAAGACTTGTACTGGTCCACCGCGATGTGTGAAATATGTATATAAACTGAAAACCAATACAATAAGCACGATATAGGTGACAACCGTGTTATTGTGTGTTTTACGTTTAGTTATCGTCGCTACCGGTCGCCCATATGAGCGACGCCTCCTGAAGAGATTAGTTATTTTAGATGTTGGAGGATAGTGTATGATACAGACAGAGACCCATTCCAGAATCTCCTCTGGTTCTGTTATGTGCACGGTGTAAAGCACCGACACGAGCACTCGGTTTAACGTCCCATCTGAAAGACTGTTAATTTTATTAGGGTCAGACGGGAGATCGAACCTGCGATCCCTGGATTACCAGTCCAGCGTGTTACCACTGGACTACATATCCGTCTGTGATATAGGTGATTCGGGTAGTTGGTATCGGCCAGGTATAATGAGATACAATCACTTAGTCAAAATAAAAGCGTGTTTCACTATATCTTAGTGTAATAGTATCTTCCTCCATATCACGTAGGCCATAAAATGTCACATATATTACGTCACAATAGTACACGAGGATATATACTGGTCGTGTATCGACAAGCAGGGAACAAAAACGCAGGTGCGAAAGGTCCGGAGTTCGAGCCGCGCTGGAGCCGTTACGATTGTGCCCTTAGGCAAGGCATTTAAAATTCCACGTTGCCTCTTCTCTCTCCCTCGTGGCGATGGATTCCATCAGGAATGAGGTCTCGAGAGTGATTAATATAAGTTGAAATAACTTGTTTCGCAATCGAGTTAAAATAAATTTGTATAAAAAAACGCAAGATAAAATAACATCGGTGGAACACAGAACAGAACTCAACAGAACAGTTGTTTAACTGGTTTAAACAATATTGTATTCAATAATGGTACATAACATAGGAATAGTTGCAATAGCATAGCTGTTTAGTGAGAGACATCTCTAATTTTCTATTACCTCCCTTGGCAGATAAAGTCTGATTTATTCCAAAATGAGAATAGGTTCTTTCAGCTAAAATTCTTTGTTTTTACTGTTGTTTCCTAACCAGATGTTGCGGTATGATAATTGTGATTTTATCAAAATCGTGTTAATTAAGATAGCATTGTTTTACAAATAAGTACCCATTGCATACGCTGTACGAGATCTGTCGAGATATAGTAATTTAATAATCATATAAAGCGATAGTGTAATAAAATTGCTAGCTTTGTTGTGCAAAGGAAACAACGCTAAAAACAGAGGAAATCACTTAATAGGGCCTATCTATTTTTAGGGAGTATTCTGGGGCAGTAACTGACCGATGTCTCTCATTACATGACTTGTAGGAAAGCAGTTTACTAATATTGCTAGAACTTGTTGCCCAACCCATTTTGCATTGTATCACATATAATGAATGTTAATTCTATATGTACTATATATGTAAAATAGCAAATAAAATATGATTAAACAAATAAACAAGACTTGTATATAGTACATCGTCGAAAAGCCTAATATATTTAACATAATTAACTGGTCATGTGATATATCATATCATAATAGTTAACAATATTCGTGTCATTTCATCCAGTTTAACAATAACGTATCTATCAGTATATTACTGATTACAAATTAGGGTAAAGAGGATGCACATAATATCAATAATCAAAATATATACGTTGTTTTCTACATCCTATGTTGTTTCACGCATGCGCGCTGTGCGTGTTTACATTTCGTGTGTTGATCGCGTATACGACGGTTTAAATTTATTGGAATTTTATCGTTTCTGAGCGACGTTTTCGATTTTTGTAAACACACATACATTAGTATTTATATTTTACCCAAAACATCCTTTATTACGATGTAATGCTGATTTAAATACGCATTTGGTTATATGGCAATATGTTTCATAATATATTAAATAAGCATTTGGCTATATGGCAATATGTTTCATAATATATTAAATAAGCATTTGGCTATATGGCAATATGTTTCATAATATATTAAATAAGCATTTGGCTATATGGCAATATGTTTCATAATACTGCACTGCTACCAAGACTGATCTGGCCATTGATGTTGTATGAGGTAGCCAGTACGACAGTGGAAGCCCTGGAGAGAACAACCAGTCGACACCTCAGGAAATGGCTAGGAGTACCCCCAAGCTTCACCAGTATTGGACTCTACGGGAAGAGTAACAAACTACAGCTCCCACTATCTTCACTGGTGGAAGAATTCAAGACGGCCAAGACAAGACTTGTGTTGACTCTGAGGGATTCTCCGGACCAACTTATCCGTGAGGCAGGGATCGTAACCCGTAGCAGCAGGTAATGGTCAGCGACAGAATCTGTGAACCAGGCCGAGAGCACGCTCAAGCACAAAGACATTGTGTGAGTGACTGCTGTTGGACGTCAAGGAATCGGTGCAACAAAGACGGTGCTGTGGAGCAGATCAAACCAGAAGGAGAGGCGAGCCATGATCCAGTCAGCAATCAGGAGAGCATAGGAACATGCCAGACAAGCAAGGGCGGTGGAAATGGGAGCGCAGGGAGCATGGACTACGTGGAACACCACACACAGGAAGCTGACCTGGGAAGACATCTGGAAGTATGAGCCACTGAGGTTTTCATTTCTACTTAGGTCCTCCTAGGTATATGTCCTCCTACCATCCCCAGCGAACCTGTGCCGATGGGGACTCACGGATGATCCCAAATGCAGCTTATGTGACAGAACAGGCACACTAGAGCATGTCCTGTCATCCTGTTCTACATCACTGACACAGGGCAGATACAGATGGAGACACGACTCAGTCCTCAGGGAGTTGGCTGACTGGCTGGAGAAAGAGCGGAAGAAGGAACGTGGTAAACATCACCACCATGGGCACATCGCCTTTGTTAAGCCGGGTGAGACCAGGAAGACACAGACACCACACAAGTCATCGATTCTGGATGGCACAACAGGCTGGAACATGGAGGTTGACCTTGGGAAGAGACTTGTTTACCCCGACGTGGTCCAGACGACCCAACGGCCAGACATCGTACTGTGGTCCAAGACAGGGAAGAAGCTCATCGTCATTGAGCTGACAGTACCATGGGAGACAAGGTGCGAAGAGGCCTACGAAAGGAAGAAGGCGAAGTATACAGAGCTTCTGGAACTCTGCAAGCAACGAGGTTGGCGTACTTGGCTGTTCCCAGTAGAAGTAGGCACGAGAGGCTTCTGTTCCCAGTCCGTCTGCAGACTGATGACAGCAATTGGAACTACTGGTAGAGAGAAAAGGATGGCTATCCAGAGACTGGGCCAAGCAGCTGAACGGGCTTCAAGCTGGCTGTGGCTGAGGCGAGAGGAGAAGAGCTGGAAGCAATCAACCAACGCGCAGTGACTGAACACCACTGTGGGCTCACCGCCACCAGAGTGTCCATGGAATTAAAGGGCCGAAACACTCAAGGACGGCGGCATCCATGCTGATGATGTTGGTTGAGAAGCAGTCTACATTCCATATAGACTGTATTATATCACAATAAGCATTTGGCTATATGGCAATATGTTTCATAATATATTAAATAAGCATTTGGCTATATGGCAATATGTTTCATAATATATTAAATAAGCATTTGGCTATTTGGCAATATGTTTCATAATATATTAAATAAGCATTTGGCTATATGGCAATATGTTTCATAATATATTAAATAAGCATTTGGCTATATGGCAATATGTTTCATAATATATTAAATAAGCATTTGGCTATATGGCAATATGTTTCATAATATATTAAATAAGCATTTGGCTATATGGCAATATGTTTCATAATATATTAAATAAGCATTTGGCTATATGGCAATATGTTTCATAATATATTAAATAAGCATTTGGCTATATGGCAATATGTTTCATAATATATTAAATAAGCATTTGGCTATATGGCAATATGTTTCATAATATATTAAATAAGCATTTGGCTATATGGCAATATGTTTCATAATATATTAAATAAGCATTTGGCTATATGGCAATATGTTTCATAATATATTAAATAAGCATTTGGCTATATGGCAATATGTTTCATAATTTAATGCTTATTTCCCATAGCTGGACAAGTTACATAACACATTCTTATCAGTTCATTTTAGCAATTCTAAAAAGGTATACATTTTGGGCTTAGAAATGTAATATTATTTAACTTTGGGGCAGGCCGAAACTTTGGGGCGGGCCGAAACTAGAGTTGTTAAAACTTGTGGCCCAACCCTTTTGCTTCTCCATATATATACATACTGATAATGTTTGTACCATATATCTTATTTAATTCATCCATACCATGTTTGTAAATTTGAGTTGTATTGTACATTGAATATAAAGAATGCAATAAAATATCATTAAATAAACTAATATTTATGAATGTACTTTTGGCGTAAATTACTAAAACATGAACATATGCATATAAAATGAAATTCGTCTTCTATGTGTAATTGGTTACAGTAGTTACAATATATTTGATCTCTCGGTGTTCTATTTGTTGCATAGCGTCCAGTTTGCAATCTTATAGGATGAACTGATAATCTCAACCTACTAATAAATAAAATATGGTTCCGTGACAGAACGTCTAGATAACTCTCATAACATAATTTATTTTTAAATAGTCTATGACTATCCAGGACTGGACTTCAATACAAATTTCCAAACAATTCCTGGGTAAATGTATCAATGATACGATGCTTGAATATATAGCAAAATGCCTTCAGTTACTATTCTGTACAGTTTTATTTGACAAAATAAATAAAATTATTGATCAGTTACAACTTTTGTTCATTTATGCACTAGATTGATATTTTCTATAAAAAATAACGTCATCACCCCTTACGCGGGAGGAAATTTCGAAAGCCAAATGCAGCGGAGAGCACCGCGTTTGAAGAAAATACTCCTTTGATTCTCGTCTAAAATGATTAGAAGTAAGTCGTGTTAGAATCGAAATAATAAGTATCAACCGTGGTATATCGCAGAATAACCCGAGTTTGAAGTTCTTATGCGTAGAAATATATCACGAAGGCCGAAGTTAACCTGTGTTAGTGGTCACCTCCATTAAGCGGCCAACCTGTATTAAGCAGCCAGTTTTCAGATTCCAAATCGGTTGTTTTATATATATTTGACCTCTATTAAGCAGCCACCTGTGCTAAGCAGCCATTTTCTCTGACTCCCTTGGCTGGCTGCTTAAGACAGGTTTGACTTATATAAATACGCTTCAATGTAGATTTCAGTATTTTGATTGGATAAAGGTACAGTAAATAAATAGTTATAGCTCCGGGCTAATCAGGGTATACACTGAACCGAATTTCTAAACGTCCACCTAATAAATTGTGAGCTTAGGGTAACGGGTCTGTGTATTAGTCCAAATATTGGTAGTCTATTGTTAGCCACCATACTCTATCAATGTACACTAAGAAAGCACCAATTTATTGTCATGGCTGACCAAGCGGAACGGAAGGTTCGAATCCTAAGTTTTGGCATGAGAACCACGTGCACGGCATGGTGAGTGCTCAATTTGATTGCAATGTATTCTATGTGCGACCCATAACCGAAAAAAACAGAAAATATGGCGAGAATAACCATTGAGGAAAGCGGGCGAGCCGTCGGTATGCTTGATACAGGCACTTCTATCAGATATGTATGTTCAGCATTGTAATTAAATTCGATATTTCAAGTACATTTTGTAATGAATCATACAATGTCATATTTTAATATCATTCTAAATCATTTCCATCGTGTTTCCAGGTTGCACGACTTTTCAACAGACGGCATTCTACTATGGTCTTTACTTGTTGATTGTCTTCAACTGTTATACAACATCAGGTGGACGTTTAGAAATTCAGTTCAGTGTATAGCAAAACGCCTTCATATCAGTAACGTTATTATTGTAAAACACATAGATATTACACATATAACACAAAACCATTGCTATTCAGCAAAGATTTTACAGTACATACCCAGTTTTTACAACCTCTAGTGCAATCATACAGTCCTTGTTGGTACAATGCTCTGATTATTATAATGTCGGATTATTTAATTTTACACCACTGTTTTATTATTTTAACATACAGTATAAACAAAGCACAACGACCGAGTTCGTCATATACGCCGGCTGTACATGTATTTAATCTAACATTCAATATTCGTTTAAAGAACTTCAAAGGAATCTTTTCGATTTCCTTGGACATGGTATAGCCCCATATCTCTGCCGAGTAGTTCAGACTGTTCTAACAAATGCATACCAATAATATTATGTTATATGTTATATTTCGGGTTTTACGCCTGCATCAGCACCATTTTGGGCTATATCGCCGGCGGGCAGTTTACCTAGCAACACCTTTCCCGGGCAGGCTCCAGTGATTAACCAGTACTTGGGTGCACCAACCACAGTAAGAAACTGCCAACTTTTTCATATAAATGAGACACGGTCTGAGCGGGGCTCGAATCCGCTACCAATAATATAATTATTTTATTTATAGGTGCGATCCCCCGTCTGGCCCTAATAAAATTAACAGTCTTTCAGATGGGACATTAAACCAAGGTCTCGAGTCGGTGCTTTACACCGTGCTCGTATAAGAACCAGAGGATACTCTGGAATGGGGCTCTGTCTGTATCATTGCACTATCCTCCAAAAATCTAAGATGACGAATCTCTTCAGGAGGCGTCGCTCATATGGGCAACCGGTAGCGACGATAAATAAACGTAAAACACACATTTTTTTTGGTGTTTGTGTGTTGTTGTTGTTTGTTGTTTTGTTGTGTTGGTGTTTTTTTTTTGTTTTGTTTGGTGTGTGTTTGTGGTGGGTTGTTTGTTGTTGTTTTTTTTGTGTTGGTTTGTGTTTTGGTTTGTTTTTGGTTGTGTGTTGTGGGTTTTGTTTTTTTTTTTGGGGATATGTAGTCCAGTGGTAACACGCTGGACTGGTAATCCAGGGATCGCAGGTTCGATCCCCCGTCTGACCCTAATAAAATGAACAGTCTTTCATGTGGGACGTTAAACCGAGGTCTCGTGTCGGTGCTTTACACCGTGCACGTAAAAGAACCAGAGGAGATTCTGGAATGGGTCTATGTCTGTATCATTGCACTATCCTCCAACATCTAAAATAACGAACCTCTTCAGGAGGCGTCGCTCATATGGGCAACCGGTAGCGACGATAAATAAACGTAAAACACACATAAAATATTCATTCATTTAATAGCAGTACTCTGAGCATTACCAGCCTTTAATAATTTAGCAGCAGCCAAACAACTTGCCTAAATCTTTGCTCAGATTTGCAAAATATTATTGAAGCATTTGCAAAATAGTTTTTAAAATCAGGTACAGATATGTTGGAAATGGCTTTTCGTCTGCTTTTCTTAAAATATTTCCAAAATTCTTTCGGTTTTGTAGATTTTATTCCATATCGGCTAACTTCTTAAATTCGTACAATTTCTTCTTTTTTATGAACAATACTTTTATAATCCTGTTTATTACGGGAAACGATATCTGGGTCAAGATAAAGGGAACACGTAAACGTGATGACATAATCGGAATCCTCGTGGTTGGTTGGATGTATGTATGTATGTTCCATTAATGTCAAACCCCTTGCGGGGACCTAGACATGTTTTCCTGGTCAGGCTTAGCCGACAAAAGTGGTTAACCAATACTAAGCAATGTGTGTGAAGTGCCTTGCTCAATGGCACTACATACGTGGCCTGACCGAGTATCGAACCCGGGACCGCTCGATTCCAAATCCGACGCTCTACCACTGGACCACGGACGCCACACTGGTGGTTGATTTAGTGGGAAATGTGTATTTATACTTGAATCTAGGAGCACTCTTTCAAAAGTTATGTTTTCAAGATGGTGCTGGCGGCCATCTTGGATATTTTGGTCAAAATGATGTTTTAGCATCAAACTGATGTCAGAATCGGAATCCTCGTGTTTGATTTAGTTGAAAAGATGTATGTATACTTGATTCTAGGTGCACTGGTTCAAAAGTTAATTTTTCAAGATGGGACCGGCGGCCATTTTGGATTTGGCCCCCTAGTAAAGAATGCCGGCATTTGTGCCAGGGGCCGGGTTTCTAAATTGTTTATAAGGTCCATAGAAGTCAAATCAATCGTCAAAACATGTTAGCCGGAGAATAGTCTCGGGTTTGAGATTCGGGACCCAACTATACATTTGCAAAAGTGTAACCTACTAGCATCTGTTTTACAATTGTTAAAAAATCGCAATGCATCTAAATAAAAATGTCTTGACATCAACACATTCTCCGTCAAACCATTCAGCATCATTAACAATATATTTATTTGCAAATATAGGCTTATGACTGTTACTGTACGTTTAGGATAACTTGACAGTGACGTCACTCAATAAAAGTAAAGTAAAGTGTTTGTTTATTATAGTGTCACCCCTATTTAAAGGGCCAGCCACTTCTGACTTAGGAGACACCTCTTTTTATGAATATCCCGAATCCTATGCTTGTATGTCAGACGCCAGGCTGGTAGACAATCGGTAACCATTATTTAACTAGCTGGCGGCTCACCAACCGGCCATATCAGAACGAACCCCTGATTCGAACCGTCGACCTCCTGCTCCGTAGGCGGACGCCTTAACCACTGGGCCACGGAGACGTATGTAATCCCGTTGGCTATGTCCACAACACAAGACAGGTAAATCGACTATTAAAAATGTGTTCAAACTTTCGAACGTTTAACCAATTTCGCTACGCACCCGTGCGCTAATCAGTAAGCGGTGTTTCGGGTTAAAAATTAAAAATACATTATCATATAACTGTAAATTTACCTGAATTACCTGTACTGATAGGTATAGTACGTCACTGTCAAGCTATCCTAAATGTACAGTAGTATACACATAGTCTATGCATATACAACAAAGATGTTGAAATACTATATTAACAGACAACTACGTCACCTATTAAACTACAGACAATACGTAACACATTTCAAATAGAAATCTGTAGCATGTTGGTGACCAAATGAATATTATGCACACTGGTAAGTGTATTCCTTATTTAAAATCATTATTGCAGTTTTAATTTTAATAATAGTTTCGTATTTCGTTTCGACAAGGGTACTGAATTTGATGATAAGTACATGTGACTTAATTTCTACTCAATACGAATTCTCCTGAATATTATTTATCCACGTGTGCATTATAATGTACACATCTTGGATTACTTGTAGAGTGACTCGGTGGAAGATGTTTATCGCTTACATATGAGGGATTGGTGATCTACTGTCATGTCTGACCGATAGAGATCTCACACCGACTTGCCACATTTCTATTTGTAATCTTCTATGCAATTTTACATTCTGTTTGTATTGATTTCTATGTAAATTATATATGAAAACTTCTTGTTCTGCTCTCCAGTATTGGAGGTAATAAAGGTATAAAGTCTCATCTATCCCATATACATAAGCTATACATTAATACATTATCCCATATACATAAGCTATACATTAATACATTATCCCATATACATAAGCTATACATTAATACATTATTACATATACATAAGCTATACATTAATACATTATCCCATATACATAAGCTATACATTAATACATTATCCCATATACATAAGCTATACATTAATACATTATTACATATACATAAGCTATACATTAATACATTATCCCATATACATAAGCTATACATTAATACATTATCCCATATACATAAGCTATACATTAATACATTATTACATATACATAAACTATACATTAATACATTATTACATATACATAAGCTATACATTAATACATTATTACATATACATAAGCTATACATTAATACATTATCCCATATACATAAACTATACATTAATACATTATTACATATACATAAGCTATACATTAATACATTATCCCATATACATAAACTATACATTAATACATTATCTCATATATAATAAACTATACATTAATACATTATCCCATATACATAAGCTATACATTAATACATTATTACATATACATAAACTATACATTAATACATTATTACATATACATAAGCTATATATTAATACATTATCCCATATACATAAACTATACATTAATACATTATCTCATATACATAAACTATACATTAATACATTATTACATATACATAAGCTATACATTAATACATTATCTCATATACATAAGCTATACATTAAATCATGATCTCATATACATAAGCTATACATTAATACATTATTCCATATACATAAATTGATAATTTCATTAGAAATATTCTTCGTATAATGAAAACTCGTACACATCACATTTTATATCTGTTGCAGGCCACTAGTGTAAGATCTGATCACTGATTTGAAGCACATGACAAACAGAGCCATTGTTTACCCTTTTGTCATTACAATAATGTCGCATTCTCCATAACATATACTATACTTTGTGTGTTTTACGTTTATTTATCGTCGCTACCGGTTGCCCATATGAGCGAGGCCTCCTGAATAGATTAGTCATTTTAGAAGTTTGGAGGATAGTGCAATGATGCAGACAGATACCCATTCCAGGGTCTCCTCTGGTTCTTTTACGTACACGGTGTAAAGCACCGACACGAGACCTCGGTTTAAAGTCCCATCTGAAAGACTGTTAATTTTATTAGGGTCATACGGGGGTGGGGTCTCTCTCGTATTACATGTACGATCCTGCGATCCCTGGATTACCAGACCAGCGTGTTACCACTGGATTACAGATCCATCCGTCTGTAACATATAAACGGATTGAGATGATAATGTAGATGGAATGTATTATATGGGCCGCCTAAACAAACACTCATTCCGGTGGCACTATAAATGCTCTTGGAGTGGATGGGGGTAAACTTGAGAACATTGAGGTAACATTGATGCTAATTATTGGAATGGATTTTTCACATTGATAGAATTTTCATGAAAATCAGTTTACAAGCTTGGTTACTGTGGTAACCAAACAACATTTCCATTAACTTATTATGGGAAAATGGAAAGATGGTAAAAATTGTTTAACGCATGAAACAGTGTTTTGGCATTTTCATTCTCGAAATGTATCTTTGTGATAACTGCATCAGGATCATTGGGATTTAAATGCTTTGCCTAGGCTAAGGGCACAATCGTAACGGCTCCAGCGCGGCTCGAACTTCAGGCCTTTCGCACCTGAATCGAACGCGCTATAACTGCGCCATCACGACTTCCACGTTTGTTTATTAGATGAAATATAACAGTTCATGTGGCAAATATTTGGGAAACAAATTATACAATATGATAGGAAATTCCATTCTGTATTTGTTTACGTTTTTCACCTATTTAGTGTCGCTTTAAGACTAATGAAGATACATTCACAGCGTATACACGAGAGTTTGCATATACATTTACATTTAGTAAACATTATCCGATGCATACACATTTACATTTAGTATACATTATCCTATGAATAGTTGTCATTTTTGCTCATCTTCTCTGTAAAATACATAGCTATAGGTATAGTCTTAGTTTATACAAATTTAGTTTAGCTCGATTGCGAAACAAGTTCTTACAACTTATATTGATCACTCTCGAGACCTCATTCCTGGTGGAATCCATCGCAGTAGATGGAGAGAGAAGAGGCAACGTGGAATTTAAATGCCTAAGGGCACAATCGTAACGGATTCAGCGGCGCTCGAACTCCGGACTGTTCACACCTGAAGCGAACGCGCATCCACTGCGCTATCACGACTTCCACAAGTATAGTCTTCTACAACAGATATGCAAATAACTCATTTACTATTAATTAGAACAACCAATGGGTAAGGAGATATCGGTCAAATGCATGCATATTTATTTCCTAATAGGATACAATATGCTGCAATTCAATTCAATTCAAATTTTATTTATTGTCGATGTTTTTACCAACCACGGGCATACGAGTCACCACCATGGGCGAACTTAGTGAATGCTGAGGTCTCTAACTAGAATGCTAAATGTATATACACGTCATGTTTATAACTCTTCCTATCTTGTATCGCAGACTAGTTTCCATTTAGAATGTGTGTTTTACGTTTATTTATCGTCGCTACCGGTTGCTCATATGAGCGACGCCTCCTGAAGAGATTATTCATTTTAGAATTTTGGAGGGTAGTGCAGTGATACAGACAGAGACCCATTCCAGAGTCTTCTCTGGTTCTTTTACGTGCACGGTGTAAAGCACCGACACGATAGGTTCTTTGCATGTACGATTATGTGTGTGTGTGTTTTACGTTTATTTATCGTCGCTACCGGTTGCCCATATGAGCGACGCCTCCTGAAGATATTAGTCATTTTAGAGGATAGTGCAGTGGTACACACGTAAAGATGTAAAGCACCGACAGGAGACCTCGGTTTAACGTCCCATCTGAAAGACTGTTAATTTTATTAGGGTCAGAATGGAGATCGAACTTGCGATCCCTGGATTACCAGTCCAGTGTGTTACCACTGGACTACAGATCCGTCTGTACGATTATGTGCCCAGAAAAGTGTATATATCGCCCCAGGCAATATCTCCCTGGCTAGCGCAACTTGTTGGGTACGGCACATGTTCGCAGCACTGTCGTACCCCTGAACTCGCATTTTTGCATTAGTGTATGCCTTTCTGTCTCATATTGTCTACGAATGGGGTTTTTTTAGATTACAATGTCGTTGATTTGAATTCCCCTAACAAAACAAATTACTCCAGTATGCATGTATTCTCTTCGTCTCAGAAACAGAGACAGAACGACATTATGGTTACCCCATTCATAAAGCTGTATCTTCCTCGGCACTGTAACCCAACATGATGCTTTATTACATAGCTTCTACAATGTAACCCAACATGATGCTTTATTACATAGCTTCTACAATGTAACCCAACATGATGCTTTATTACATAGCTTCTACAATGTAACCCAACATGATGCTTTATTACATAGCTTCTACACTGTACCCAACATGATGCTTTATTACATAGCTTCTACACTGTAACCCAACATGATGCTTTATTACATAGCTTCTACACTGTAACACAACATGATGCTTTATTACATAGCTTCTACACTGTAACCAACATGATGCTTTATTACATAGCTTCTACAATGTAACACAACATGATGCTTTATTACATAGCTTCTACACTGTAACACAACATGATGCTTTATTACATAGCTTCTACACTGTAACACAACATAATGCTTTATTACATAGCTTCTACAATGTAACACAACATAATGCTTTATTACATAGCTTCTACACATGTAACACAACATGATGCTTTATTACATAGCTTCTACACTGTAACACAACATGATGCTTTATTACATAGCTTCTACACTGTAACACAACATATGCTTTATTACATAGCTTCTACAATGTAACCAACATAATGCTTTATTACATAGCTTCTACAATGTAACACAACATGATGCTTTATTACATAGCTTCTACAATGTAACCAACATGATGCTTTATTACATAGCTTCTACACTGTAACCAACATGATGCTTTATTACATAGCTTCTACACTGTAACACAACATGATGCTTTATTACATAGCTTCTACACTGTAACACAACATGATGCTTTATTACATAGCTTCTACACTGTAACACAACATGATGCTTTATTACATAGCTTCTACAATGTACCCAACATGATGCTTTATTACATAGCTTCTACACTGTACCCAACATGATGCTTTATTACATAGCATCTACAGTGTAACACAACATAACTAACTATCTAACTAACTAACTAACTAACTATCTATCTAACTAACTATCTAACTAACTAACTATCTAAATATCTAACTAACTAACTATCTAACTAAGTAACTATCTAACTAACTAACTATCTAAATATCTAACTAACTAACTATCTAACTAAGTAACTATCTAACTAACTAACTATCTAAATATCTATCTATCTATCTATCTATCTATCTATCTATCTATCTATCTATCTATCTATCTATCTATCTATCTATCTATCTATCTATCTATCTATCTATCTATCTATCTATCTATCTATCTATCTATCTATCTATCTATCTATCTATCTATCTATCTATCTATCTATCTATCTATCTATCTATCTATCTATCTATCTATCTATCTATCTATCTATCTATCTATCTATCTATCTATCTATCTATCTATCTATCTATCTATCTATCTATCTATCTATCTATCTATCTATCTATCTATCTATCTATCTATCTATCTATCTATCTATCTATCTATCTATCTATCTATCTATCTATCTATCTATCTATCTATCTATCTATCTATCTATCTATCTATCTATCTATCCTATCTATCTATCTATCTATCTATCTATCTATCTATCTAATCTATCTTCTACTAACTATCACTACTCATATCTATCTATCTATCTTCTAACTATCTATCTATCTATCTAACTATTATCTACTATCTATCTAACTATCTATCTAACTAATCTAACTATCTAACTAACTAACTAACTAACTAACTACACTAACTAACTAACTAACTAACTAACTAACTAACTAACACTAACTACTAACTAACTAACTAACTAACTAACTAACTAACTAACTAACTAACTAACTAACTAACTAACTAACTAACTAACTAACTAACTAACTAACTAACTAACTAACTAACTAACTAACTAACTAACTAACTAACTAACTAACTAACTAACTAACTGGATTCAATCCTTCCTCTACCTGTCACCGTGTCTGATATCAATGCGTTATCCTCATCAGAATACGATCTATGAACTCATGGTCATGTTTCACCAATACTCTCTGAGAGGTGAACAACTTGTCTAAGGTCGGAGAATAGATTACTTCTTGTATGTCTTGTACTCTATGAGAGCACAAGCATGAATATTAATTCTAATATATGCCGACGATTTCTATAAATGAGGTGCGAAAGGTCCGGAGTTCGAGCCCCGCTGGAGCCGTTACGAGTGTGCCCTTAGGCAAGGCATTTAAATTCCACGTTGCCTCTTCTCTCTCCCTCGTGGCGATGGATTCCATCAGGAATGAGGTCTCGAGAGTGATTAAATATAAGTTGAAAGAACTTGTTTCGCAATCGAGCTAAAATAAATTTGTATAAACTATAAATGATAACATATTAACACGGATATTTCAACAATAATGACATATTAAAAAGAGGTAATACCATGTTAGCACTAATAATGATGATGCTTGGGGGTTTCTTAGCAGTAATTCCGTTCCAGTAAATGGATATGCACAATACAGTGCACCTTGAGACTCAGATAATAAATAAACAACGTTATGTTTGTATTTTGGGGATTTAAAGTCGAACCGCTTAGGTCATATAATCACTCTTCAGCTATTATTGATTACTGATTATAGATTATAGATTATTGATTATTGATGATAGATTATTGATTATAGATTATAGATTATTGATGATAGATTATTGATTATAGATTATAGATTATTGATTATTGATGATAGATTATTGATTATTGACCCCGTTCAAGTATTAGTTCAGACATTTACGGGCAACATGTAGAACCACCGATCCTCCGAGAGCCAACATGATGAAATAATTCGAGACCCAAGTGTTGGGAGCAAGTGAGTTGATGTCAACGACCTTAGCAATGCATGTACTCACCCACATAGCCCCTTAGCGAAAGTTACGATATTCGATAACTCGAATATTTCAAAAGAAATGCAATAACATGTATTTTATCTGCAAAGACAGACGGATGGTCAGGTTGAACGCATGTTGTAGAAGTAGCACAACAGAATGGAGAAGGAATACTGGTGGTTGGAAGGAATACTGGTTGGAAAGAATACTGGTGGTTGGAAGTTGGAAGGAATACTGGTGGTTGGAAGTTGGAAGGAATACTGGTGGTTGGAAGTTGGAAGGAATACTGGTGGTTGGAAGGAATACTGGTGGTTGGAAGAAATACTGGTGGTTGGAAGGTATACTGGTGGTTGGAAGGTATACTGGTGGTTGGAAGGAATACTGGTGGTTGGAAGGAATACTGGTATGATGGAATACTGGTGATTGGAAGGAATACTGGTGGTTGGAAGGAATACTGGTGATTGGAAGGAATACTGGTGGTTGGAAGGAATACTGGTGGTTGGAAGGAATACTGGTGGTTGTAAGGAATACTGGTGGTTGGAAGGAATACTGGTAGAATGGAATACTGGTGATTGGAAGGAATACTGGTGGTAGGATGGAATACTGGTGGTAGGATGGAATACTGGTGGTAGGATGGAATACTGGTGGTAGGAAGGAATACTGGTGGTTGGAAGGTATACTGGTGGTTGGAAGGAATACTGGTGGTTGGAAGGTATACTGGTGGTTGGAAGGAATACTGGTGGTTGGAAGGAATACTGGTGGTTGGAAGGTATACTGGTTGGAAGGAATACTGGTGGTTGGAATGAATACTGGTGGTTGGAAGGTATACTGGTGGTTGGAAGGTATACTGGTGGTTGGAAGGAATACTGGTGGTTGGAAGGAATACTGGTGGTTGGAAGGTATACTGGTGGTTGGAAGGAATACTGGTGGTTGGAAGGAATACTGGTGGTTGGAAGGAATACGATGGTTGGAAGGAATACTGGTGGTTGGAAGGAATACTGGTGGTTGGAAGATACTGGTTGGAAGGAATACTGGTGGTTGGAATGTATACTGGTGGTTGGAAGGTATACTGGTGGTTGGAAGGTATCTGGTGGTTGGAAGGAATACTGATGGTTGGAAGGAATACTGGTGGTTGGAAGGTATACTGGTGGTTGGAAGGAATACTGGTGTTGTAAGGAATACTGGTGGTTGGAAGGAATACTGGTGGTTGGAAGGAATACTGGTGGTTGGAAGGTATACTGGTGGTTGGAAGGAATACTGGTGGTTGGAAGGAATACTGGTGGTTGGAAGGAATACTGGTGGTTGGAGGTGTGTTGAAGGAATACTGGTGGTTGGAAGGTATACTGGTGGTTGGAAGGTATACTGGTGGTTGGAAGTAATATTTGTGGTTGGAAGAAATACTGGTTGGAAGGAATACTGGTTGTTGGAAGGAATACTGATGGTAGGATGGAATACTGATGGTTGGAAGAAATACTGGTTAGAAGGAATACTGGTTGTTGGAAGGTATACTGGTGGTTGGAAGAAATACTGGTTAGAAGGAATACTGGTGGTTGGAAGGTATACTGGTGGTTGGAATGTATACTGGTGGTTGGAAGGAATACTGGTGGTTGGAAGGAATACTAGTGGTTGGAAGGAATACTGATGGTTGGAAGAAATACTGGTTAGAAGGAATACTGGTGGTTGGAAGGAATACTGGTGGTTGGAAGGAATACTGGTGGTTGGAAGGAATACTGGTGGATGGAAGGAATACTGGTGGTTGGAAGGTATACTGGTGATTGGAAGGTATACTGGTGTTTGGAAGGAATACTGGTGGTTGGAAGAAATACTGGTGGTTGGAAGGAATACTGGTGGTTGGAAGGAATACTGCTGGTTGGAAGAAATAATGGTGGTTGGAAGTAATACTGGTGGTTGGAAGGAATACTGGTGGTTGGAAGGTATACTGGTGGTTGGAAGGAATACTGGTGGTTGGAAGAAATACTGGTTAGAAGGAATACTGGTTATTGGAAGGTATACTGGTGGTAGGAAGGAATACTGGTGGTTGGAAGGAATACTGGTGGTTGGAAGGAATACTGGTGGTTGGAAGGAATACTGGTGGTTGGAAGGAATACTGGTGGTTGAAGGAATACTGGTGGTAGGAAGGAATACTGATGGTTGGAAGGAATACTGATGGTTGGAAGGAATACTGATGGTTGGAAGAAATACTGGTTAGAAGGAATACTGATGGTTGGAAGGAATACTGATGTTGAAGGAATACAGGTGGTTGGAAGGAATACTGGTGGTTGGAAGGAATACTGGTGGTTGGAAGGAATATTGGTGGTTGGAAGGAATACTGATGGTTGGAAGGAATACTGATGGTTGGATGGAATACTGGTGGTTGGAAGGAATACTGGTGGTTGGAAGGTATGCTGGTGGTTGGAAGGTATACAGGTGGTAGGAAGGTATACTGGTGATAGGAAGGTATACTGGTGGTTGGAAGGAATGCTGGTGGTTGGAAGGAATACTGATGGTTGGAAGGAATACTGGTGGTTGGAAGGAATACTGATGGTTGGAAGGAATACTGGTGGTTGGAAGGTATACTGGTGGTAGGAAGGAATACTGGTGGTTGGAAGGAATACTGATGGTTGTAAGGAATACTGGTGGTTGGAAGGAATACTGGTTGGAAGGAATACTGGTGGTTGGAAGGAATACTGGTGGTTGGAAGGAATACTGATGGTTGGAGGGAATACTGGTAGTTGGAAGGAATACTGGTGGTTGGAAGGAATACTGGTGGTTGGAAGGAATGCTGATGGTTGGAAGGAATACTAGTAGTTGGAAGCTATACTGGTGGTTGGAAGGAATATTGGTGGTTGGAAGGAATACTGGTGGTTGGAAGGAATACTGGTGGTTGGAAGGAATACTAGTAGTTGGAAGGAATACTGGTGGTTGGAAGGTATACTGGTGGTTGGAAGGAATACTGGTAATACTGGTGGTTGGAAGAAATACTGGATAGAAGGAATACTGGTAGTTGGAAGGAATACTGATGGTTGGAAGGAATACTGATGGTTGGAAGAAATACTGGTTGGAAGGAATACAGGTGGTTGGAAGGAATACTGGTGGTTGGAAGGAATACTGGTGGTTGGAAGGAATATTGGTGGTTGGAAGGTATGCTGGTGGTTGGAAGGTATACAGGTGGTAGGAAGGTATACTGGTGGTTGGAAGGAATGCTGGTGGTTGGAAGGAATACTGATGGTTGGAAGAAATACTGGTGGTTGGAAGGAATACTGATGGTTGGAAGGAATACTGGTGGTTGGAAGGTATACTGGTGGTAGGAAGGAATACTGGTGGTTGGAAGGAATACTGATGGTTGGAAGGAATACTGGTGGTTGGAAGGAATACTGGTTGGAAGGAATACTGGTGGTTGGAAGGAATACTGGTGGTTGGAAGGAATACTGATGGTTGGAGGGAATACTGGTAGTTGGAAGGAATACTGGTGGTTGGAAGGAATACTGGTGGTTGGAAGGAATACTGATGGTTGGAAGGAATACTAGTAGTTGGAAGGTATACTGGTGGTTGGAAGGAATACTGATGGTAGGAAGGAATACTGGTTGTTGGAACGAATAATGGTGGTTGGAAGGTATACTGGTGGTTGGAAGGAATACTGGTGGTTGGAAGGAATACTGGTGGTAGGAAGGAATACTGATGGTTGGAAGGAATACTGATGGTTGGAAGGAATACTGATGGTTGGAAGAAATACTGGTTAGAAGGAATACTGGTGGTTGGAAGGAATACTGATGGTTGGAAGGAATACTGGTGGTTGGAAGGAATACTGATGGTTGGAAGGAATACTGGTGGTTGGAAGGTATACTGGTGGTAGGAAGGAATACTGGTGGTTGGAAGGAATACTGATGGTTGGAAGGAATACTGGTGGTTGGAAGGAATACTGGTTGGAAGGAATACTGGTGGTTGGAAGGATACTGGTGGTTGGAAGGAATACTGATGGTTGGAGGGAATACTGGTAGTTGGAAGGAATACTGGTGGTTGGAAGGAATACTGGTGGTTGGAAGGAATACTGATGGTTGGAAGGAATACTAGTAGTTGGAAGGTATACTGGTGGTTGGAAGGAATACTGATGGTAGGAAGGAATACTGGTTGTTGGAACGAATAATGGTGGTTGGAAGGTATACTGGTGGTTGGAAGGAATACTGGTGGTTGGAAGGAATACTGGTGGTAGGAAGGAATACTGATGGTTGGAAGGAATACTGATGGTTGGAAGGAATACTGATGGTTGGAAGAAATACTGGTTAGAAGGAATACTGGTGGTTGGAAGGAATACTGATGGTTGGAAGGAATACAGGTGGTTGGAAGGAATACTGGTGGTTGGAAGGAATACTGATGGTTGGAAGGAATATTGGTGGTTGGAAGGAATACTGATGGTTGGAAGGAATACTGATGGTTGGATGGAATACTGGTGGTCGGAAGGAATACTGGTGGTTGGAAGGTATGCTGGTGGTTGGAAGGTATACAGGTGGTAGGAAGGAATACTGGTTGGAAGGAATACTGGTGGTTGGAAGGAATACTGGTGGTTGGAAGGAATACTGATGGTTGGAGGGAATACTGGTAGTTGGAAGGAATACTGGTGGTTGGAAGGAATACTGGTTGTTGGAAGGAATACTGATGGTTGGAAGGAATACTTGTGGTTGGAAGGAATACTGGTGGTTGGAAGGAATACTGGTGGTAGGAAGGAATACTGGTTGTTGGAACGAATAATGGTGGTTGGAAAGTATACTGGTGATTGGAAGGTATACTGGTGGTTGGAAGGTATACTGGTGGTTGGAAGGTATACTGGTGGTTGGAAGGAATACTCGTGGTTGGAAGGTATACTGGTGGTTGGAAGGAATACTGGTGGCTGGAAGGAATACTGGTGGTAGGAAGGAATACTGGTGGTTGGAAGGAATACTGGTTGCTGGAAGGAATACTGGTGGTTGGAAGGAATACTGGTGGTTGGAAGGAATACTGGTGGTTGGAAGGAATACTGGTGGTTGGAAGGTATACTAGTGGTTGGAAGGAATACTGATGGTTGGAAGGAATAATGGTGGTTGGAAGGAATACTGGTGGTTGGACGGAATACTGGTGGTTGGAATGTATACTGGTGGTTGGAATGAATACTGTTGGAAGGTATACTGGTGGTTGGAAGGAATACTGGTGGTTGGAAGGAA
Organism: Archivesica marissinica; assembly: GCA_014843695.1. NCBI lineage: Eukaryota > Metazoa > Mollusca > Bivalvia > Venerida > Vesicomyidae > Archivesica > Archivesica marissinica. The sequence continues at coordinate 13,308,393 of CM026387.1, forward strand.
TACTGATGGTTGGAAGGAATACTAGTGGTTTTGAAGGAATACTGATGGTTGGAAGGAATACTGGTGGTTGGAAGGAATACTGGTGGTTTGAAGGAATACTGGTGGTTGGAAGGTATACTGGTGGTTGGAATGTATACTGGTGGTTGGAAGGAATACTGGTGGTTGGAAGGAATACTAGTGGTAGGAAGGAATACTGGTGGTTGGAAGGAATACTGGTGGTTGGAAGGAATACTGGTGGTTGAAAGGTATACTGGTGGTTGGAAGGAATACTGGTAATACTGGTGGTTGGAAGAAATACTGGATAGAAGGAATACTGGTAGTTGGAAGGAATACTGATGGTTGGAAGGAATACTGATGGTTGGAAGAAATACTGGTTGGAAGGAATACAGGTGGTTGGAAGGAATACTGGTGGTTGGAAGGAATACTGGTGGTTGGAAGGAATACTGGTGGTTGGAAGGAATACTGATGGTTGGAAGGAATACTGATGGTTGGATGGAATACTGGTGGTTGGAAGGAATACTGGTGGTTGGAAGGTATGCTGGTGGTTGGAAGGTATACAGGTGGTAGGAAGGTATACTGGTGATAGGAAGGTATACTGGTGGTTGGAAGGAATGCTGGTGGTTGGAAGGAATACTGATGGTTGGAAGAAATACTGGTGGTTGGAAGGAATACTGATGGTTGGAAGGAATACTGGTGGTTGGAAGGTATACTGGTGGTAGAAGGAATACTGGTGGTTGGAAGGAATACTGATGGTTGGAAGGAATACTGGTGGTTGGAAGGAATACTGGTTGGAAGGAATACTGGTGGTTGGAAGGAATACTGGTGGTTGGAAGGAATACTGATGGTTGGAGGGAATACTGGTAGTTGGAAGGAATACTGGTGGTTGGAAGGAATACTGGTGGTTGGAAGGAATACTGATGGTTGGAAGGAATACTAGTGTTGGAAGGTATAATGGTGGTTGGAAGGAATACTGGTGGTTGGAAGGTATACTGGTGGTTGGAAGGAATACTGGTGGTTGGAAGGAATACTGGTGGTTGGAAGGTATACTGGTGGTTGGAAGGAATACTGGTGGTTGGAAGGAATACTGGTGGTTGGAAGGAATACTGGTGGTTGGAAGGAATACTGGTGGTTGGAAGGAATACTGGTTGTTGGAAGGAATAATGGTGGTTGGAAGGTATACTGGTGGTTGGAAGGAATACTGGTGGTTGGAAGGAATACTGGTGGTTGGAAGGAATAATGGTGGTTGGAAGGTATACTGATGATTGGAAGGTATACTGGTGATTGGAAGGTATACTGGTGGTTGGAAGGTATACTGGTGGTTGGAAGGTATACTGGTGGTTGGAAGGAATACTCGTTGTTGGAAGGTATACTGGTGTTTGGAAGAAATACTGGTGGTTGGAAGGAATACTGGTGGTTGGAAGGAATACTGGTGGTTGGAAGAAATAATGGTGGTTGGAAGTAATACTGGTGGTTGGAAGGAATACTGGTGGTTGGAAGGTATACTGGTGGTTGGAAGGAATACTGGTGGTTGGAAGAAATACTGGTTAGAAGGAATACTGGTTATTGGAAGGTATACTGGTGGTAGGAAGGAATACTGGTGGTTGGAAGGAATACTGGTGGTTGGAAGGAATACTGGTGGTTGGAAGGAATACTGGTGGTTGGAAGGAATACTGGTGGTTGGAAGGAATACTGGTGGTAGGAAGGAATACTGATGGTTGGAAGGAATACTGATGGTTGGAAGGAATACTGATGGTTGGAAGAAATACTGGTTAGAAGGAATACTGTGGTTGAAGGAATACTGATGGTTGGAAGGAATACAGGTGGTTGGAAGGAATACTGGTGGTTGGAAGGAATACTGGTGGTTGGAAGGAATATTGGTGGTTGGAAGGAATACTGATGGTTGGAAGGAATACTGATGGTTGGATGGAATACTGGTGGTTGGAAGGAATACTGGTGGTTGGAAGGTATGCTGGTGGTTGGAAGGTATACAGGTGGTAGGAAGGTATACTGGTGATAGGAAGGTATACTGGTGGTTGGAAGGAATGCTGGTGGTTGGAAGGAATACTGATGGTTGGAAGGAATACTGGTGGTTGGAAGGAATACTGATGGTTGGAAGGAATACTGGTGGTTGGAAGGTATACTGGTGGTAGGAAGGAATACTGGTGGTTGGAAGGAATACTGATGGTTGGAAGGAATACTGGTGGTTGGAAGGAATACTGGTTGGAAGGAATACTGGTGGTTGGAAGGAATACTGGTGGTTGGAAGGAATACTGATGGTTGGAGGGAATACTGGTAGTTGGAAGGAATACTGGTGGTTCGAAGGACTACTGGTGGTTGGAAGGAATACTGGTGGTTGGAAGGAATACTGGTGGTTGGAAGGAATACTGGTGGTTGGAAGGTATACTGGTGGTTGGAAGGTATACTGGTGGTTGGAATGAATACTGGTGGTTGGAAGGTATACTGGTGGTTGGAAGGTATACTGGTGGTTGGAAGGTATACTGGTGGTTGGAAGGTATACTGGTGGTTGGAAGGTATACTGGTGGTTGGAAGGAATACTCGTGGTTGGAAGGTATACTGGTGGTTGGAAGGAATACTGGTGGCTAGAAGGAATACTGGTGGTAGGAAGGAATACTGGTGGTTGGAAGGAATACTGATGGTTGGAAGGAATACTGATGGTTGGATGGAATACTGGTGGTTGGAAGGAATACTGGTGGTTGGAAGGTATGCTGGTGGTTGGAAGGTATACTGGTGGTAGGAAGGTATACTGGTGGTAGGAAGGTATACTGGTGGTTGGAAGGAATACTGGTGGTTGGAAGGAATACTGATGGTTGGAAGAAATACTGGTGGTTGGAAGGAATACTGATGGTTGGAAGGAATACTGGTGGTTGGAAGGTATACTGGTGGTAGGAAGGAATACTGGTGGTTGGAAGGAATACTGGTGGTTGGAAGGAATACTGGTGGTTGGAAGGAATACTGGTTGGAAGGATACTGGTGGTTGGAAGGAATACTGGTGGTTGGAAGGAATACTGATGGTTGGAAGGAATACTGGTGGTTGGAAGGAATACTGGTGGTTGGAAGGAATACTGGTGGTTGGAAGGAATACTGGTGGTTGGAAGGAATACTGGTGGTTGGAAGGTATACTGGTGGTTGGAAGGAATACTGGTGGTTGGAAGGAATACTGGTGGTTGGAAGGAATACTGGTGGTTGGAAGGAATACTGGTGGTTGGAAGGAATACTGGTGGTTGGAAGGAATACTGGTGGTTGGAAGGAATACTGGTGGTTGGAAGGAATACTGGTGGTTGGAAGGAATACTGGTGGTAGGAAGGAATACTGGTGGTTGGAAGGAATAATGGTGGTTGGAAGGTATACTGGTGGTTGGAAGGAATACTGGTGGTTGGAAGGAATACTGGTGGTTGGAAGGAATACTGGTGGTTGGACGGAATACTGGTGGTTGGAAGGAATACTGGTGGTTGGAAGGTATACTGGTGGTTGGAAGGAATACTGGTGGTTGGAAGGAATACTGGTGGTTGGAAGGTTGTTGGAAGGAATACTGGTGGTTGGAAGGAATACTGGTGGTTGGAAGGAATACTGGTGGTTGGAAGGAATACTGGTGGTTGGAAGGAATACTGGTGGTTGGAAGGAATACTAGTGGTTGTGAAGGAATACTGATGGTTGGAAGGAATACTGGTGGTTGGAAGGAATACTGGTGGTTGGAAGGAATACTGGTGGTTGGAAGGAATACTGGTGGTTGGAAGGAATACTGGTTGGAAGGAATACTGGTGGTGGAAGGAATACTGGTGGTTGGAAGGAATACTGGTTGGAAGGTATACTGGTGGTTGGACGGAATATGGTGGTTGGAAGGAATACTGGTGGTTGGAAGGAATACTGTGGTTGGAAGGAATACTGGTGGTGGAAGGAATACTGGTGGTTGGAAGGAATACTGGTGGTTGGAAGGAATACTGGTGGTTGGAAGGAATACTGTGGTTGGAAGTATACTGGTGGTTGGAAGGAATACTGGTGGTTGGAAGGAATACTGGTGGTTGGAAGGAATACTGATGGTTGGAAGGAATACTGATGGTTGGAAGGAATACTGGTGGTTGGAAGGAATACTGGTGGTTGGAAGGAATACTGGTAATACTGGTGGTGGAAGGAATACTGGTGGTTGGAAGGTATACTGGTGGTTGGAAGGAATACTGGTGGTTGGAAGGAATACTGGTGGTTGGAAGGAATACTGGTGGTTGGAAGGAATACTGGTGGTTGGAAGGAATACTGGTGGTTGGAAGGAATACTGGTGGTTGGAAGGAATACTGGTGGTTGGAAGGAATACTGGTTGGAAGGAATACTGGTGGTTGGAAGGAATACTGGTGGTTGGAAGGAATACTGTTGGTTGGAAGGTATACTGGTGGTAGGAAGGAATACTCGTGGTAGGAAGGAATACTAGTGGTAGGAAGGAATACTGATGGTTGGAAGGAATACTGGTGGTTGGAAGGAATACTGGTGGTTGGAAGGTATACTGGTGGTTGGAAGGTATACTGGTGGTTGGAAGGAATACTGGTGGTTGGAAGGAATACTGGTGGTTGGAAGGAATACTGGTGGTTGGAAGGAATACTGGTGGTAGGAAGGAATACTGGTGGTTGGAAGGAATACTGGTGGCTGGAAGGAATACTGGTGGTTGGAAGGAATACTGGTGGTTGGAAGGAATACTGGTGGTTGGAAGGAATACTGGTGTTGGAAGGAATACTGGTGGTTGGAAGGAATACTGTTGGTTGGAAGGAATACTG
>CM026387.1:13314173-13362012 GCA_014843695.1 Archivesica marissinica
GGGGTGTATAATGTATGAGGGGGTGTATAATGTATGAGGGGGTGTATAATGTATGAGGGGGTGTATAATGTATGAGGGGGTGTATAATGTATGAGGGGGTGTATAATGTATGAGGGGGTGTATAATGTATATCTATGAAAATATACAAATTTGAACGTCTAAGACGTATATTAAAATGCGTCAGAGTACACCATTGACGTTCTAGGATTCAAAATGTTCCTTGGGGGCCATGAGCCGGGACCAATCTAGCAACATCGTGTCTTCAATGCTCAATTTACTAGTCGGGCCTCCATATTCAAAATCGCTAGCTACGCCCCTGAACATAGTGGTTTTATGGCAAGAACTGGTGATCACGCTAATATTCACTGGCTACATGAAAACAGAAGCCAGAGCAGGCAGGCCCCCACGAGAAATGTCATAAAATTATTATACATGTTCTTGCCTGGGTATATATGACATTATTGCATACGTTACTATAAATAGTAACAAATTTAATGGTAGAAAGCAAAATATCTGGTCGACGCGGGCAATATATTTCGATTTTCGGTTCTGCCGGGCCAATAACCGATATTGGCCAGCGCGTACCGGGCCAATATTCGATATTGGCCCGGCACGCGCTGAGAACGAATCACGAGCACGTGCCACAGGTAGCAACAACATAGTAACTACATTGTGTAAACATGGCCGCCGAAGCAACACTAAATTCGTTGTCTGACAGATTGTTGTCTCTTGACGGTAAAATGGCTGAGCGAAATAAGCAAATAACAGCAGAAGAAACATACGGCTATGTATGCAATAAAGAAGTTATTAAACGGCTGCGGTGTGCCATTTGTGGATATTGGCGCACCTATCTGATATCTCCATAGGGTGCGCCAATATCCACAAATGGCCCACCTCCGCGGTTTAATAACCTCTAAATATTGTTTGTTTGTTTTGGGAGCTTAAAGTCGCACCAACAGCTTAGGTCAATAGGCGACTATCCAGCTATGGAGGTAGGAAGACCACCGGATGTCCCTCCGAGCAGCATTACAGGCACGGACGGACACTCGACAGACCAGCGACCTACCACAAGCATGATGACAATATGTAGTCCTGGCCTCGAGGTTATAAAAATGTTATCAAATCTCACACTCGAGCTCAAGTATTTTGATTGGTTGAATTGGAGATATACACTCAGTTGAACCAATCAGAGCCTTGAGACCGAGTTCCGATTGGAGAAAAGTTGTATAACCCTGGACAAGGTATCATTTAGCTGATCTTACAGACGGATCTGTAGTCCAGTGGTAACACGCTGGACTGGTAATCCAGGGATCGCAGGTTCGATCCCCCCGTCTGACCCTAATAAAATTAAACAGTCTTTCAGATGGAACTTTAAACCAAGGTCTCGTGTCAGTGCTTTACATTGTGCAAGTCAAAGAACCAGAGCAGACTTTGGAATGGGTCTCTGTCTGTATCATTGCACTATCCTCCAAATAATCTAAAATGACTAATCTCTTAAGGAGGCGACGCTCATATGGGCAACTGGTAGCGACGATAAATAAACGTAAAACACACACATTTAGCAGATCAAAAGGGGTCATATACCGTAGCAAGAAGCTGTATAACTATTACTTAAAAACATATATTCAAATATGTATCCAAAATTATCTTACCATTTCGGTCATTGAACGAAATGAAAACCTAAACTTCCTCATCAATTTTACAGATTTCCAGATAAATACAATATCTACTGTAACTATACAATGTTCAAATATTTCACGCGCTACCCTAAAAAGATAAATATAAGGAAAAAAACATAAGCTGAAATATCTAACAGAGGGTCTATCAGTACAATAAATACATGGGTCAAAGGTCATGGTCAAACTTCTGGTAGATTTCTTTACTAAAGGTTCAAGGTCATCCCAGAAACAGCTCCTGCTATCTACATCTTCTGGAGCAAATTCCTCCATCATAAAGTTATCTTTCCTGGCAAAACTAGATTTACAAGCAGGTGCAATCTGGGAGTCGCTTGAACCGATGACATTGACCCTGTAACTATGACAACTGATAGGAACACCTCTGCTGACACACCCCTAGATGATGGGGCGGCTGGTGAAGTAGGTGTAGGTGAGGTTGTAATTCTTGAAGGTACAGAACTGATGGTATACAGGGTTATATCTCGTCTTGTCCAGCGATTCCTCAAGGTGCTTGTGGCAGTCTTTTGCAGTAGACTCCTGAATAACAGGTAATACATGGATACAAAATGTAACTGAAAGCAAGTGTCTGAATGTGCTTTAACCCTTTCAACACCACAGACCTCTAAATAAGCTTACAAAAAGTGTAGATCCAGATGAGCCGGCTCGTGACTGCACTTTTTGCCATAATATTACTATTTTTAGACAAAATTACCCATTTTGATAAATGAACTGGTCCAAAAGTGAATTTCTTATTAATTTATTGGTCTAAAAATACCATGCACAAGTCCATGTCCAGAGGTTATAAAACCTTTCTCAAATCTCAAAACTTTAATAAGAGTCTGATTGGTTCAGCTGACAGTAACACTCAACCAATCAGATCATTTGAGCTTGAGTTTGAGATCTGAGAAAAGTTTTATAACCTCAGGGCCATGTCAGTTACTTTGTGTTGAATGGGTTAAATTACTAATTTTTAACTTTTTACTTAAAGCGACATTACATCGCAAAAAGCCAAACAGTGTTTGTTGTCTACAGACTTTCAAAAGTGAATCTAGGATTTCATATACCAGTCATCCACGCTCCTGAATTGACGTTTCTTTGTCATTGTAGTCGATACTAAACGCTTGATAGATAGTAAATTTAACTAAGATTAGTCTACAAATAAATATTCATAGGCACAAATTTTCAGTTTTCACTGATGTATAGTGTCGCTTTAAAGCATGCGCGGTATCAACCTCATATGATACGATTGGTTGAATCTGAGATTTGATCTGGGCTCCAATCAGAGAGCTTGATACTAGTCTGTGTTTTTGCATGTATTTATAGTCGCTACCGGTCGCCCGTATGAGCGACACCTCCTGAAGAGATTAGTCATTTTAGATTTTTGGAGGATAGTGCAATGATACAGACAGAGACCCATTCCAGAGTCTCCTCTGGTTGTTTTGCACCGACACAAGACTTTGGTTTAAAGTCACATTGTTAATATTAATAGGAGGAGGATCGCACCTGTGATGCCTGGATGGGCTTGGAGACAAGCTTTAAACGCTCCAAGTAGCAAATGACTTAATACAATCATAAATCAGCTACTTAATCTATGTTATATTATATTTCGGGTTATACGCCTGCAACTGCACCATTTCGGGCTATATCGCCGGCGGGCAGTTTACCGAACAACACCTTTCCTGGGCAGGCTCCAGCGGTTAACCAGTACTTGGGTGCACCAACCTCCGTAAGAAACTGCCAACTTTTTCATATAAATGAGACACGGCCTGAGCGGGGCTCGAACCCGTGACCATCAGTGATGATAGGTTACAGTGGTATACATGTCAGCGACCTTAACCACTCGACCACGGAGGCGGACCATATTGTATATAATATATCAAATGGAAAGCCTAACCTTGTTAGCGAAGATCGTCATGAGAACCTTCCCTGGTTTGAATGTGTCGAGGACACGTTGAATCAGACCTGTGTACGATTCCTGAAAACAAAATCAGTCGATACAAATTTATTTATGTTCGACTATAAAACCACAAAAAAAAATCTACCAACATTTTTTTTCAGACGGATCTGTAGTCCAGTGGTTAACACGTTGGACTGGTAATCCATGGATCGCAGGTTCCATCCCCCGTTTGACCCTAATAAAAAATTAACCCTCTTTCAGATGGGACATTAAACCAAGGTCTCGTGGAGGTGCTGTACACCGTGCACGTAAAATAACGAGAGGAGACTCTGGAATGGGTCTCTGTCTGTATCATTGCACTATCCTCAAAAAAATCTAAAATCTCTCTGGATGCATCGCACATATGGGCAACCGGTAGCGACGATAAATAAACGTAGAACACACACTACCAACATTAGTTTAATAACTCTCGAAACTCGAGACAGGAGTTAATGTGGATTATGTTTCTGGCCTACTGACAACACAATCATGGTTTTGATTGGGCTCGAAGTCACGACCCCTCGGTTATGAGATGAACACCATATCCATTACAGCACAGAGCAATCCACACACATGATGTAGAGAAAGCTCCAATCCACACACATGATGTAGAGAAAGCTCCAATCCACACACATGATGTAGAGAAAGCTCCAATCCACACACATGATGTAGAGAAAGCTCCAATCCACACACATGATGTAGAGAAAGCTCCAATCCACACACATGATGTAGAGAAAGCTCCAATCCACACACATGATGTAGAGAAAGCTCCAATCCACACACATGATGTAGAGAAAGCTCCAATCCACACACATGATGTAGAGAAAGCTCCAATCCACACACATGATGTAGAGAAAGCTCCAATCCACACACATGATGTAGAGAAAGCTCCAATCCACATACATGATGTAGAGAAAGCTCCAATCCACACACATGATGTAGAGAAAGCTCCAATCCACACACATGATGTAGAGAAAGCTCCAATCTACACACATGATGTAGAGAAAGCTCCAATCTACACACATGATGTAGAGAAAGCTCCAATCCACACACATGATGTAGAGAAAGAAGCCTCACTCCCCTCCTTACAGAACCGCCTCAGGACTGGAGGAGAAACTCGGTTTGGGCGGATTTTCACCTTAGAGAAGTTTTTATGGGAGTGGGTGGAGGTTGATGAAGAGTTTTGAACAAATTTCAGGTACAACAAGAAATGACACGAATAGTAAACATATATACATGAGCATAGCCAAATCCATGGCTTGGGGACAAGTGCTAATGACTGCGTGAAAGTCGTGATAGCGCAGTGGATGCGCGTTCGCTTCAGGTGCGAAAGGTCCGGAGTTTGAGCCCCACTGGAGCCGTTACGATTGTGCCCTAAGGTATTTAAATTCCACATTGCCTCTTCTCTCTCCCTCGTGGCGATGGATTCCATCAGGAATGAGGTCTCGAGAGTGATTAATATAAGTTGAAAGAACTTGTTTCGCAATCGAGCTAAAATAAATTGGTATAAACTATGACTGCCGGACAAGCAAACGTTTCCTGCTGGCAAGCCTGTACTTTGAAAATCGTATATTTTGACACTGTCAATATTTGAATGTTTACGGCGCGGCTGCAAATTTCTGATGACCGTCAATTATCCAATTAACTAATAAATGAGATGATATACCACTTGCTTGACTGTGCATAGTAGCATGACTTAATACCGGCATCCGACTGGAACATTAATAAACACATCGTTTTACAGCGATTATTATTGTGGCTGATAGAGTATAGTCTATAAGGGAAGTAACTGTTACAGAGCTTCTTAAAATTACAACAGGTGCATGTCTAAATATAGATATGGAATGTTTTGTTTCCAGAAAATTGATTTTACTACTGCGTACTTACAGGCATAGAGAGCATCTTTTTATCGAAAGCTTTCAAAAATAATTAACTGTGATAAAAACCCAATGGCGCAGACTGGAGAAAACAGTGTAGTAATAATTAAACCACTTTATCATGCCTTCATATTCTCAACATGGTCGGTAATGTAAACAATAATAATACTAATATGCCGACCAATTAAGACTACGCAATTGAATTTTGAAAACACCAAAGCTGTTAAACTTCAGGCGAGATTGTTCGGATCAGCATTTTTTCCGCCCGGCTTTCTGGGTAATTTGCAATAGAAATGGGCACAAATGGGTCTTATAACTTGTCTGGTATTCAGTAAAGAGGGGATTCGGTTTTTTACAATGAATAAAGAAGGAAAAATATCGAGACGACAACAATCGTCCAGTTTGGAGGGGATTCCGCTTCAGAGGGGTTGCGGTTTTTGTGTGGTTCCACTGTGTATATGTATCCATAGGGCTGGATGGATGTCCTGCAGCGAGTGTTAAGTTAATGTCAGGAAACATCTATGAATTTGAGGTCACCATGACGTTTGTTAACGTCCCACCAACAGCTTAGGTCAAATGGCAGCTATTCAGCTATTAGTGGAGGACGACCATCAGTATTTCAGTCTTGAACAGGCACCGGGTAGAACCACATACCTTCTGTAAGCAAGCTGTACAGCTTCATCACATGAAAGAATTCAACATTCACAGTGGGATTCGAACATGCAGCGGCAAGGGGCAAGTGATGTGAAGTGACCATAACCACTCGAACAAATTACAAAAATATCACCATTCTACATAAATATTTACAGGGTTGATTCTAGGTCAGAATTTTTGGGAGAAGTGAGAATCGCGTGATCGCTTCCTTAAATGGTGTTCTTTAATATACTTCTGCAAAATAGGGTTAAAATGCACAGTACAACCATTAAATACAACATTTGAATAGAAGGAGTGCTTTATAATGGGCCAGTGTATCTTACTAGACAAAATTTTGTTTGAAAATCGTAAAAACCAAAAAATATATTTTTTTTTTTAGGGAGAAGTGGGGCCCCCAGAGGGCGAAGTCAGGGTCCCTAGGGACTGATCCCTGTATTTATATTCCTCTTTGAATGTAATGTGACCATCCAACTTGGGCTTCAGCAAAGGGTTTAAATGAATGAATTCTGAAACTTTAATGTTACACTAAGCAATTATAGCACAGAACCGTCTCCGTGGCCTAGTGGTTAAGGCGTCCGTCCGCCTACGAGCGGGAGGTCGAAGATTCGAATCTTGTCAGGGGTTCGTTCTGATATATTGCTGGTTGGTGAGCCGCCAGCTAGTTAAATAATGGTTACCGATTGCCTACCAGCCTGGCATAGAAGCATAGGATTCGGGAAGTACTGATGTTCATAAAAAGAGGTGTCTCATAAGTCAGAAATGATAGGGGTGACACTATAATAAACAAACACTTTTATATTCATGAATAATGAACTCGAATAAACAACCATCAAATGTATACTGGACGTATCTGGATCATTTACATACAATATCATTACGTATATGTATATGGGTGACACTATAATAAAGGGGTGACACTATAATAAACAAACACTTTTACTTTTATAGCATACATACCTGGGGGACATTGCTCTCAAAACTCACATAGGAACAGCTGGGCTCCGGAGTCACATGCACGGTGATATATTGGCCCTGGAAATGTAACAATGACGTACTATTATTGTATTCAATTAAATAATGACGTACTAATAGTACGTCAATTATTGTATTAGATGGATCTGTAGTCCAGTGGTAACACGCTGGACTGGTAATCCATGGATCGCAGGTTCGATCCCCCGTCTGACCCTAATAAAATTAACAGTCTTTCAGATGGGACATTAAACCTTTTGTCGGTGCTTTACACTGTGCACGTAAATCAACCAGAGGAGACTCTGGAATGGGTCTCTGTCTGTATCATTGCACTATCCTCCAAAATTCTAGTCGTCGGCGTCGTTCATATGGGCAACCGGTAGCGATGATAAATAAATGTAAAACACAAATTGTATTAGATTAAATAACTCGCCCCTAGAAAAGGATATTACAGAGGCATTTCACACTTTCATTTCCATTTAATTTTGCATTAGTTTATACAAATTTATTTAGCTCGATTGCAAAACAAGTTCTTACAACTTATATTAATCACTCTCGAGACCGCAATCCTGATGGAATCCATCGCCACGAGGGAGAGAGAAGAGGCAACATGAATTAAATGCCTTGCCTAAGGGCACAATCGTAATGGCGCCAGCGGGGTTCGATCTCCGGACCTTTCGCATCTGAAACGAAAGCACTACCACAGCTCCATCACGACATCCATATATTTTGCATTACTTTAACAATTCAAAGTTAAAGAGTATCGTTACATCAATTATGAATGCACAGATAATGGCGAAACACTTGTCAACATGTCATCGAGTAATAGAAATTCACTTCACTTTCTTTACAATGTAGCATATATTTTAGAGTAGTCCAAATACGTGTTCAAGATGGCTGCTACTCGACCTTCAAGGTGGCTGCTACCCGACCTTCAAGGTGGCCATCCAGAAAGTATCATCTTCTCCACACAAGGATGACTAATTGATGTGGTCTCGAGAGTGATTAATATAAGTTGTAAGAACTTGTTTCGCAATCGCGCTAAAATAAATGTGTATAAACTAGTAATTCAGGAGAATAACATATTGCTGAATGTAAATCCAATATGGCAGCCAGTATGTGTACAAGTGAAGTCTGATCAGGCTCTATGCTGTTAGCTATTGGGAGAGTGGAGCTAAAACGCGTGGCTGAATAGCAAATAACATAGATCTGGTTCTGATGCGGCATTATGCCCTGCATGATCTAGATCTATGTGGTTTGCAAATGTGATTTTATTTACTCAGTAGGCAAAGAGTTAAGCAGTCAACATGTATTCATATACAGTCAAACCTGTCTTAAGCAGCCAGCCAAGGAAATCACAGAAATTGGCTGCTTAGCACAGGTGGCTGCTTAATAGAAGTCAAATCTATAATAAAACAACATATTGCGAATCTGAAAACTGGCTGCTTAATGCAGGACAGCTGCTTAATGGAGGTGACCACTAACACAGGTTTGACTGTCAGCAGTCAGGTTCAACATTCCCAATTTGTCCAATATTTAACGTCTATGAGCAGCAACATTGACTAAACAGCCATTTTTCATCACACTTGGCTGGCCGCTTAAGACAGGTTTGAATGTATACCACAACAATGGACAGTAAATATACATACACCAGGAAGCAGACCGTTCATGGAGTAGCCACAAGGTTCAAAGAGGAAATCATCGACCTTGGCACCAGGTATGATCTTGTCAATCCCAGATTTCTGCAACAACAAAACAAGAAACACTGAGGTTCTTCGGCAAGACTCTTTAATCTACATTTCCTCTTCTCTCTCCCTCATGGCGATGGATTTCATCAGAAATGAGGTCTCGAGAGCGAAGAAACAAAAGCTGTAAGTAGGGCCTGCACTGGCAATCGCCAGAGTAGCCATTGGCTAAAATATTCGAAAATTGGTTAATAAAAACCCAGTTTGGCTAAAATGATAAAAACGACAAAAATCTGTACTTGTTTCGAAGCTAAACAAAATAACTCTGTATTATAAACTAATGAAATACTGTCTTGCAAAACAAAGGTTGTTGTTTTAAGACCTATCACTCCTCGTGTATGTAGTTCAGAGCCAGCCTCGAGACACAGAGTGACTTAGTTTATATAAATTTATTTTAGCACAATTGTGAAACAAGTTCTTTCAACTTATATTAATCACTCTCGAGACCTCATTCCTGATGGAATCTATCGCCATGACGGAGAGAGCAGCAATGTGGAATTTAAATGCCTTGCCTAAGGGCACAATCGTAACGGCTCCAGCGGGGCTCAAACTCCGGACTTTTCGCAGAGTGACCAATTACGATGCTTAGAAATAGATACTTTGAGTTTGGCAAAAGTACATTACATCGAAAGAGCAAAAAAATGCATTTTTACGTATAAATAACATTGCTACTTCAATTTCTTCCGAAATAATTCGAACACCAACTTTCAATCAATAAACAGTGTTTTTGCGGTTCACAAACTCTCAAAAGTGAAAGTAGGACATCATACAACGGTCAGCTGCTTTCTGAATTGACTTTTGTTTATTATAGAGTCCATACTACATCAATATAAGTTGAAAGAACTTTTCTCGCAATCGAGCTAAAATAAATTTGTATAAACTAGTACAGGTAGTTAAAATACTATGATGGCAAATATTTGGAAAACAGTTCTACAATATAGTACAAATTCTGCACAAATTTGCTTTTTTTCACAAATTTCTGGAATAACAGATTATTTTATGCAACCCATACCGACCATAAGAATTGAACACATCAATATTTTACACAGTTAACCTATTCAACCCCAAGTAACTGACATGGACTGGTGCATGATATTTTTAGACCAATAAATTAATAAGAAAATTACATTTGGACCTGTTCATTTATCAAAATGGGTAATATTACTGACAAAAAGTGCAGATCCTGATGAGACTGCTCATCACGAGCCAGCTCATCTACACTTTTTGTCAGCCTATTTAGAGGCCTGTGATGTTACATACACAAGGAGCACACTCACAGAAAACATGTTTGACCTAGATTTGGTTTAAGTAGCGAAATTAAGTGACACAATTTTGGGAATGCAAACAAAGTTACCATAGGCATGACCAATCTTAATAAAGTTGTGATAGCGAAATCACTTGTTGGCTAAATAAAAGCAAAATAACTAGTAATCAGTGAAATAGAATTGGGACACTTACCTCCCTTGCATCCTTCCCATCGCTACTTGCCTCCTTGGTAAATACCGCCATCTTTTCTGGGCACAGATCCCACATAAGTAAGTAGACACAGTTAAGGATCAAACTAGAAGCCATACACATACACAAAACTAGGTCAAATGGCCTTTGGTCGGTCACATGACAAATGTCAAAGACCTATATGTGCCTACATTGTATTCATTATTACAGTACGTAAGAATCGCCATGCAACATGATTCAGCCACGCCTGGATGCTCTAGCAGACGATCTTGACGTGTACATTTAATGTGAGCATCCATTCCTAAGCTGTTCGTTTAGCGCAGTGGTTAGCGCGCTCGCTTCTCACCAATGCAACACGGATTCGATCCTCGGATGCGAGATGGTACGGTAGTCGCCAGATCGGACAGGTGGGTTTTCTCCGGGTACCCGGTTTCCTCCCACACGAATGATCACATACACGCTTTCATCCGCGCCAACGAGAGTGATTAATATAAGTTGTTAGAACTTGCTTCGCAATCGTAAAATAAATAAAGTTTAAACATGACAAATTTGCTACATTAGCTAATCACAAGCACACAATACCGATTTAGATTCAATTGACCAGTATTGACCGCCGGCCCGGTAAATACTCTTAATGACCGGTCGATTGCCAACATTGATAGATTGACACACCTTGAACATAGAGGTCATTACCAGACTGCTTCATATCATTGGTTTGTTTGTTTTTGTGTTTAAAGACGCACCACCGACACCTTAGACCATATGGAAACTCTCCAGCTATTATTGGTGGAGGAAGACCCTCGGGTGCCCCTACATCCGTGTAGAACCACCGACCTTCCACAGACCACATGAAAGAATTCGACACCCTCAGTGGGATTCGAACCTACAGCGGTGAGGGGCAGTGAGGGGCGAGTTGATTACGATACAGTAGCATGTAAGCTTACATCTCTACATGTGAACGGGTCAAGAATAGTATCCCCACCTATCTGAAGCACTTGGGTCAAATTTGGAAATACCAGGCCACGGCTCCAAGGGTTTATCGCCATGGGTGATTGACTATAAATGTGGGGTTATCGCCACGGGTGATTAACTATAAATGTGGGGTTATCGCCACGGGTGATTGACTATAAATGTGGGGTTATCGGAGTAAAATGTTTCTGTTATGCTTTCCTGGGGTACAGTGGTAGGGTGGGGACTTGCAGTGGCCTGGGGACAGTGGGGGTTGACAATCTCAAAGCAATACCCTTTGACATTTATTATGTAATTAATAATGTGGAGTTTTTTTTTTGATGGGTCATATATTGGTGAAAACCGCATCATTATTTTCCCAAAATTCAAGGTCATTCTTTGGAGGCGACTTGCTAAGGGGCTAGGGAACAACCCCTAGAAATAGTTTGCAACTTGTCGTCAAAGCATTATACTTGCCATTTGTTTAGGTTAGTTATATGCAATTGGTGACAGGGACATCAGAAAAGTGACTGCTTAGTCTCCCTTTGCAGGGTGAGAATATGAATATGTGAGTCGTGAACCAGAGGAGATTCTGGAATGGGTCTCCGTCTGTAGAGTGGTGGAACCTATGCTCGACGTAAATCCTACATATCATGGCCTATAAAAAAGTTAAATGCACTTATATTATTATTTTCTTGGATTGTGAACACAACTTTCAAAAAATTGTTGTGAAAATTTTAGCTTCATTACATGACCATGCCCCTCCATACAGCTATCTCAACGGCACCTGTTTCCATGGGGAACTAGATACTTTACGGCACCTATGTACGGCGTACATGCATTTTTGTATTTATGAATGGGTAAATGCTGAATATATTATTTTGATTTAGTAACATCAATAACTAACAATATTACAACTCATAAGAAACTTTTTTTCTGGTTATTTGTACATTTAATTCAATTCGGATAGCTACCTGAAATGCTCATAAACCGCAATTCTCCCAACAAGTTGTCTGTTTATATTCTGCTACTGAACCAGTCAGGCATTAGGCTACCGGTACGCACAACGGAATGCTATTGAACCATGTTTCACCTCTATCAGCGAAAATAGGTTAAAACTATTTAAATATTTTAAATACGGATGTAAATGGAAAAAATACGCCGAGCATAGGTTCCACCACTCTACTAATATTGTTGATATGTACAGTCAAACCTGTCTTAATTTGGCTGCTAATGTAATCTCAGAAAGTGGCTGCTTAGCGCAGGTGGATGCTTAATATAGGTCAAATGTATAATAAAACAGCATATTGGTAATCTGGAAACTGGCTGCTTAATACAGGCTGGCTGCTTAATAGAGGTGAACACTAACACAGGTTTGACTGTAATCTAAAGTAAGTAATTGGAATTTAGAAGAGCAGTTACATCAGACACAATTTCCAGTTAGGAATACTCCTGTAAAGGGACACTACTGTTAAATAATATACAATTTAAAATACAAGAGTTGTGGGCCCTGTGCTACAGTGGTTAGCAATTACTAGTAATAGTTTCATTGATATCAGATATATTGTTATATTTCGGGTTTTACGCCTGCATCAGCACCATTTCGGGTTATAGCGCCGGCGCTCAGTTTACCTAACAACACCTTTCCTGGGCAGGCTCCAGCGGTTAACCAGTACTTGGGTGCACCAACCTCCGCAAGAATATCATATCAGATATAAGAAATAATATTTGTCTCTCGGTTGTTTAGTGATGATAAAACATGGTTTGGAGTTCTAGACGAGTATGAATTAAGCACGCCGGCCACAAACCATGTTTTATTCATCTATAAATAACGCAAATACAAATATTATTTCGATTCTAACAAAAATGCTATTAAAATGATGTCATGCTTGACATCACACGCTAAACCATGTTTTATTGCAGATTTAAACATGGTAAATTCCTTCTTTGCATATACAGTCAAACCTGTGTTAGGACAAAGTGGTCACCTCCAAATTTGTTCAAGGGGGGGAAGAGAGGGATCTCGGTTTAGTCTAATCATATTTATTTTCTATTTGACATTTACATTACATACATTACCGTCTCCGTGGCCCAGTGGTTAAGACATCCGCCTACGGAGCGGGAGGTCGAAGGTTCGAATCTCGTCAGGGGTTCGTTTTGATATGGCCGGTTGGTGAGCCGCCAGCTAGTTAAATAATGGTTACCGATTACCTACCAGCCTGCCGTCTGGCATACAAGCATAGGATTCGGGAAGTACTGATGTTCGTAAAAAGAGGTGTCTCATAAGTCAGAAATGGCTGGCCCTTTAAATAGGGGTGACACTATAATAAACAAACACTTTACTTTTACATACACAATCATGACAACGCAAAGAAAAAGCAAAATGGGTTGGGCAACAAGTTCCAACAACATTAGTAAACTGCCCTCCCCCCCCATTTTCAGAAGGAATTGTCGTATATACACGTCAAGGACATCGACATCTTATTGACTGAATAGGCTGAAGATACTAGTCCTCTTGACATGGTGCACTTCCTATTGAGAACAAAATATGCCCACCACAGTATTAGTGTACCTTCTGTGTAGAGGTAACTAGCCGTCCGATAGCCAAATGTCTGTAGATAATTCAGCCTCAGGATCAGTGCCCATATCTCGAGAACAGTGAAACACATGCTGTAAGAACTTGTTTCGCAATCGAGCATAAATAAATGAGCATAAATGAAACGGTAAGAAGCTAAAGAAAGGATATTTCAACAGTCTGGTCTGGCTGGGACACGCCCACCTCATCCAGGGTGTACAGGTACCAGCAGTCTCTGTTGATACGCCCCAATGTATAGGCTGCTCCATCTATATATAATATATAAACAGGTGTATCAACCATCACAAACACACTGTATTATAAACAGGTGTATCAACCATCATAAACATACTGTATTATAAACAGGTGTATCAACCATCACAAACACACTGTATTATAAACAGGTGTATCAACCATCATAAACATACTGTATTATAAACAGGTGTATCAACCATCATAAACATACTATATTATAAACAGGTGTATCAACCATCACAAACATACTGTATTATAAACAGGTGTATCAACCATCACAAACATACTGTATTATAAACAGGTGTATCAACCAGCACAAACATACTGTATTATAAACAGGTGTATCAACCATCACAAACATACTGTATTATAAACAGGTGTATCAACCATCACAAACACACTGTATTATAAACAGGTGTATCAACCATCACAAACATACTGTATTATAAACAGGTGTATCAACCATCACAAACATACTGTATTATAAACAGGTGTATCAACCATCATAAACACACTGTATTATAAACAGGTGTATCAACCATCATAAACATACTGTATTATAAACAGGTGTATCAACCATCACAAACACACTGTATTATAAACAGGTGTATCAACCATCATAAACACACTGTATTATAAACAGGTGTATCAACCATCATAAACATACTGTAGTGAAGCCTAGGTTTCAGGCACTCACTATCAAAATTGGTGCGAGTTTTTCAACGTTTTATGCTCCTTTAAACCTTGCAAGATATACAATTTATAAGAGAATTCATTTTGGGGTGGAAATTCCTGCAGACAATATTAATATTGGTCAAGTTAGAACTTATACCAGGTTCTGAGCAAGTGTGAATTGGGAGAAATTAACTCCGTCACCTGCCACACTTCTTTCAGTTTCTATTTAGAGTTCAGACAGACATTTTTTCATATACACAGAATAGATCTATAGGGAACACTTCACATAACCAACAAACTGCAGCAGTCAAATTGCATACTACTAACATTTCCCTATTTTGAAGGGCTAGTTTATGCCCGGAACTTCACAACAGTTGCCCGTAACTTCACAACAGATTGGAGGTTCAGAAGGCTCTGGGAGGACAGAAAGGGGACTAGGACAGAAAGAGCTCTGAGAGGACAGAAAGAGCTCTGGGAGGACACAAAGAGCTCTGGGAGGACAGAAAGAGCACTGCTTGAGCACTACGAGGACAGAGAGAGCACTGTGAGGACATAGAGAGCTCTGGGAGGACAGCAAGAGCAATACGAGGACAGAAAGAGCTCTGGGAGGACAAAAGAGCTCTGGGAGAACAGAAAGAACTCTGGGAGGACAGAACGGGCACTAGGAGGACAGATATAGCACTGGGAGGACAGAGAGAGCTCTGGAAAGAGCTCTGGGAGGACAGAAATAGCTCTGGGAGGACAGAAAGGGCACTAGGACAGAAATAGCTCTAGGAGGACAGAAAGAGCTCTGGGAGGACAGAAAGAGCTCTGGGAGGACACAAAGAGCTCTGAGAGGACAGAAAGAGCACTACGAGGACAGAGAGAGCACTATGAGGACATAGAGAGCTCTGGGAGGACAGAAAGAGCACTACAAGGACAGAAAGAGCACTACAAGGACAGAAAGGGCTCTAGGACAGAAAGAGCTCTAGGACGACAGACAGAGCTCTAGGACGACAGAAAGAGCTCTAGGGGGACAGAAAGAGCTCTAGGGGGACAGAAATAGCTCTAGGAGGAAAGAGCTCTAGGAGGACAGAAAGAGCTATAGGAGGACAGAAAGAGCTCTAGGACAGAAAGAGCTCTAGGACAGAAAAGGGATCAGGAGGACATACTTTTGAAGAGTGTATCTAGATGCTCAACTTCATTCTCAAATGTACGGTGAATTCCATGCTGCTTCTCTGGCTGCATAAAGTTTTTGCGTGAATAGAAGATGTCCTGAAACACAGAAAGGCAAGAACATTAACGTGTTTACTTGTACGACGTTTAGGGCACATTGCTAGATTCCAATCCACATTATGTCTAAAATGGGCATGGGCGACATTACCAAACATTTCATTCGTATGAATTTGCTTTAAAAAATTTAGTCAATGAATTGTGAGGGTGAAATAAA
This sequence comes from Archivesica marissinica, assembly GCA_014843695.1. NCBI lineage: Eukaryota > Metazoa > Mollusca > Bivalvia > Venerida > Vesicomyidae > Archivesica > Archivesica marissinica. Next base: position 13,330,368 of record CM026387.1, read on the forward strand.
TATGAATGAGGCGATCGAGAGTGACGGATCTGTAGTGCAGTGGTAACACACTGGACTGGTAATCCAGGGATCGCAGGTTCGATCCCCCGTCTGACCCTAATAATATTAACAGTCTTTCAGATGGGACTTTAAACCGAGGTCTCGTGTCAATGCTTTACAACGTGCATGTAAAAGAACCAGAGGAGACTCTGGAATGGGTCGCTGTCTATATCATTGCACTATCCTCCAAAAAGCCTCCTGAAGAGATGACATTTTGACTTTTGGGTCATTTATTAGGGTCAGACGGGGGATCGAACCTGCGATCCCTGGATTACCAGTCCAGCGTGTTACCACTGAACTACAGATCCGTCTGGGAGAGCAGTTGTGTTCAATACAGATTCATAGATATGTTGCTTTGTTAACATTTTAACTGTTTATACAAATCAAGGGAGGTATTTTGATGTACGTTAGATTGATATGTTCTTGAAGTGATAAATACAAAAAGAACGATATATCTTGGTATCACACACAGGACCACAGAACGAAACCAGGAAACCAACCGTTACCGCAGACTCATGTGTAGCCTGGGAACAGGCGTCGATCTATTTTGCCTGGACAGTAAAATAAAAATATATTTTAACATCGAGACTATTAATTGGGCCGTACGGGAGTTTCTGATCATATAAACGCCTGGGGAAACGTGGCGGGTTTTCCATGATATTATTGATTATCATTAATCCTATTAATAGTTTATTAAAAAAAACGTGACTTAATTAATGACGTACTTGAATCGATAATGAATGACTTACTTGAATCGATAATGAATGACGTACTTGAATTGAAAGTGAGGCACTGCAATGTTGATTAATGGGCCGCCAATGTTTACGGGTCAACGGTACGATAAATAGTTTTAAAAAGTACAGTGTGCGTCTCATTTGACATATTTACTCGAGATTTAAGTCTTCCTTACTTCAATTACGCCGAATCGACCCATTAACACTTAAACTTAATAGTTAAAATCCGCCATCTCGTCGATATAACACAGAAACGGGAAATTGTATGTTTGCAATGTAAATGAGTCTATGGGAGCATTCGTGTATATTCGGAAATGATCGTGTATAATCGTGCCTGTTCGGGGATTTCCGATAGAATTCCGTTTCTATATTTAGCGATAGTATCTTGTAGAGAAGAGTTGTCGTTCTTCAAATATACACCCTTAATAATGAGGGTGTAAGTAGATGGCGCTACGATCGGAAATCAAGTTTCCCCAGGCTGTCATTTTGCCAGAAGTTAAAAATCGACAGACTAGAACCCAGGCTAACTCATGTGTCAAATGTGCAATGTAACCCTGGACACGCAGGAAGAGCAACTTGTTACTTTCTGCAATGTAACCCTGGACACGCAGGAAGAGGACCATGTTACTTTCTGCAATGTAACCCTGGACACGCAGGAAGAGCAACTTGTTACTTTCTGCAATGTAACCCTGGACACGCAGGAAGAGGACCATGTTACTTTCTGCAATGTAACCCTGGACACGCAGGAAGAGCAACTTGTTACTTTCTGCAATGTAACCCTGGACACGCAGGAAGAGGACCATGTTACTTTCTGCAATGTAACCCTGGACACGCAGGAAGAGCAACTTGTTACTTTCTGCAATGTAACCCTGGACACGCAGGAAGAGGACCATGTTACTTTCTGCAATGTAACCCTGGACACGCAGGAAGAGCAACTTGTTACTTTCTGCAATGTAACCCTGGACACGCAGGAAGAGGACCATGTTACTTTCTGCAATGTAACCCTGGACACGCAGGAAGAGCAACTTGTTACTTTCTGCAATGTAACCCTGGACACGCAGGAAGAGGACCATGTTACTTTCTGCAATGTAACCCTGGACACACAGGAAGAGGAACTTGTTACTTTCTGCAATGTAACCCTGGACACGCAGGAAGAGGAACTTGTTACTTTCGAATGACAGATGCTCGTCACCAAACAGAACGTTGTTAATTGTAAGTGCACATGGAAGGTCGGAGAAGCAGAGTTGGTGTGCTCTATGGTACCTCGGACAATATATAGTATAGTGAAGAGGTGTCTGAATAGATCCACAGATGCACAATGGTGAATCCACAATGTTTCTACGGTTGAGGTTGAAGCTTAAGGAACTGCATCCATGACGTAAGCCGGTGTGGAGGAGTTGTTGTCTTCGGTTTCCAATGTTGTAAAGGTGATGATTTTGTGGGTATGGTGTTTAGCCGCTCCTTAAATTCAAGTATTGTGGACATTTCTTACATCTGATGAAAGTCCATACACTCTCGAATTGTTAAGGGAAGAACCGTAGATCCATACGATTGTGTGTTTGTGTGGAACATTGTGAGAAGAGCGAAGTGTGTACGCTTGATTGCTATGTTCAGGAATAAGGTTATTCTTCATCTTCAAGAAAAGAAGTAGTCGGTGTTTCTTCTTCTTACTGCCAAACTTTCCCATTTCAGTTCGCTCTCAAGAGCCGGTGTAAGTTGCAACGTTCTCGCTGCCTCATGTTGGCCGTTTTATTTTCAACAGTAACGGATGAACCGGGGGGAGGATATGTATAACTTGTCGATGCATCAAACTAGGAGGGAATTCCACTTTTTGTGACAATTTTAACATTGTCCGCGGTTTCTTCTTGGGTATGCATTCGTCAGTTTGTTCCAACATTTTGGAATGAAAAAAAGAACTCTTCAAAAAAAGACCAACGTTATTGATCGATGCACTTTCGATTGGCTAAAGGTTAGTTAGCGCCAAATACAAACGAACAAATTTAAATGTTTTTAGGGAGAAGTGGGAAGTCGGGTTTTAGTGCCTAAGGCAACGTTTTCGCCCATGTCATCCTCTAGATTGAGACCTGTATGCTCCCTTTCCTCCATCTAAAACAAAGTCCACGATACTTACAGCGACACTGTCAAATTGACACTTGTCCTTCACCAGTTTCAACAGTGGTTCAATAGCCAGGAGCAACGTGGTCGTTCCACATGTCTTCAAGATAAATCTACGCTCCGTCACAAACATGCTGCTCTCGCTGTTAATTGTAAATCACAGGATTAACTAACATTCCAACAAAATAAACTTTGAATAGGAGTTTGTTGTAATGATAATAAATGGGCCAGTGTATTTTACTGGATAACATTTTGTATGAAATATTTTTAGGGAGAAAGTGCCAGGGGGAGAAGTCAGGGTCCCCAGGGGCGACTATTGCGCGGCTTTGCACCCATGTCGCCCTCTAGAATGAGCTATTATGAGAAACGGTGCTTTATGAAGTACAAATGCACAGGAAAAAGAATTGCTCTCTAAATTATACCTCGATAACTAAATTGTAAATACAGTCAAACCTGTCTTAAGCAGCCAGCCAAGGTAATCACAGAAAGTGGCTGCTTAACCCATTTCATTCTGGATATATTTAAAGGCTTTTGCAAACAACATAGATCCTGATCAGCATGCAGCGATCTGGATCTATGTTGTTTGCTACATAGCCATGTGTCTTAGCAAAATCATCTGAATAGCAAACAGCATGTTCCGTGGCAACTGATCTGGGTCTATGTTCTTTGCAAATACTGTTTGAAAGGTATCCAGAATGAAATGGGTTAATAGAGGTCAATTGTATAATAAAACAACATATTGGGAATATGGAAACTGGCTGCTTAAATACAGGTTGGCTGCTTAATGGAGGTGACCACTAACACAGTTTTGACTGTATATAGAACTGGGCTCATTTAATATAGGTCAGAATGTTTGGGAGAACTGAGAACGTACACGATTGTGTCCTTAACCCTTTGCACGCTAGCAGCAGATAAAATCACGTCTGATCAGGCTCTATGCTGTTTGCTATTCGGATAGTGGAACTAAAAACACTTGGCTGAATAGCACACAGATCCTGATCAACTTGTTTATAAATGTGTTATGTCAACAAACATCAAATACGACTCTTGTTTATTAGTTAAAATACTTAAGATGTGCAAAATATTTGGGGAGAAACGTAGAAGCCCTGGTCAGCTTTTCTTGACTTATTTTCACCACTAGTATGCAAAGAGGTAATCAGTGTTGGGTACATCGACAGTTACATAAAACACTTATTGCATATTTTATTCATAGAAATATCATGTCTGAGCAACTCTTCAAAAAGTGTGGTCCAGTGGTAGAGCGTCGGATTTGGAATCGAACGGTCCCGGGTTCGATACTATGTCAGGCCACATATGTAGTGTCATTGAGCAAGGCAACTCACACACATTGCTTAGTACTGGTTAACCGCTTAGGTCGGCTAAGTCTGCCAAGGAAAACATGTCTAGGTCCCCGCAAGGGGTTTGACATTAACCCATTTCATTCTGGATACATTTAAAGGCTTTGCAAACAACATAGATACTGATCAGCATAGCCAAGTGTCTTAGCAAATTCATCTGAATAGCAAACAGCGTGTGCTCGCTTCCTTATATGGTATTCATTAATATACTTCTGCAAAATAGGGTTAAAATGCACAGTACAACCCTTAAATACAACATTTGAATAGAAGGAGTGCTTTATAATGGGCCAGTGTATCTTACTTTTTTTTTTTAGGAAGAAGTGGGCGGGCTCCCAGAGGGCATAGTCAGGGTCCCTAGGGCGACAATTTCGCCCACATCGCCCTCTAGAATGATCCCTGGCTAGTATGCAAAGAGGTAATCAGTGTTGGGTACATCAACAGTTGCATAAAACACTTATTGCAAATTTTAATTCACAGAAACATCATAGTGTGGCATCCGTGGTCCAGTGGTAGAGCGTCAGATTTGGAATCGATCGGTCCCGGTTCGATACTCGGTCAGGCCACGTATGTAGCACCTCACACACATTGCTTAGTACTGGTTAACCACGTAGGTCGGCTAAGCTTTCCCAGGAAAACATGTCTACGTCCCCGTAAGGGGTTTGACATTAATGGAACATAGATACATACATCATTTCTGGGCAACTCTTCAAAATGTTAATAAAATCCAAGTAATTAATGATTAAGAAATGGGTAAATGACTAATTTGGCATTAAGATATATACTTTTTTTATTATGTTATAGTTCGGGTTTTACGCCTGCATCAGCACCATTCCGTGCTATATCGCCGGCAGGCAGTTTACCTAACAACACCTTTCCTGGGCAGGCTCCAACGGTTAACCAGTACTTGGGTGCACGATCCTCCGTAAGAAACTGCCAACTTTTTCATATAAATGAGACACGGTCTGAGCGGGGCTCGAACCTGTGACAATCAGTGATGATAGGTTACAGTGGTATACAAGTCAGCGACCGTAACCACTCGACCACGGACTAAGATATATACTGAAAACACGATACATTGTATTCGCCGACTCACCTGAGAACGTAAGCATCCATATCACCATTCTTAGCACAGCTGATGATTTCACATTGCACCAACTTCAGTAGTTTCTCCCATTCACTCCTGAAATTCAAACAACACAATATTTGGCTTTGCACTCAACAAATGCACCTACATCTATTGTTAGACATGACATTGTCCTATTCAATAATTTTAACGTGGTCGTTGCTGGTCCCAATCCGGGCATGTGACTGACCTCTCATAGTCACTGTGTAGTTATCGTCTCATCCCATAATCGTCCCTGAACATTCGTGTACAGCTTTCAGTGAAGCCTAGTAAGATGATATACCGAGACAAGATGGCTGATTACTTCTTCAGCAACAGCACGAATATGTAGAAAGCCCGAGTCAGCATTTTCCGCATACATGTAGTGTGTTGATTGTAGGTACCCGAGTCAGCTTTGCCCGCATAGTGTGTTGATGGTAGATACCCTGAGTCAGCATTTCCCACATAGTGTGTTGATTGTAGAAACCCTGAGTCAGCATTTCTTGCATAGTGTGTTGATTGTAGAAACCCAGGGCAGACTTAGCAGACCTAAGCGGTTCACCAGTACTAAGCAATGTGTTTGAGGTGACTGGCTCAGACACTACATGCGTGACCATACCGAGTATCGACAACATGAGTGACCTTACCGAGTATCGAACACGGGACCCTTCGATTCCAAAATCGACGCTCTGCACTGAACCGCAGACGCAACACATGATGATGTTTGCACAACTTTTACAGTATTATATCAGATTTATGTGAAAATGCCAACAACACATGTTGCAAACTTTCTTATATTATACAATTCATAGGCATGAGTGGTCAAAACGTGAGATCAGTGTTTTTTTTCACAGATGCTTGGAGTCTGGACAAATATGTGTGGGTTCAAAACCACACAATTTTTTTTTATACAACGCCGCTTTGCGTCATATATTCGGCTGTGCAGAGCCGGGAAGAAATTGTAAAAAAAATGTATGTATAGTGTCAAGCCTATAGTGTATCATTAAAAACAAACAAAACAGGTTCTTAGCTTAGTGGTTTTGAACCCGCAAACAGTTGTCCATACCACAAACAGCTATGCTTTTTTTAAAGAAAATATTCCATTCGCCAAAACAGGTGACAATTACAGAAAACAAGTTTTCCATTAAAAGTTTAACATCAACTGCTACCTATTAATAGATCTAAGATCTGGTTTACTGTTTTCGGACGAAGAGGTGAACCAGACTTCCAATAACTTCTCTGTTCCTTCAAAAAAGCTATCACCTGTAACACTCGCCATCTCGGATAGCCAATGTCAAGGTCAAATTCAATGTAGGTAATTTCCTATGTACGGTACCCGGTTATAATATATTGCGGTGTGTATGTACATATACATATGTTCAATTAATGTCAAACCCCTTGCTTGGACCTTGACAGGTTTCCTGGGCAGGCAAAGTTTATACAAATTTAATTTAGCTCGATTTCGAAACAAGTTATTACAACTTATATTAATCATTCTCGAGACCTCATTCCTGATGGAGTTCATCGCCACGAGGGAGAGAGAAGAGGCAATATGGAATTTAAATGCCTTACCTAAGGACACATTCGTAGCGCCTCCAGGGCTCGAACTCCGGGTTCCGGTTAACAAGTATTAAGCAATGTGTGTGTGTGTGGTGCCTTGTCTGACCGAATATCGAACCAGCGATCGTTCGATTTCAAATCCGACGCTTAACTACTAGACCACGGACGCCACAGTATGGTCAGATGAGAGGGAGTGATACTATTTTAATATGAATAAGGAAATAAGGAATAGCATGATAAGCCTCGCCATGCCCTCTGGGGGTGGCATGCATTGTCTGGCAGTGTTCATATTGTTGCTGTCCTGGTCTTCAATGTTCTAGAAAAGCACAACACGTGTGTTTTCTCTGCATACATTTATATATATATATATATATATGCCCCTATGTTTACTTCGTATGTAACCTTTTCACCGTCTCTAAACACAATTTCCGAATATATTATATGTCAAATACTCTAAATTAGCCCAATTTGTGCTGTTCAAGCGTTGGGTATTGCTATTTAATACCACATTTTGTTCATAAACTGTCATTTCTATAGCATTTTCATGTAAAATGGTGATAATAATGGACTACCAATTCAAAACATAAGCTATCGACATCAGAAGTGAGAAAATTATATATTTACAAAACAAATATGCCTGTCCGTAAATCTAAGGTAAGATACGTCAATACATTTTGACAGCATGTGCTTGTAAAAGTTTATAATCAAAAAATATTTTTATAATATGAAAGCAATAATCTGTGGAGATTTAAACTCGATATAGTAATGATAGTAAGTTATTAGAATAGTTACAGGAGTCATAGATAACACACAAAACGACCCGAGAATAATGAAACGTGAATAATTTACATTGTTACTTTCATTTGCATAATATACGTTAACAATTATGAAAATTTCTAAAGCGGCGCAATTCGCGTTGAAACGAGCGTTCTGATTGGATTATTAGAATGTAATAAGATGGGTTTTTTTATATGAATAATCATAATCCAATCAAAACGCTCGTTTCAACGCTCGTTTCAACGCGAATTGCGCCGCTTTAGAAATTTTCAAAACAAATTGAAAATTCTACGAAATCTCTTTTTGACGTATATTTTTGCCGAATAAACGTACACGTTAGTGGAAACACATTTTATTGATAATGTTATTCACAGTTAAAACTCTCCCGTCGAATATTTTTTGTTGTTGCTGACAGAACCTGTGTCCTAGTATGGAAATGTGACCTGCTATGGCCAATATCTGTGGCAATTGTTTGCAAAGTATACATGCATGCAGCTTAAAGTTGTGTTTTATTTGAAGAACAATATAAAGACTCGGGATAGGCGTTATATTTGGACAGCTTTGTACAAAATTGTTTCAGATAGGGCCATTTTACTGATCGATGCGAAATCTGACATCCCACAGAGTAGAATCCCTGTACTTAAATATATATACTAGTACCCCCAAACGTGCCGAATCCCTGTGGTTTCAAACTTATGTCTAATTGATAGCAGATAGAATCAATATTTATAATAATGACTCACACATATATATTTAAACAAGGTATTTGGCGTGAACTCATGTAGAAAGAGCTAACGTATCGTACTTTTTTGTTAAAGCATCTTACTTTTTTCCATAAGCTGAAAATATGTAGGACTAGTTGCAGAATACAAGCGGGATAATAGAGAAAGAAAGACAGAGAATGATAGTGCATATACATACCTTCGGAAGGAGAGAGAGAGAGAGAGAGAGAGAGAAAGAGAGAGAGAGAGAGAGAGAGAGAGAGAGAGAGAGAGAGAGGATGCTACATAATATAATTTCCCCTGGAAAGCCGGAGAATATGACACACTACGAAATAGATTATTTGCTAGCCGATTCAGGGCAAAGAGAAAAGGGCACGAAACACTGTCTAATAATCCAATTGTAGAGATCAACCAGGCTGTGGAACCATGCACACAGTTCATAGTGAAAATACAAGACGCTCAGGATTTTACAATTGGGCTACAAGTACACAGAAGAGCATCAATCATGTGTTCGACTCAGCAGATTAGTTCGAAGTAGCCTCAGTTGAACTTAAAAGAGAAGTCCAAACGATATTCTCGAAACCATGACTCCTTGCTGTGTTTCCGGAAGGTGGTCAGTTGTATACTGGATACGTATCCTGTAATTGCAACACTTGTGTCCGTAGTGAGCCGTGTCAGTGGCAGGTGAAACTATAAATTGCGTTGCTGTTGAAACAGAAGCTCGCCCCATATGTCTTAGAAAGAAAAAAATAATATTTTGTTTATTTGTTTTGTTGCCCAACAGCTTCGGAATAGGACGAGAATTGAATGTAATGTTGTCCAAGACAATCAAAAAAGCATGTAAGTAAGATAGATGATGATATTCCGAAAGTGAGTTCACATAGTGATATACCAATGGAAGGTGGTGACGTCCTTGTGCAATACGACGAAACAATGTGTCTTGCACAAGTGCTTGAAGTAAACATACGTACAGGAGGAATGAAGCAAATATTTGGTTCCAGAGCAAATGTGGTGTGAAATTGTTCAAAGATGGGCATTTTAATAATTTAACGTATCTTACTGGGATGTAATTTAAAGTCTTGTGTGTTTTACGTTTATTTATCGTCGCTACCGGTTGCCCATATAAGCGACGCCTCCTGAAGAGATTATTCATTTTAGATTTTTGGAGGATAGTGCAAGACCCATTCAAGAATTTATTCATAGAATCGTGGAATATTCTAAACATATATTGAACTATCTGAAACCGAAAGTGAATGCTCAATTCATTACACTATATCTTCAACTGTATGCGTGTGTGTTTTACATTAAGTTTTAACAACTTATATTAATCACTCTCGTTGGCGCGGATGGAAGCGTAAATGTGATCATTCGTGTGGGAGGAAACCGGAGTACCCGGAGAAAACCCACCTGTCCGATCTGGCGACCACCGTACCATCTCACATACTTGTGATAAGAGACTCATCGGGTTATTTTACGCCGCACGATGTTAAACGACACGAGACCTTTAAATTTTAATATTATTCTGGTCAGACGTGGGGTCGAACCTGAGACCCCTGGATTCGCAATCCAACAACTGGACTACTGATTCGTCTATTGCATGTGATGTTGTCATCTATTTAACGTCACCACCGCATAAATGACAACATAGTAAATTGATTATATCATAAATATTTGCGTGCACGTGGTTGCTAAGCGTTCTGTAAGCAGAATAAAAATGGCAGCCATTTTTTCTTTTTATATCAATAATTTAAATTGCAATTGCAAAAATAAACTATTTCCAACGATGTGTTATTACATTCGTTCAATTGGTATTATTTTATATGCCATGTTCATACGATAATAATTATTGCTTTTGTTGATTTCATACAATTATCACAGTGTCAATGAATCTCGTTTGCTTCGGGATGACGTATATTGATTTAGTCTGGCTCATAGAATGCATCATTTAACCTCCATGTAGATGGTAGCATTTTCAGGTAAAAGAAAATAATATTTTAGATCAATAATGACACTAATATTTGTTTCCACAAAACGAGCTCACTATAGTGTTTTACTCATGGATGTATTCGTTAAAGCGGCATTGCATCTCAATAAATGCATTTTCTCACGTATACATGCATTGCTACTACAAATTCTTCCGAATACATTCGAACACTAACATTGAATCAATAAACATTGTGTTTTTTGTCTATCAACTTTCAAAATTGAAAGTAGGATTTCATATAATGGTCATCCACGCTCCTGAATTGACATTTCTTTGTCATTGTAGTCAATACTAAACGCTTGATACTGCCGCTTAGAGATACTAACTTTAAGTAAGATTAGTCTATAAATAAATATGCATAGGCACACATGTGAGATATAGTCGGTAAATCTGTACCATGAATCTCGTTTTCGAGATACACAGGTTGTATTACGCATGTATGTCGACCCTGTTTATATTAGTTTGTTATGTCAACAAACCGTGTATACGATGTTTGTTTATTAGTTGAAATACTCAGTTTTTAGGGAAATATTTGGTAGGAAAATTATACCATATAATATGAAAATACATTCTGTAGAAATTTGCGTTTTCACTGATGTAGTGTCGCTTTAAAGTACCCATCATAGTGTTTACTATAGCATGTGGTTCCAAGGTTGTGCATGCATCTTTCTATAGCTTAGAAATTGTGCAGATAACATCAAAAATATTTTTCAAGATTCAATATTTTATTAAGTAACGTACAATGTTTCTAGTTATTTTTTTTAAAGATAATAATGCCCCATTTATTTGCTCCGTCCATTGTTGACTAGTAGGGGTCGGTGCACATCCCCTTGTAGCCTTATATGCTTCATATATATTTTATCAACATACTATGCAAGAAATGTATAGTTGTTATGATTTATCATTGTTCTGGCATTTATATATTAACCCTTTCCTTCATAGAGATTTAGGTTAATATGCTATTATATCTCCATACAAAGGACAGCCATTTAACCCTTTCCTTCATAGAGATTTAGATTAATATACTATTATATCTCCATACAAACGACAGCCATTTAACCCTTTCCTTCATAGAGATTAAGGTTAATATACTATTATATCTCCATACAAACGACAGCCATTTAACCCTTTCCTTCATAGAGATTTAGGTTAATATACTATTATATCTCCATACAAACGACAGCCATTTAACCCTTTCCTTCATAGAGATTTAGGTTAATATACTATTATATCTCCATACAAACGACAGCCATTTAACCCTTTCCTTCATAGAGATTTAGGTTAATATACTATTATATCTCCATACAAACGACAGCCATTTAACCCTTTCCTTCATAGAGATTTAGGTTAATATACTATTATATCTCCATACAAACGACAGCCATTTAACCCTTTCCTTCATAGAGATTTAGGTTAATATACTATTATATCTCCATACAAACGACAGCCATTTAACCCTTTCCTTCATAGAGATTTAGGTTAATATACTATTATATCTCCATACAAACGACAGCCATTTAACCCTTTCCTTCATAGAGATTTAGGTTAATATACTATTATATCTCCATACAAACGACAGCCATTTAACCCTTTCCTTCATAGAGATTTAGGTTAATATGCTATTATATCTCCATACAAACGACAGCCAAATTATTTATCATGCAGTGGATAGTGGATAAGTAGTCGCCATATATATCCCACCTGCATTATTGGAACTACATGCGATTCTGGCCTTTATTATGAACATTGGTTTGGCTACTACATTGTCAATGTATGTCGTATTGGTAATGGCGTCAAGAGGTGTTTCTATGAGGGAAAGGGTTATGAACATTGGTTTGACTACTACATTGTCAATTTATGTCGTATTTGGTAATGGTGTCAAGAGGTGTTTCTATGAGGGAAATGGTTAAGTGGGGTTCTATGGGGGGGGGGGGGTCACAAATCAATTTAGATAGGAAGAATAAAATAAAATGTGTGCGCTGGAAGAAACACGCGCACATCAAATATATCTTAAACCGGATAGGCTTGGAAGAACTACCCATATTCACATCTATTCTATTTTCCATTTATGTATAACCACTTGCGGGGACCTAGACATGTTTTCGTTGGCAGGTTTGATCAACCTATAATTCTTTTATAATGAATGGTGTTATACTTTGCCACGATCATTTGTGGTGTATATTTTATGTATTGTACAACGATGAGACTGAAATAAAGAATAAATATACCTGAGTAGCCAGAAATTAATTAATTAATCAATTAATTGCTCTCAGTGCATGCAAACATGACAATATGAAACGTATGACAATATGACATGTATATAACAATGGAGGTATTTTTATAGTTTCCCATTAGAAACAAGCTAGTTAAAAGGGTTTATCTAACCATACAAATATTCTCTCTCATAGACGGATCTGTAGTCCAGTCACGCTGGACTGGTAACCCATGGATCGCAGATTCGATCCCCCGTCTGACCCTAATAAAATTAACAATATTTCAGATGGGACGTTAAACCGAGGTCTCGTGTCGGTGCTTTACACCGTGCACGTAAAAGAACCAGAGGAGACTCTGGAATGGGCCTCTCTCTGTATCATGCACCATCCTCCAAAATCTAAAATGACTAATATCTTCAGGAGGCGTCGCTCATATGGGCAGCCGGTAGCGACGATAAATAAACGTAAACACACTAAGAACTGATATGATGAGGCAAGTTGTAACACACTGATAAAGAGAGTATTATCATTAATTGATAGTTCTAAAATGCGCCCAGAAGTCAAAATCAACGGGTAATAATGGAACTATGCCCATTTCGATAATCGTGGATAGTGTAAGCAATGTCAGATATTAATAACTGCTTGCATAAAAGTATGTATTCTATTCCCCACCACCCATTACTGGAAAGCTTGATTTCATATTCATTTACATTCATATCTGTTAAATTTATTGAAACCTTAAAACGATGGTCGTCATATCATTGACAAATAAATAGAAATCAGTTTTAGTTTGCAAGTAGCCCATTACAGCATTGAACTTGACAAAAGCTTTTAGCTTGACATGTATTGTATCACTTCAAAATGCATTACTATTTAAAACGATTTATTTATGTGATATAGGAGTATCATAATTCATGTCACACAAACTCTATAATTGAACACTATTTCAACCATTGTTACCGAAACGTTGGGAATATTTAAGCTGTGATTCACTTGTCAGATTCAAATTAAATGTCTCTATGTTTGTTAAACACTGGATTTACTCAGGCGAATAATCACATGCATTCATTTAGTTTTACAATCAATATCAGCGTCTCTTTCAAATGCAAACATGAGAATGGAAAGTAATGGGCTGTATATCGTTTTTGTCCTCATAATGGATAATATAGCCATTAGTGGCTGTGTGTATATTTATCATAATTATATAATTATATGAAATGGAAATTGAAATATAATTATATTGCTCGACTACCCAATGTTAAACGAAGGGCTATGTGCAATTATATCTAGAATTGTATGCTTATATATGTGTATTGTACATGGAAGAGATATGAAATAAAGAATAAAATATGTTACTGAAGAAAATACGGATGTATTATAAATAATTAAGTGTACCGTTGGGGCTCAAGTGATCCTTTGACATTTTTGTTTGCGCATCTATCACTAGGAATCAACAGTACGATAGTATATAAATTAATCTCATGCAAGTGATGTAACAATGTCTAAAAATAAATTTTCTTTGCTTGTCTTTGCAATGGATATTGTAGTTCTGTGTAAATGTTTAAATTACAACTACTCTCGTGAAAAGGAACTATATGACCATCTGTTTACAAATCATAACAAATACCTATTACCTAGATATAACAGTAGCACACCAGTCGAAATTGTCACTAGTATGCATTTTGAATACTTGGATGATGTTGATGTAAAGAGGCAGACATTTACAGTGAATATGGTTTTCCAACTCTATTGGACAGACAACATATTGACTTGGGATTCAGCGTCATATACAGGTGTTGACTTTGTAACGGTAGCCTATGATATGCTATGGACTCCGGAGCTAGTCATACTTGGAGCCATTGGAAAAGCAAGCGATTATGGACAGCAAGGTACACTAGCTACAATATATAGCAATGGTCTTGTATCTCTTCGTCCTTCAAAAGCTCACACAATAAGATGCGCAGTTGACATTCGAAAATACCCATTTGACGAGCAGCAGTGTGACATTACCCTTGCTCTTGGTAGACAGGATCGGGAAACTATTATAGTAGCAGGGCATAGTGAAATAGATTTAAGCATGTACATGATGAATGGTGAGTGGCAGATCGACGTTCAACAGGTTTCCCATTTCGCTTCCCAGCACGGAAATGTTACATATACACTGGTGACATTCCCATTTACTATGCGCCGAAGATGGCAATTCATTGTCCTCAACATATTTTTCCCAACTATATGCACGTCTCTGCTAACCATGTTATGTTTCTGTCTGCCCACAGAATCTGGAGAACGGGTCGGATTGAGTATATCTATATTTCTAACATTAGCCGTTTTCATGACAGTAGCAAGCAACGACCTTCCAGAGACGGCAGAAGGTGTGTCTCTTATAGGAGCGTATATTGCTCTACAGTTGGCATGGAGTGGTACGACGATCGTCCTTACAGTTCTATCTCTGAGTCTGGTGTTCAAGAAACATGATAATGACATTCCTCGATGGCTTGCCATGGTTCTACAGTATGGGCAACCGAAACTCCGAAGCGTTCCACCCATAGAAGTCACCAAAGATACGTGTGACGAATCAGGGCAAACGAAAGCGATCGGAAATGTACACGATGAGCATATTGCCGCTGGGAATGATTCACATGGCTATAGCCGGGAAAGAGATATTGATATATCATGGGAATACATAGCTGGGCTATTTAACAGACTCTGCTTGTGTTGTTCTATACTTTGGCACTGTGGTATACACGCATGGTGCATTGTTAGAATATATGCCTGACCGTTTACGGAATCAAAATCGCAATTACATTGTTGAGGCCGTGTTACGAACATCTGGACAATGAATTCATTATAAATGAATATACACTTAACAACTCTTATAAGTGTGCATCTTTGATTTCCTTATAACATTTTTATTTATCAATATTTTTGCACGAACTTTTGTGTACTGGCTATTGACTACATTTCGAGTATTATCCCGTGCTCCACGTGTTCAATATAATCGATACGGCGCGTTGAACCACGCAACGTCAAAATCAACACAATGCACGAGGAAATGGTGTGCTGGCACAACATAAAACTGCATTTGGTCGTTGTGGACTTGATTACGATTCACACATCAGAAAAACATGACATGGGCAGGCTGACCATAGCGGAACGGGGAATAGCCGTCGGCTTCATCAACGCCGGTATACACCAAACAGAGGTACGTCTCAACATTAATTCAATGTCACTAATTAATTAAGTTTCTTTGTGTTATAAAAATTGAAAGTCACTAACATTCAGTTTTTTATCGAAAATATTCATAAAAAATAAATTATATATTTTAATTACTAATGTCTTGTTATCCGTATCATTTGCAGGTGCGCGACGCATGGGTGTACACCGCAATACCATCAGAAAGCTGATGCTTAAGTACAGAGCGACTGGCAACGTTGGTAACCTCCCTCGCAGACCACGTGGGCGTTGTACAACAGCTGCATAAGATAATCACATCGTACATATGCATCGTCAGCAGAGAACACGTACAGCTGTCAAGACGGCCGGAGAAAGCGCAGGGACGCACGGACACCATATCTCTGCACAGACCGCTAGAAGGCGTCTTCGATTGCTCGCCAACATGCGATGTAGACTGAACTTTAAGGGTATTGTACTGACTCAGAGGGGCACTGCGAGATCGTTGGGCTCGGCGCCATCTTAGAACAACACATGCAGAATGGGGGCAGGTCCTGTTTACTGACGAAAAGAAGTTCTGCCTACAGGAAGACGACTGTCATTCACGGGTATATCGACAATGGGGAGAACGGTTCAACGACAACTGCGTCATCGAACGAGATAGGTACGATGGTGGGTCAGTAATGGTATGGGCTGGTGTCTCCTTACATCACAAGACTAACATCGTGTTCATTAACGGTAATCTAAACGCCGCCCGGTACCAACATGACGTGCTTCAAACTGAGGTAGTACCAATGTTTAGGAACAATAGAGGATTGCGGTTGCTGCAGGATGGCGCACCAGCCCACACGGCTAGGGTGACAATATTCTTTCTGAATGCTAACCACATCAATGTGATGGACATCACCGAAGTCTCCCGACTTAAACATTATAGAAAATGTATGGAATGAATTGAATCGCCGCGTAAGAAGGACCGGCGCAGTGCCACAGACCATCGCCCAGCTCCGTGCGAAGATTGGGCAAGAGTGGGCAAATCTACCCCAGAACTATGTACGACGTTATGCCTCTTCCATGCGACGACGTTGCCAAGCTGTGATCCGCAGTCAGGGTGGGCATACGCGATATTAGAATAATTAATTCTCATCGGCCTGAGTTTTATCATTGACATTATCATTTTGCAACATTGACCTTTTACGCACCATCACATTAATTAGTCATATGTGTTAAATGTGTTTGTTATGAAATAAAATAAATGGAATATCATGAAATATATCTCAACTGTATTTGCTGAAAATATCATCATTATCGGGCCAATATTGACGGAGATATGAGACCATTTATACATGCACACTTATGAGAGTTGCTAAGTGTATATGTGGATTTAGTAGCCCCTGTATTGAATTGACTGTAAAGTGCATACGTGTTTCATAAACATGATTGATCGGTTGGGAAAATAATGTTTAGCCTCACAACATTTCTTAGTTCTGCATAAGATATGCTTTAATCATACGCGCAGTTCCTTTCAGAGTTCTCCAAATAAGTATACAGTGTACAATGTTTTGTATTTCTTAGCTTAATTTAATCATATTTTATTGTATGTGTATGCATAATCACCATCTTGAGACTTCATTCCTAATGGAATCCATCGCCACGAGGGAGAGAGAAGAGGCAACGTGGAATTTAAATGCCTTGCCTAAGTGCACAATCGTAACGGCTCCAGCGGCGCTAGAATTTCGGACCTTTCGCACTTGAAACGAACGCGCATGAACTATGTATTGTAACAGATAAATAAGTTATTGTATATTTTGTATGAAAAAATGCACTACATGTGTGCTGAGTTATACTATGTGTACATCGAAACATCTGTAGTCAAGTGGTTGACACGCTGGACTGGTAATCAAGGGATCGCAGGTTCGATCCCCCGTCTAATCGTAATAAAATTAATATCTTTCAGATGGGACTTTAAACAGAGGTCTCGTATCGGTGCTTTACACCGTGCACGTAAAAGAACAAGAGGAGACTCAGGAATGGGTCTATGTCTGTATCATTGCACTACCCACCAACAATCTAAAATGACTAATCTCTTCAGGAGGCGGCGCTCATATGGGCAACCGGTAGCGACGGTAAATATACGTAAAACACACACAATGTTCGCTGTAATATTATCCAATGACGTACTCAATACATAATACGTGTTTGCATTAGTCAGACCTTAAACGAACCCAAGCAATTAGAACTGACGTATACAAGCAATACAAGCAATTATAAACTGGTGTAACTTACTTTATGTGGCCTTTAGTACTGCTAAAGCAGAGCGTAATTAAACGGGATATGGGGAGACGTGAACATATGTATTAAATCTAAATTGCGCATCTCTTGGCGGAAGTCCGGAAAACAACGATTCCTCATAATGTTTATAGGTTAGTACTTCCCTTGAAAATTGCCAAAGGAGTCCATTACTGTATTCCGATTAAATACCAACCGCCCGATCGCATGTAATGTTATTTCGAAGGATGTTTGTTTTGTATGACCCATGGAATGCTTATAACAACAACGTTTGCTTTTACAAACAGCATAGAACCAGATCAGACGGCACATAACGTGTGATCAAGCTCGATGCTGTTTGCAATTCGGATAGTAGAGCTAAAACACGTGGCTGAATAGCAAACGACATAGATCCTGATCAGATGACTCATCGATTACGATTACGAAACAAGCTTTAACAACTTCTATTAATTAGTTTATACAAATTTATTCTAGCTCGATTGCGAAACAAGTTCTTACAACTTAAATTAATCACTATCGACACCTCATTCCTGATGGAATCCATCGCCACGAGGGAGAGAGAAGAGGCAATGTGGAATTTAAATGCATTGCCTAATGGCACAATCGTAACGGCTACAGCTGGGCGCGAACTCCAGACCTTTCGCACCTGAAGTGAACGCCCATCCACTGTGCTATCACGACTTCCACACCCGATACTACCGTATAACCGGCGTACCCGTAGAACACCCACCTGTTCGATCTGGCAAACACAGTACCATCTTACATACTTGCCGGTCCGAGGAACGAACCCGGGTTACACTGGTGAGAAGTGAGTACGTTAATCACTGCGCTTATCGGACCGCGTATAGAGAGGTAATTTAGTCATACAACTATATTAGAGCGTATCATTGCCGAACAATGGAGTTAAATCAGCGTGTCTTACGGTCAGACAGCGCTATTGAAATTTCCATAGGCCACCATCATAATAACACACCGTGCCATTATATTTTCACCAAAAATAGTTTGGTACAAAAGACAGTAGTTTTCAACAGAATGGCATTTGAGCCACAAGAAAATGTCAAATTTCAATGGGGTTGACCGATTGCGTGTTTTGTAAGTTCTCACTAAATGCACCCACCCCTACTCTGAAGGTAATTTGGTGGTGAATTTTGCACTGACACATGCATTAATAATATGCTGTTTATTTGTCACCAAATAGTATGCAAATATTTTAAAATATTTCAAAATGAAGCTCATATATTGTATTTTAATATTTAGAAGTCATTTACACTATTGCTGACATTACCTACTCAGCCAATCAGTTCATGTATCAATAACTCTTAAGGGCTTCCCTACACTTTTTCAACCAATTCCAGACAACTATATAATAGCACCGTCTGACCTTACGTTGAACATTCGCCGATTAGAAAGTGTGTGTCTTCACCTTCCAACGAAATACTCTTCCACGCCACTGACGACATCTACTGAAGAGGGTTAAAAACCGCGCACTGACTAATATGTACATATATATTTGATATATATTTTTCCAAATCTTCAACGAAATACTCTTCCACGCCACTGACGACATCTACTGAAGAGGGTTAAAAACCGCGCACTGACTAATATGTCCATATATATTTGAGATATATTTGATATAATATATTTGATATATGTTGACATGTAATGGCCAGAGCTCCAGACATATAGCAATAACGGCAACTCAATCGTGTTACATCAACATTAGGTCGAGTACTCGTCTGTAGTAAAACGCACCAAGCTACATCAACATTAGGTCGAGTACTCGTCTGTAGTAAAACGCGCCAAGCTACATCAACATTAGGTCGAGTACTCGTCTGTAGTAAAACGCGCCAAGCTACATCAACATTAGGTCGAGTACTCGTCTGTAGTAAAACGCGCCAAGCTACATCAACATTAGGTCGAGTACTCGTCTGTAGTAAAACGCGCCAAGCTACATCAACATTAGGTCGAGTACTCGTCTGTAGTAAAACGCGCCAAGCTACATCAACATTAGGTCGAGTACTCGTCTGTAGTAAAACGCGCCAAGCTACATCAACATTAGGTCGAGTACTCGTCTGTAGTAAAACGTGCCAAGCTACATCAACATTAGGTCGAGTACTCGTCTTTAGTAAAACGCGCCAAGCTACATCAACATTAGGTCGAGTACTCGTCTGTAGTAAAACGCGATAAGCTATGTACAGCAAATGTCATAGGGTGCAATTGTTGTTAATAAATACAAACTCTTAGAACACATGTATTCGCTTGTCATTTTTGCCCCCTATTTGAAGCAGTGAGTTGAAAACGTTGTAACACCTTCAGTTAGTTTGTAACGTAGCATATGTAGCACAGTGTAGTATAGTTTTAGTTATTTCCCTTTGACCAATAGTTAACATAAGTGACACGTACATTTGACCTGACACATGACAATATTTAAGCACGTGCTCTTTACTAACCAATCACTGCATGCATATGAGACATCCGCCATTTTCACAAAACATAAACAAGACGCCATTAAATAGGTGCTACAAATAAACCATATTATGTAGGAATATATATATATACCTTCAGGTAACTATTGCTACTCTTTTTGACTACCATCCCGATAATATATTATTTATGTACATTGACTGATAACCTGTTAGTTTTTGAGAAATATCGATCAGATGTAAAGAATTGATTTTCATTGTCTAACTTAAACTACACCATCGTAGATTGTATTTCTTAAATTCGTCAATGCAATTGTCGTCATTATATATGTTTGATTATATGGTATAACTTATGTGATTGTTAATTATGTGATGTATGAAACTGTATATTTGTATATATTGGTTGCAGATAGGGATAAAGATAGGGATAGGGTTAGAGATAGAGATAGAGAGATAGAGATGTATGTATGTATGTACCATTAATGTCAAACCCCTTGCGGGGACCTAGACAGAGAGGGATAGATAGAGAAACGATGGAACAGGCACGGAATGCTTGGAGGATTGCGAAGAATAAAGCGCAGTAGACATTAATAAAAGAGTTTCCTCTTTCTTTGTCGATCTCGACACCCACACCCTTAGTGCTCGCCGGCGGTCTGCGACACAAACACCACTATTTACAAGTACATGGCGAGGCGTTAGTAGATGTGATAAACGACATCAGAAAATGTTACTCTGCACTGTCCTGGTTAGAAGAATATAAAATCAATCATTATTTCCCCGTCTAATTCACAATGATTGGAAACACAAAACCTGGCGGCTAGTCGCGGAATTATATTCTATTTTCAGTCCAAGTGTATTAATGTGCTTATGCAGAATGGTACATTGCACAGCATTAAACACATGGCTACGGATTCTTGAATACGTTGATTACTGTGAAGATGTATACATATTGTAATTACATTAGTATGTATGTGTGTGCGTGCGTGCGTGCGTACGTACGTACGTCGCTACCGGTTGTCCATATGAGCGACGCCTCCTGAAAATATTCATTATAGATTTTGGAGGATTGTGCAATGATACAGACAGAGACCCATTCTTTTACGTGCGCGGTGGTTTTGTATTTCGGATTAACGATTTCAACGGTATACACAAAGTTAAGGTCACAATAGTGCTCTATATGTCAGTTTTCGCACCTGATGTCAATGGTGTGCACACAGTTAAGGCCACAATAGTGCTCTATATGTCAGTTATCGCACTTGATTTCAATGGTGTGCACACAGTTAAGGCCATTAGATGACCGTTTTCGCACCTGATTTCAATGGTGTGCACAAAGTTAAGGCCACAATAGTGCTCTATATGACCATTTTCGCACCTGATTTCAACGGTGTGCACACAGTTAAGGCCATTGGATGACCGTTTTCGCACATGATTTCAATGGTGTGCACACAGTTAAGGTCACACTAGTGCTCTATAATATTATGTCAGTTTTCG
The DNA here is from genome assembly GCA_014843695.1 of Archivesica marissinica. Classification (NCBI taxonomy): domain Eukaryota; kingdom Metazoa; phylum Mollusca; class Bivalvia; order Venerida; family Vesicomyidae; genus Archivesica; species Archivesica marissinica. The sequence goes on from CM026387.1 coordinate 13,352,343, forward strand.
CACCAGATTTCAATAGTGTGCACACAGTTAAGGCCACACTAGTGCTCTATATGTCAGTTTTCGCACCTGATTTCAATGGTGTGCACACAGTTAGTTAATACAAATTTATTTTAGCTCGATTGCGAAACAAGTTATTTCAACTTATATAAATCACTCTCGAGACCTCATTCCTGATGGAATCCATCGCCACGAGGGAGAGAGAGGCAACGTGGAATTTAAATGCCTTGCCTAAGGGCACAATCGTAGCGGCTCCAGTGGGGCTCGAACTCCGGACCTTTCGCACCTGAAGTGAACGCGCATCCACTGCGCTATCACGACTTGCACACAGTTAAGGCCACACTAGTGCTCCATATGTCAGTTTTCGCACCTGATTTCAATGGTGTGCACACAGTTAAGGCCACAATAGTGCTCTATATGTCAGTTTTCGCACCTGATTTCAATGGTGTGCACACAGTTAAGGCCACAATAGTGCTCTATATGTCAGTTTTCGCACCTGATTTCAATGGTGTGCACACAGTTAAGGCCACAATAGTGCTCTATATGTCAGTTTTCGCACCTGATTTCAATGGTGTGCACACAGTTAAGGCCACAATAGTGCTCTATATGTCAGTTTTCGCACCTGATTTCAATGGTGTGCACACAGTTAAGGCCACAATAGTGCTCTATATGTCAGTTTTCGCACCTGATTTCAATGGTGTGCACACAGTTAAGGCCACAATAGTGCTCTATATGTCAGTTTTCGCACCTGATTTCAATGGTGTGCACACAGTTAAGGCCACAATAGTGCTCTATATGTCAGTTTTCGCACCTGATTTCAATGGTGTGCACACAGTTAAGGCCACAATAGTGCTCTATATGTCAGTTTTCGCACCTGATTTCAATGGTGTGTGCAGAGTTATGGCCACAATAGTGCTCTATATATCAGTTTTCGCACCTGATTTCAATGGTGTGTGCAGAGTTATGGCCACAATAGTGCTCTATATGTCAGTTTTCGCACCTGATTTCAATGGTGTACACACAGTTACGGCCACAATAGTGCTCCATATGTCAGTTTTAGCACTTGATTTCAATGGTGTGCACACGGTTAAGGCCATTAGATGACCGTTTTCACACCTGATTTCAATGGTGTACACACAGTTACGGTCACAATAGTGCTCTATATGTCAGTTTTCGCACCGGATTTCAATGGTGTTCACACAGTTAAGGCCACGATAGTGCTCTATATGTCAGTTTTCGCACCTTATTTCTATGGTGTGCACACAGTTAGGCCACAATAGTGCTCTATATGTCAGTTTTCGCACCTGATTTCAATGGTGTGAACATAGTTAAGGCCACAATAGTGCTCTATATGTCAGTTTTCGCACCTGATTTCAATGGTGTGAACACAGCTAAGGCCACAATAGTGCTCTATATGTCAGTTTTCGCACCTGATTTCAATGGTGTGCACACAGTTAAGGCCACACTCATAATGCTCTATATGTCAGATTTCGCACCTGATTTCAATTGGTGTGCACACAGTTAAGGCCACAATAGTGCTCTTTATGTCAGTATTCGCACCTGATTTCAATGGTGTGTACACAGTTAAGGCCACAATAGTGCTCTATATGTCAGTTTTCGCACCTGATTTCAATGGTGTGCACACAGTTAAGGCCACAATAGTGTTCTATATGTCAGTTTTCGCACCTGATTTCAATGGTGTACACACAGTTACGGTCACAATAGTGCTCTATATGTCAGTTATCGCACCGGATTTCAATGGTGTGCACACAGTTAAGGCCACAATAGTGCTCTATATGTCAGTTTTCGCACCTAATTTCAATGGTATGAACATAGTTACGGCCACAATAGTGCTCTATATGTCAGTTTTCGCACCTGATTTCAATGGGGTGCACACAGTTAAGGCCACACTAGTGCTCTATATGTCAGTTTTCGCACCTGATTTCAATGGTGTGCACACAGGTAAGGCCACAATAGTGCTCTATATGTCAGTTTTCGCACCTGATTTCAATGGTGTGCACACAGTTAAGGCCACAATAGTGCTCTATTTGTCAGTTTTCGCACCTGATTTCAATGGTGTGTGCAGAGTTATGGCCACAATAGTGCTCTATATGTCAGTTTTCGCACCTGATTTCAATGGTGTGTGCAGAGTTATGGCCACAATAGTGCTCTATATGTCAGTTTTCGCACCTGATTTCAATGGTGTACACACAGTTACGGCCACAATAGTGCTCCATATGTCAGTTTTAGCACTTGATTTCAATGGTGTGCACACGGTTAAGGCCATTAGATGACCGTTTTCACACCTGATTTCAATGGTGTACACACAGTTACGGTCACAATAGTGCTCTATATGTCAGTTTTCGCACCGGATTTCAATGGTGTTCACACAGTTAAGGCCACGATAGTGCTCTATATGTCAGTTTTCGCACCTTATTTCTATGGTGTGCACACAGTTAGGCCACAATAGTGCTCTATATGTCAGTTTTCGCACCTGATTTCAATGGTGTGAACATAGTTAAGGCCACAATAGTGCTCTATATGTCAGTTTTCGCACCTGATTTCAATGGTGTGAACACAGCTAAGGCCACAATAGTGCTCTATATGTCAGTTTTCGCACCTGATTTCAATGGTGTGCACACAGTTAAGGCCACACTCATAATGCTCTATATGTCAGATTTCGCACCTGATTTCAATTGGTGTGCACACAGTTAAGGCCACAATAGTGCTCTTTATGTCAGTATTCGCACCTGATTTCAATGGTGTGTACACAGTTAAGGCCACAATAGTGCTCTATATGTCAGTTTTCGCACCTGATTTCAATGGTGTGCACACAGTTAAGGCCACAATAGTGTTCTATATGTCAGTTTTCGCACCTGATTTCAATGGTGTACACACAGTTACGGTCACAATAGTGCTCTATATGTCAGTTATCGCACCGGATTTCAATGGTGTGCACACAGTTAAGGCCACAATAGTGCTCTATATGTCAGTTTTCGCACCTAATTTCAATGGTATGAACATAGTTACGGCCACAATAGTGCTCTATATGTCAGTTTTCGCACCTGATTTCAATGGGGTGCACACAGTTAAGGCCACACTAGTGCTCTATATGTCAGTTTTCGTACCTGATTTCAATGGTGTGCACACAGGTAAGGCCACAATAGTGCTCTATATGTCAGTTTTCGCACCTGATTTCAATGGTGTGCACACAGTTACGGCCACAATAGTGCTCCATATGTCAGTTTTTGCACCTGATCTCAATGGTGTGCACACGGTTAAGGCCATTAGATGACCGTTTTCGCACATGATTTCAATGGTGTGCACACAGTTAAGTCCACAATAGTGCTCTATATGTCAGATTTCGCACCTGATTTCAATGGTGTGAACATAGATAAGGCCACAATAGTGCTCTATATGTCAGTTTTCGCACCTGATTTCAATGGTGTGCAGATAGTTATGCACCAAGTGTGCATTGGACGACAGTTTAGCCACCTGACTTCAATGGTGTGCAGATAGTTATGCCCCAAGTGTGCATTGGACGACAGTTTAGCCACCTGACTTCAATGGTGTGCAGATAGTTATGCCCCAAGTGTGCATTGGACGACAGTTTAGCCACCTGACTTCAATGGTGTGCAGATAGTTATGCCCCAAGTGTGCATTGGACGACAGTTTAGCCACCTGACTTCAATGGTGTGCAGATAGTTATGCCCCAAGTGTGCATTGGACGACAGTTTAGCCACCTGACTTCAATGGTGTGCAGATAGTTATGCCCCAAGTGTGCATTGGACGACAGTTTAGCCACCTGACTTCAATGGTGTGCAGATAGTTATGCCCCAAGTGTGCATTGGACGACAGTTTAGCCACCTGACTTCAATGGTGTGCAGATAGTTATGCCCCAAGTGTGCATTGGACGACAGTTTAGCCACCTGACTTCAATGGTGTGCAGATAGTTATGCCCCAAGTGTGCATTGGACGACAGTTTAGCCACCTGACTTCAATGGTGTGCAGATAGTTATGCCCCAAGTGTGCATTGGACGACAGTTTAGCCACCTGACTTCAATGGTGTGCAGATAGTTATGCCCCAAGTGTGCATTGGACGACAGTTTAGCCACCTGACTTCAATGGTGTGCAGATAGTTATGCCCCAAGTGTGCATTGGACGACAGTTTAGCCACCTGACTTCAATGGTGTGCAGATAGTTATGCCCCAAGTGTGCATTGGACGACAGTTTAGCCACCTGACTTCAATGGTGTGCAGATAGTTATGCCCCAAGTGTGCATTGGACGACAGTTTAGCCACCTGACTTCAATGGTGTGCAGATAGTTATGCCCCAAGTGTGCATTGGACGACAGTTTAGCCACCTGACTTCAATGGTGTGCAGATAGTTATGCCCCAAGTGTGCATTGGACGACAGTTTAGCCACCTGACTTCAATGGTGTGCAGATAGTTATGCCCCAAGTGTGCATTGGACGACAGTTTAGCCACCTGACTTCAATGGTGTGCAGATAGTTATGCCCCAAGTGTGCATTGGACGACAGTTTAGCCACCTGACTTCAATGGTGTGCAGATAGTTATGCCCCAAGTGTGCATTGGACGACAGTTTAGCCACCTGACTTCAATGGTGTGCAGATAGTTATGCCCCAAGTGTGCATTGGACGACAGTTTAGCCACCTGACTTCAATGGTGTGCAGATAGTTATGCCCCAAGTGTGCATTGGACGACAGTTTAGCCACCTGACTTCAATGGTGTGCAGATAGTTATGCCCCAAGTGTGCATTGGACGACAGTTTAGCCACCTGACTTCAATGGTGTGCAGATAGTTATGCCCCAAGTGTGCATTGGACGACAGTTTAGCCACCTGACTTCAATGGTGTGCAGATAGTTATGCCCCAAGTGTGCATTGGACGACAGTTTAGCCACCTGACTTCAATGGTGTGCAGATAGTTATGCCCCAAGTGTGCATTGGACGACAGTTTAGCCACCTGACTTCAATGGTGTGCAGATAGTTATGCCCCAAGTGTGCATTGGACGACAGTTTAGCCACCTGACTTCAATGGTGTGCAGATAGTTATGCCCCAAGTGTGCATTGGACGACAGTTTAGCCACCTGACTTCAATGGTGTGCAGATAGTTATGCCCCAAGTGTGCATTGGACGACAGTTTAGCCACCTGACTTCAATGGTGTGCAGATAGTTATGCCCCAAGTGTGCATTGGACGACAGTTTAGCCACCTGACTTCAATGGTGTGCAGATAGTTATGCCCCAAGTGTGCATTGGACGACAGTTTAGCCACCTGACTTCAATGGTGTGCAGATAGTTATGCCCCAAGTGTGCATTGGACGACAGTTTAGCCACCTGACTTCAATGGTGTGCAGATAGTTATGCCCCAAGTGTGCATTGGACGACAGTTTAGCCACCTGACTTCAATGGTGTGCAGATAGTTATGCCCCAAGTGTGCATTGGACGACAGTTTAGCCACCTGACTTCAATGGTGTGCAGATAGTTATGCCCCAAGTGTGCATTGGACGACAGTTTAGCCACCTGACTTCAATGGTGTGCAGATAGTTATGCCCCAAGTGTGCATTGGACGACAGTTTAGCCACCTGACTTCAATGGTGTGCAGATAGTTATGCCCCAAGTGTGCATTGGACGACAGTTTAGCCACCTGACTTCAATGGTGTGCAGATAGTTATGCCCCAAGTGTGCATTGGACGACAGTTTAGCCACCTGACTTCAATGGTGTGCAGATAGTTATGCCCCAAGTGTGCATTGGACGACAGTTTAGCCACCTGACTTCAATGGTGTGCAGATAGTTATGCCCCAAGTGTGCATTGGACGACAGTTTAGCCACCTGACTTCAATGGTGTGCAGATAGTTATGCCCCAAGTGTGCATTGGACGACAGTTTAGCCACCTGACTTCAATGGTGTGCAGATAGTTATGCCCCAAGTGTGCATTGGACGACAGTTTAGCCACCTGACTTCAATGGTGTGCAGATAGTTATGCCCCAAGTGTGCATTGGACGACAGTTTAGCCACCTGACTTCAATGGTGTGCAGATAGTTATGCCCCAAGTGTGCATTGGACGACAGTTTAGCCACCTGACTTCAATGGTGTGCAGATAGTTATGCCCCAAGTGTGCATTGGACGACAGTTTAGCCACCTGACTTCAATGGTGTGCAGATAGTTATGCCCCAAGTGTGCATTGGACGACAGTTTAGCCACCTGACTTCAATGGTGTGCAGATAGTTATGCCCCAAGTGTGCATTGGACGACAGTTTAGCCACCTGACTTCAATGGTGTGCAGATAGTTATGCCCCAAGTGTGCATTGGACGACAGTTTAGCCACCTGACTTCAATGGTGTGCAGATAGTTATGCCCCAAGTGTGCATTGGACGACAGTTTAGCCACCTGACTTCAATGGTGTGCAGATAGTTATGCCCCAAGTGTGCATTGGACGACAGTTTAGCCACCTGACTTCAATGGTGTGCAGATAGTTATGCCCCAAGTGTGCATTGGACGACAGTTTAGCCACCTGACTTCAATGGTGTGCAGATAGTTATGCCCCAAGTGTGCATTGGACGACAGTTTAGCCACCTGACTTCAATGGTGTGCAGATAGTTATGCCCCAAGTGTGCATTGGACGACAGTTTAGCCACCTGACTTCAATGGTGTGCAGATAGTTATGCCCCAAGTGTGCATTGGACGACAGTTTAGCCACCTGACTTCAATGGTGTGCAGATAGTTATGCCCCAAGTGTGCATTGGACGACAGTTTAGCCACCTGACTTCAATGGTGTGCAGATAGTTATGCCCCAAGTGTGCATTGGACGACAGTTTAGCCACCTGACTTCAATGGTGTGCAGATAGTTATGCCCCAAGTGTGCATTGGACGACAGTTTAGCCACCTGACTTCAATGGTGTGCAGATAGTTATGCCCCAAGTGTGCATTGGACGACAGTTTAGCCACCTGACTTCAATGGTGTGCAGATAGTTATGCCCCAAGTGTGCATTGGACGACAGTTTAGCCACCTGACTTCAATGGTGTGCAGATAGTTATGCCCCAAGTGTGCATTGGACGACAGTTTAGCCACCTGACTTCAATGGTGTGCAGATAGTTATGCCCCAAGTGTGCATTGGACGACAGTTTAGCCACCTGACTTCAATGGTGTGCAGATAGTTATGCCCCAAGTGTGCATTGGACGACAGTTTAGCCACCTGACTTCAATGGTGTGCAGATAGTTATGCCCCAAGTGTGCATTGGACGACAGTTTAGCCACCTGACTTCAATGGTGTGCAGATAGTTATGCCCCAAGTGTGCATTGGACGACAGTTTAGCCACCTGACTTCAATGGTGTGCAGATAGTTATGCCCCAAGTGTGCATTGGACGACAGTTTAGCCACCTGACTTCAATGGTGTGCAGATAGTTATGCCCCAAGTGTGCATTGGACGACAGTTTAGCCACCTGACTTCAATGGTGTGCAGATAGTTATGCCCCAAGTGTGCATTGGACGACAGTTTAGCCACCTGACTTCAATGGTGTGCAGATAGTTATGCCCCAAGTGTGCATTGGACGACAGTTTAGCCACCTGACTTCAATGGTGTGCAGATAGTTATGCCCCAAGTGTGCATTGGACGACAGTTTAGCCACCTGACTTCAATGGTGTGCAGATAGTTATGCCCCAAGTGTGCATTGGACGACAGTTTAGCCACCTGACTTCAATGGTGTGCAGATAGTTATGCCCCAAGTGTGCATTGGACGACAGTTTAGCCACCTGACTTCAATGGTGTGCAGATAGTTATGCCCCAAGTGTGCATTGGACGACAGTTTAGCCACCTGACTTCAATGGTGTGCAGATAGTTATGCCCCAAGTGTGCATTGGACGACAGTTTAGCCACCTGACTTCAATGGTGTGCAGATAGTTATGCCCCAAGTGTGCATTGGACGACAGTTTAGCCACCTGACTTCAATGGTGTGCAGATAGTTATGCCCCAAGTGTGCATTGGACGACAGTTTAGCCACCTGACTTCAATGGTGTGCAGATAGTTATGCCCCAAGTGTGCATTGGACGACAGTTTAGCCACCTGACTTCAATGGTGTGCAGATAGTTATGCCCCAAGTGTGCATTGGACGACAGTTTAGCCACCTGACTTCAATGGTGTGCAGATAGTTATGCCCCAAGTGTGCATTGGACGACAGTTTAGCCACCTGACTTCAATGGTGTGCAGATAGTTATGCCCCAAGTGTGCATTGGACGACAGTTTAGCCACCTGACTTCAATGGTGTGCAGATAGTTATGCCCCAAGTGTGCATTGGACGACAGTTTAGCCACCTGACTTCAATGGTGTGCAGATAGTTATGCCCCAAGTGTGCATTGGACGACAGTTTAGCCACCTGACTTCAATGGTGTGCAGATAGTTATGCCCCAAGTGTGCATTGGACGACAGTTTAGCCACCTGACTTCAATGGTGTGCAGATAGTTATGCCCCAAGTGTGCATTGGACGACAGTTTAGCCACCTGACTTCAATGGTGTGCAGATAGTTATGCCCCAAGTGTGCATTGGACGACAGTTTAGCCACCTGACTTCAATGGTGTGCAGATAGTTATGCCCCAAGTGTGCATTGGACGACAGTTTAGCCACCTGACTTCAATGGTGTGCAGATAGTTATGCCCCAAGTGTGCATTGGACGACAGTTTAGCCACCTGACTTCAATGGTGTGCAGATAGTTATGCCCCAAGTGTGCATTGGACGAACAGTTTAGCCACCTGACTTCAATGGTGTGCAGATAGTTATGCCCAAGTGTGCATTGGACGACAGTTTAGCCACCTGACTTCAATGGTGTGCAGATAGTTATGCCCCAAGTGTGCATTGGACGACAGTTTAGCCACCTGACTTCAATGGTGTGCAGATAGTTATGCCCCAAGTGTGCATTGGACGACAGTTTAGCCACCTGACTTCAATGGTGTGCAGATAGTTATGCCCCAAGTGTGCATTGGACGACAGTTTAGCCACCTGACTTCAATGGTGTGCAGATAGTTATGCCCCAAGTGTGCATTGGACGACAGTTTAGCCACCTGACTTCAATGGTGTGCAGATAGTTATGCCCCAAGTGTGCATTGGACGACAGTTTAGCCACCTGACTTCAATGGTGTGCAGATAGTTATGCCCCAAGTGTGCATTGGACGACAGTTTAGCCACCTGACTTCAATGGTGTGCAGATAGTTATGCCCCAAGTGTGCATTGGACGACAGTTTAGCCACCTGACTTCAATGGTGTGCAGATAGTTATGCCCCAAGTGTGCATTGGACGACAGTTTAGCCACCTGACTTCAATGGTGTGCAGATAGTTATGCCCCAAGTGTGCATTGGACGACAGTTTAGCCACCTGACTTCAATGGTGTGCAGATAGTTATGCCCCAAGTGTGCATTGGACGACAGTTTAGCCACCTGACTTCAATGGTGTGCAGATAGTTATGCCCCAAGTGTGCATTGGACGACAGTTTAGCCACCTGACTTCAATGGTGTGCAGATAGTTATGCCCCAAGTGTGCATTGGACGACAGTTTAGCCACCTGACTTCAATGGTGTGCAGATAGTTATGCCCCAAGTGTGCATTGGACGACAGTTTAGCCACCTGACTTCAATGGTGTGCAGATAGTTATGCCCCAAGTGTG
>CM026387.1:13363012-13456208 GCA_014843695.1 Archivesica marissinica
GTTATGCCCCAAGTGTGCATTGGACGACAGTTTAGCCACCTGACTTCAATGGTGTGCAGATAGTTATGCCCCAAGTGTGCATTGGACGACAGTTTAGCCACCTGACTTCAATGGTGTGCAGATAGTTATGCCCCAAGTGTGCATTGGACGACAGTTTAGCCACCTGACTTCAATGGTGTGCAGATAGTTATGCCCCAAGTGTGCATTGGACGACAGTTTAGCCACCTGACTTCAATGGTGTGCAGATAGTTATGCCCCAAGTGTGCATTGGACGACAGTTTAGCCACCTGACTTCAATGGTGTGCAGATAGTTATGCCCCAAGTGTGCATTGGACGACAGTTTAGCCACCTGACTTCAATGGTGTGCAGATAGTTATGCCCCAAGTGTGCATTGGACGACAGTTTAGCCACCTGACTTCAATGGTGTGCAGATAGTTATGCCCCAAGTGTGCATTGGACGACAGTTTAGCCACCTGACTTCAATGGTGTGCAGATAGTTATGCCCCAAGTGTGCATTGGACGACAGTTTAGCCACCTGACTTCAATGGTGTGCAGATAGTTATGCCCCAAGTGTGCATTGGACGACAGTTTAGCCACCTGACTTCAATGGTGTGCAGATAGTTATGCCCCAAGTGTGCATTGGACGACAGTTTAGCCACCTGACTTCAATGGTGTGCAGATAGTTATGCCCAAGTGTGCATTGGACGACAGTTTAGCCACCTGACTTCAATGGTGTGCAGATAGTTATGCCCCAAGTGTGCATTGGACGACAGTTTAGCCACCTGACTTCAATGGTGTGCAGATAGTTATGCCCCAAGTGTGCATTGGACGACAGTTTAGCCACCTGACTTCAATGGTGTGCAGATAGTTATGCCCCAAGTGTGCATTGGACGACAGTTTAGCCACCTGACTTCAATGGTGTGCAGATAGTTATGCCCCAAGTGTGCATTGGACGACAGTTTAGCCACCTGACTTCAATGGTGTGCAGATAGTTATGCCCCAAGTGTGCATTGGACGACAGTTTAGCCACCTGACTTCAATGGTGTGCAGATAGTTATGCCCCAAGTGTGCATTGGACGACAGTTTAGCCACCTGACTTCAATGGTGTGCAGATAGTTATGCCCCAAGTGTGCATTGGACGACAGTTTAGCCACCTGACTTCAATGGTGTGCAGATAGTTATGCCCCAAGTGTGCATTGGACGACAGTTTAGCCACCTGACTTCAATGGTGTGCAGATAGTTATGCCCCAAGTGTGCATTGGACGACAGTTTAGCCACCTGACTTCAATGGTGTGCAGATAGTTATGCCCCAAGTGTGCATTGGACGACAGTTTAGCCACCTGACTTCAATGGTGTGCAGATAGTTATGCCCCAAGTGTGCATTGGACGACAGTTTAGCCACCTGACTTCAATGGTGTGCAGATAGTTATGCCCCAAGTGTGCATTGGACGACAGTTTAGCCACCTGACTTCAATGGTGTGCAGATAGTTATGCCCCAAGTGTGCATTGGACGACAGTTTAGCCACCTGACTTCAATGGTGTGCAGATAGTTATGCCCCAAGTGTGCATTGGACGACAGTTTAGCCACCTGACTTCAATGGTGTGCAGAGTTAGCCCCAAGTTGATTGGAGGTTAGCCACCTGATTGGTGTGCAGTAGTTTAGCCCCTGACGTGCATTGGACGTCAGTTTAGCCTTAGCTCAATGTGTGCAGATGTTATGCCCCAAGTGATGGACGACAGTTTAGCCACCTGACTTCAATGGTGTGCAGATAGTTATGCCCCAAGTGTGCATTGGACGACAGCTTAGCCACCTGACTTCAATGGTGTGCAGATAGTTATGCCCCAAGTGTGCATTGGACGACAGTTTAGCCACCTGACTTCAATGGTGTGCAGATAGTTATGCCCCAAGTGTGCATTGGACGACAGTTTAGCCACCTGACTTCAATGGTGTGCAGATAGTTATGCCCCAAGTGTGCATTGGACGACAGTTTAGCCACCTGACTTCAATGGTGTGCAGATAGTTATGCCCCAAGTGTGCATTGGACGACAGTTTAGCCACCTGACTTCAATGGTGTGCAGATAGTTATGCCCCAGTGTGCATTGGACGACATTGTTACCATGACTTCAATGGTGTGCAGATAGTTATCCCAAGTGTTTGGACGACAGTTTAGCCACCTGATTCAATTGTGTGTTTGGATAGTTATCTTTGCCATAGTTGCCGTGTGCATTGGACGACAGTTTACCTGACTTCAATTGTGCAGATAGTTATGCAATGTGCATTCACAGTTTAGTGATTCAATGTGGAAGTTGCAGTGTGCATTGGACGACAGTTTAGCCACCTGACTTCAATGGTGTGCAGATAGTTATGCCCCAAGTGTGCATTGGACGACAGGTTAGCCATCTGACTTCAATGGTGTGCAGATAATTATGCCCCAAGTGTGCATTGGACGAGAGTTTAGCCACCTGACGTCAATGGTGTGCAGATAGTTATGCCCCATGTGTGCATTGGACGACAGTTTAACCACCTGACTTCAATGGTGTGCAGATAGTTATGCACCAAATGTGCATTGGACGACAGCTTAGCCACCTGACGTCAATGGTGTGCAGATAGTTATGACACACGTGTGCATTGGACGACACTTTAGCCACCTGACTTCAATGGTGTGCAGATAGTTATGCCCCAAATGTGCATTGGACGACAGCTTAGCCACCTGACGTCAATGGTTTGCAGATAGTTATGCCCCAAGTGTGCATTGGACGACAGTTTAGCCACTTGACTTCAATGGTGTGCAGATAGTTATGCCCCAAGTGTGCATTGGACGACAGTTTAGCCACCTGACTTCAATGGTGTGCAGATAGTTATGCCCCAAGTGTGCATTGGACGACAGTTTAGCCACCTGACTTCAATCGTGTGCAGATAGTTATGCCCCAAGTGTGCATTGGGCGACAGTTTAGCCACCTGACTTCAATGGTGTGCAGATAGTTATGTCCCAAGTGTGAATTGGACGACAGTTTAGCCACCTGACTTCAATGGTGTGCAGATATTTATGCCCCAAGTGTGCATTGGACGACAGTTACCCACGTGACTTCAATGTTCTGCAGATAGTTATGCCCCCAGTGTGCATTGGACGACAGTTTAGCCACCTGACGTCAATGGTGTGCAGATAGTTATGCCCCAAATGTGCATTGGACGACAGTTTAGCCACCTGACTTCAATGGTGTGCAGATATTTATGCCCCAAGTGTGCATTGGACGACAGTTTAGCCACATGACTTCAATGGTGTGCAGATAGTTATGCCCCAATTGTGCATTGGACGACAGTTTAGCCACCTGACTTCAATGGTGTGCAGATAGTTATGCCCCAAGTGTGCATTGGACGACAGTTTAGCCACCTGACTGTAATGGTGTGCAGATATGTATGCCCCAAGTGTGCATTGGACGACAGTTTAGCCACCTGACTTCAATGGTGTGCAGATAGTTATGCCCCAAGTGTGCATTGGACGACAGTTTAGCCACCTGACTTCAATGGTGTGCAGATAGTTATGCCCCAAGTGTGCATTGGACGACAGTTTAGCCACCTGACTTCAATGGTGTGCAGATAGTTATGCCCCAAGTGTGCATTGGACGACAGTTTAGCCACCTGACTTCAATGGTGTGCAGATAGTTATGCCCCAAGTGTGCATTGGACGACAGTTTAGCCACCTGACTTCAATGGTGTGCAGATAGTTATGCCCCAAGTGTGCATTGGACGACAGTTTAGCCACCTGACTTCAATGGTGTGCAGATAGTTATGCCCCAAGTGTGCATTGGACGACAGTTTAGCCACCTGACTTCAATGGTGTGCAGATAGTTATGCCCCAAGTGTGCATTGGACGACAGTTTAGCCACCTGACTTCAATGGTGTGCAGATAGTTATGCCCCAAGTGTGCATTGGACGACAGTTTAGCCACCTGACTTCAATGGTGTGCATATAGTTATGCCCCAAGTGTGCATTGGACGACAGCTTAGCCATCTGACTTCAATGGTGTGCAGATAGTTATGCCCCAAATGTGCATTGGACGACAGTTTAGCCACCTGACCTCAATGATGTACAGATAGTTATGCCCCAAGTGTGCATTGGACGACAGTTTAGCCACTTGACTTCAATGGTGTGCAGATAGTTATGCCCCAAATGTGCATTGGACGACAGTTTAGCCACCTGACTTCAATGGTGTGCAGATAGTTATGCCCCAAGTGTGCATTAATTCTTAAAACTGTAGCTACATCTTCATACGGTAGCTATATCTTGAAACAGTAGCAATAACCTGAAACAGTAGCAATATCTTATAACAGTAGCAATTTCGTAAAACAGTAGCAATATTTTAAAACAGTAGCAATAACCTGAAACAGTAGCAATATTTTAAAACAGTAGCAATATTCTAAAACAGTAGCAATAACCTGAAACAGTGGCAATATTTTAAAACAGTAGCAATATCTTAATACAGTAGCAATATCTTAAAACAGTAGCAATATTTTAAAAAGTAACAATATCTTAAAACAGTAGCAATATTTTAAAACAGTAGCAATAACCTGAAACAGTGGCAATATTTTAAAACAGTAGCAATAACCTGAAACATTGGCAATATTTTAAAACAGTAGCAATATTTTAAAAGAGTAGCAATATCTTAAAACAGTAGCAGTATCTTAAAACAGTAGCAATATCTTAAAACAGTAGCAATATCTTAAAACAGTAGCAATATTATAAAACAGTAGCAATAACCTGAAACAGTTGCAATAACCTGATATAGCTACCGTTTTAAAATATTGCTAACGTTCTAAGATATTGCTACTGTTTTAAAATATTGCTAATGTTTTAAGATATTGCTACTGTTTTAAGATATTGCTACTCTTTCAGCTTATTGCTACTGTTTCAAGATATCGCTACTGTTTTAAGAATTTGCTACTGTTTTAAAATATTGCTACTGTTTAAGATATTGCTACTGTTTTAAAATATTGCTACTGTTTTAAGATATTGCTACTGTTTAAAATATTGCTACTGTTTTTAGATTTAGCTACTGTTTTAAGATATTGCTACTGTTTTAAGAATTTGCTACTGTTTTAAGATATTACTACTGTTTTAAAATATTGCTACTGTTTCAAGATATTGCTACAGTCATCTAGCGCACACATAGGGCTTAACTAACTGCACACCATTGAAGTCAGGTGAATAAACTGTCATCTAATGCACACTTGGGGATTAACTATATGCACACCATTGCAGTCAGGTCGATAAACTGTCATCTAAGGCACACTTAGGGCTTGATTTTCTGCACACCATTGAAATCAAGTATCGAAACTGTCATCTAATGCACACTTAGCGCTTAACTATCTGCACACCATTGAAGTCAGGTGACTAAACTGTCATCTAATGCACACTTAGGATTTATATATCTGCACACCATTGACATCAGGTGTCTAAACTGTCATCCAACGCACACTTAGGGCTTACCTAGCTGCACCACTATTGAAGTCAGGTTTCTAAACTGTCATCTAGCGCACACATAGGGCTTAACTAACTGCACACCATTGAAGTCAGGTGAATAAACTGTCATCTAGCGCACACTTTGGGCTTAAATATCTGCACACCATTGAAGTCAGGTGAATAAACTGTCATCTAACACACACGTAGGGCTTGACTATCTGCACCACCATTGAAGTCAGGTGTCTAAGCTGTCATCTAAAGCACACTTAGGGATTAGCTATATGCAAACCATTGCAGTCAGGTCGATAAACTGTCATCTAAGGCACACTTAGGGCTTGATTGTCTGCACACCATTGAAATCAGGTATCTAAACTGTCATCTAACGCACACTTAGCGCTTAACTATCTGCACACCATTGAAGTCAGGTGACTAAACTGTCAGCTAATGCACACTTAGGATTTATCTATCTGCACACCATTGACATCAGGTGGATAAACTGTCATCTAAAGCACACATACGGCTTGCTTATATGCACATCATTGAAGTCAGGTGTATAAACTGGCATATAGCACACACTTAGATATTATCTATCTGCACACCATTGAAGTCAGGTGGATAAACTGTCATCTGAAGCACATTTAGGGCGTATCTATATGCACACCATTGAAGTCATATGGATAATCTGTCATCGAAGGTACACTTAGGGCTTGTCTTTCTTCACATGATTGCAGTCAGGTTTCTAAACTGTCATCTAATGCACACTTAGGGCTTAATTATCTGCACATCATTGAAGTCAGGTCGTTAATAGTCATATACGGCACACTTAGGGCATGACTATCTGCACACCATTGAAGTCAGGTGAATAAACTGTCATTTAATGCACACTTAGTTCTTAACTATCTGCAAACCATTGAAGTCAGATGTCTAAACTGTCATCTAGCGCACACATAGGGCTTTTCTATCTTCACACATTTGAAGTCAGATGGATAAACTGTCATCTCAGGCACACCTAGGGCTTGATAATCTGCACACCATTGACGTCAGGTGTCTAAGCTGGCATCTAATGCAAACTTAGGGCTTAATTATCTGCACATCATTAATGTCAGGTGAATAAACTGTCATCTAGTGCACACTTTGGGCTTAACTCACTGCACACCATTGAAGTCAGGTGAATAAACTGTCATCAATGGCACACATATGGCTTGATTATCTGCACACCATTGACCTCAGGTGTCTAAGCTGGCATCTAATGCAAACTTAGGACTTAATTATCTGCACACCATTGATGTCAGGTGTATGTACTGTCATCTAGCGCACATTTAGGGCATAACTGTATGAACTCCATTGAAGTCAGGTGTCTAAACTGGCATCTAGCGCACTCTTTGGGCTTAAATATCTGCACACCATTGAAGTCAGGTGAATAAATGGTCATCTAACGCACCAATATGGCTTAACTATTTGCACACCATTGAAGTCAGGTCTAAACTGTCATCTAGCGCACACTTTGGGATTATCTATCTGCACACCATTGAAGTCAGGTGGATACTCTGTCATCTAAGGCACACTTAGGGCTTGATTATATGCACACCATTGAAGTCATGTGTCTAAGCTGCCATCTAATGCACATTTAGGGCTTAATAATCTGCACACCATTGAAGTCAGATGTCTAAACTGTCATCTAATGCACATTTAGGGCTTATCTATCTGCACACCATTGAAGTCATATGGATAATCTGTCATCGAAAGCACACTTAGGGCTTGTCTTTCTTCACACGATTGAAGTCAGGTTTCTAAACTGTCAGCTAACACACACTTAGGGCATGACTATCTGCATACTATTGAAGTCAGGTGAATAAACTGGCATCTAATGCACACTTAGTGCTTAACCATCTGCATACCATTGAAGTCAGGTGAAAAAACTGTCATCTAGCGCACACTTAGGGCGTAATTGTCTGCAAACCATTGATGCCAGATGTCTAAACTGTCACCTAACGCACATTTATGACATAGCTATCGGCACACCATTGAAGTCAGGTTTCTAAACTGTCATATAGCGTACACATAACCATTGAAGTCAGGTGAATAAACTGTCATCTAGCGCACACTTTGGGCTTAAATATCTGCACACCATTGAAGTCAGGTGACTAAACTGTCATATATCGCACACTTAGGGCTAAATTATCTGCACACCATTGAAGTCAGATTTCTAAACTGTCATCTAACGCACATGTAGGGCTTATCTATCTGCACACCATTGAAGTCAGATGGATAAACTGTCATCTAAGGCACATTTAGGGCTTGTCTATCTGCACACCATTGAAGTCAGGTGTCTAAACTGTCATCTAATGCACAGTTAGGGCTTAATAATCTGCACACCATTGAAGTCAGATGTCTAAACTGTCATCTAAAGCACATTTAGGGCCTATCTATATGCACACCATTGAAGTCATATGGATAATCTGTCATCGAAGGTACACTTAGGGCTTGTCTTTCTTCACACGATTGAAGTCAGGTTTCTAAACTGTCATCTAATGCACACTTAGGGCTTAATTATGTGCACATCATTGAAGTCAGGTCGTTAATTGTCATATACGGCACACTTAGGGCATGACTATCTGCACACCATTGAAGTCAGGTGAATAAATTGTCATTTAATGCACACTTAGTGCTTAGCTATCTGCACACCATTGAAGTCAGGTGAATAAACTGTCATCTAGAGCACACTTCGGGCTTCACTATCTGCACACCATTGAAGTCAGGTGGATAAACTGTCATCTATGGCACATTTAGGGCTTGATTATCTGCACACCACTGACCTCAGGTGTCTAAGCTGTCATCTAATGCAATCTTAGGGCTTAATTATCTGCACACCATTGAAGTCAGGTGTCTAAACTGTCATCTAACGCACATTTAGGAAGTAGCTATTTGCACACCATTGCGCACACATAGGGCTTAAATAACTGCACACCATTGAAGTCAGGTGAATAAACTGTCATCTAGAGCACACTGTGGGCTTAAATATATGCACACCATTGAAGTCAGGTGAATAAACTATCATCTATCGCACCTGATTTCAATGGTGTGCAGATAGATAAACCCTAAGTGTGCATTAGATGAGAGTTTAGTCACCTGACTTCAATGTTGTGCAGATAGTTAAGCCCGAAGTGTGTGCTAGGTGACAATATAGACACCTGACTTCAATGGTGTGCAGATAATTAAGCCCTAAATGTGCATTATATGAAAATTTATCGACTTGACTTCAATGATGTGCAGATAATTAAGCCCTAAGTGTCCATTAGATGACAGTTTAGACACCTGGCTTCAATGGTGTGGCGATAGTCAAGCCCTATGTGCACATTAAAAAGTTAAGGCCACAATAGTGCTCTATTTGTCAATTTTCGCACCTGATTTCAATGGTGTGCGCACAGTGAATGCCATTAGATGACCGTTTTCCCACCTGATTTCAATGATGTGCACACAGTTAAGGCCACATTAGTGCTCTATATGTCAATTTTTTCGCACCTGATTTCAATGGTGTGCACACAGTTAAGGCCACAATAGTGCTCTATATGTCAGTTTTCGCACTTGATTTTAATGGTGTGCGCACAGTGAATGCCATTAGATGACCGTTTTCCCACCTGATTTCAATGATGTGCACACAGTTAAGGCCACATTAGTGCTCTATATGTCAATTTTCGCACCTGATTTCAATGGTGTGCACACAGTTAAGGCCACAATAGTGCTCTATATGTCAATTTTCGCACCTGATTTCAATGGTGTACAAACAGTTACGGCCACAATAGTGCTCTATATATCAGTTTTCGCACCTGATTTCAATGGTGTGAACACAGTTAAGGCCACAATAGTGTTCTATATGTAAATGTTCGCACCTAATTTCAATGGTGTGCAAACAGTTAAGGCCACAATAGTGCTCTATATGTAAATGTTCGCACTTGATTTCAATGGTGTGCACAAAGTTACGGCCACAATAGTGCTCTATATGTCAGTTTTCGCACCTGATTTCAATGGTGTGCATACAGATAAGGCCAATGGATGATCGTTTTCGCACCTGATTTCAATGGTGTGCAAACAGTTAAGGCCACAATAGTGCTCTATATGTAAATGTTCGCACCTGTTTTCAATGGTGTGCACACAGATACGGCCACAATAGTGCTCTATATGTCAGTTTTCGCACCTGATTTCAATGGTGTACACATAGATAAGCCCATTAGATGATCGTTTTCACACCTGATTTCAATGGTGTCCACACAGTTACGGCCACAATAGTGCTCTATATGATAGTTTTCGCACCTCATTTCAATGGTGTACACATAGATAAGCCCATTAGATGACCGTTTTTCGCACCTGATTTCAATGGTGTGCACACAGTTATGGTCACACTAGTGCTCTATATGTCAGTTTTCGCACCTGATTTCAATGATGTGCACACAGATAAGGCCACCATAGTGCTCTATATGTCAATTTTAGCACCTGATTTCAATGGTGTACAAACAGTTACGGCCACAATAGTGCTCTATATATCAGTTTTCGCACCTGATTTCAATGGTGTGGACACAGTTAATGACACAGTAGTGCTCTATATGTCAGGTTTCGCACCTGATTTCAATGGTGTGCACACAGTTAAGGCCACAATAGTGCTCTATTTGTCAGTTTTCGCACCTGTTATCAATGGTGTGTACAGCGTTAAGGCCACAATAGTGCTCTATGTGTCAGTTTTCGCACCTGATTTCAATGGTGTGAACACAGATAAGGCCACAATAGTGCTCGATATGTCAGTTGTCGCACCTGATGTCAATGGTGTGCACACAGTTAAGGCCACAATAGTGCTCTATATGTCAGTGTTCGCACCTGATTTCAATGGTGTGCACACCGTTTAGGCCACAATAGTACTCTATATGTAAATTTTCGCACCTGATTTCAATGGTGTGCACACAGTTAAGGCCACAATAGTGCTGGATATGTAAATGTTCGCAACTGATTTCAATGGTGTGCACACAGTTACGGCCACAATAGTGCTCTATTTGTCAGTTTTTGCACCTGATTTCAATGATGTACACACACTTACGGCCATAATAGTGCTCTATATGTCAGTTTTCGCACCAGATTTCAATGGTGTGCACACAGTTAAGGCCACAATAATGCTCTATATGTCAGTTTTCGCACCTGATTTCAATGGTGTGCACAGAGGTATGGCCACAATAGTGCTCTATATGAGAGTTTTCGCACCATATTTCAATGGTGTGCACACAGTTAAGGCCACAATAATGCTCTATATGTCAGTTTTCGCACCTGATTTCAATGGTGTGCACAGAGGTATGGCCACAATAGTGCTCTATATGAGAGTTTTCGCACCATATTTCAATGGTGTGCACACAGTTAAGGCCAATGGATGATCGTTTTCGCACCTGATTTCAATGGTGTCCACACAGGTACGGCCACAATAGTGCTCTATCTGATAGTTTTCGCACCTGATTTCAATGGTGTGCACACAGTTAAGGCCATTAGATGACCGTTTTCGCACCTGATTTCAATGGTGTACACACAGTTAATGCCATTAGATAACCGTGTTCGCACCTGATTTCAATGGTGTCCATACAGTTAATGCCATTAGGTGACCGTGTTCCCACCTGATTTCAATGGTGTCCATACAGTTACGGCCACAATAGTGCTCTATATGACAGTTTTCGCACCTGATTTCAATGGTGTACACACAGTTAATGCAAATAGATGACCGTTTTCGCACCTGATTTCAATGGTGTACACACAATTAATGCCATTAGATAACCGTTTTCGCACCTGATTTTAATGGTGTACACATAGTTACGGCCACAATAGTACTCTATATGACAGTTTTCGCACTTGATTTCAATGCTGTGCTTACAGTTAATGCCATTAGATAACCGTTTTCGCACCTGATTTCAATGGTGTGCACAGTTATGGCCATTATATGACCGTTTTCGCACCTGATTGCAATGGTGTGCACACAGTAAAGGCCACAATAGTGCTCTATATGTAAATTTTCGCACCTGATTTCAATGGTGTGCACACAGATAAGGCCACACTAGTGCTCTATATGTAACTTTTTCGCACCTGATTTCAATGGTGTGCACACAGTTAAGGCCACAAAAGTGCTCTATAGGTCCGTTTTCGCACCTGATTTCAATGGTGTGCACACAGTTTAGGCCACAATAGTGCTCTATATGTAAATTGTTCGCACCTGATTTCAATGGTGTGCACACAGTTAAGGCCACGATAGTGCTCTATATGTCAGTTTTCGCACCTCATTTCAATGGTGTGCACACAGTTAAGGCCACGATAGTGCTCTATATGTCAGTTTTCGCACCTGATTTCAATGGTGTACACAGTTGCGGCCACAATAGTGCTCTATATGTCAGTTTTTGCACCTGATTTCAATGGTGTGCACACAGGTAAGGCCACAATAGTGCTCTATATGTCAGTGTTCGCACCTGATTTCAATGGTGTATAGAGCGTTATGGCCACAATAGTGCTCTATATGTCAGTTTTCGTACCTGATTTCAATGGTGTGCACACAGTTAAGGCCACAATAGTGCTCTATATGAAAATGTTCGCACCTGATTTCAATGGTGTGCACACAGTTATGGCCAATGGATGATCGTTTTCGCACCTGGTTTCAATGGTGTGCACACAGGTAAGGCCACAATAGTGCTCTATATGTCAGTGTTCGCACCTGATTTCAATGGTGTATACAGTGTTATGGCCACAATAGTGCTCTATATGTCAGTTTTCGCACCTGATTTCAATGGTGTGTACTGAGTTAAGGCAATGGATGGTAGTTTTCGCACCTGATTGCAATGGTGTCCACACATTTACGGCCACAATAGTGCTCTATATGACAGTTTGCGCACCTGATTTCAATGGTGTGCTCACAGTTAAGGCCATTAGATGACCGTTTTCGCACCTGATTTCAATGGTATACACACAGTTAATGCCACAATAGTGCTCTATATGACAGTTTTCGCACTTGATTTCAATGGTGTGCACACAGTTAATGCCATTAGGTAACCGTTTTCGCACCTGATTTTAATGGTGTACACATAGTTATGGCCGCAATAGTGCTCTATATGACCGTTTTCACACTTGATTTCAATTGTGTGCACACAGTTAATGCCATTAGATGACCGTTTTCGCACCTTATTGCAATGGTGTGCACACAGTTAAGGCCATTAGATGACCGTTTTCGCACCTGATTGCAATGGTGTGCACACAGTTAAGGCCATTAGATGACCGTGTTCGCACCTGTCCCATCAGAAAGGCTGTTAATATTATTAGGGTCGGATGGGGGATCAAACCTGCAAGCCATGGATTCGCAGTTCAACGTTAGGCATGTGTTTGTTACTGTTTAGGCGTACATGCATATACACGGATAACGTCATGTGATGACGACCTAGCTGCTGTCGGGAGTTGAGATGTGACGATGGTGGACGATCAATTCATTAATTAGATCCACCTACGCTGGACACCCTATCTATTGCATCATAGACACAAACAGAAATCATGGTATGACTAATCCACAACACCAGGCACACATTGTCTGTACGCTATGACTAATGACGACATTTGGGAAAGTGTCATCCATGATATGAACAAATTATGTACTCGTAAACGAAAGTAGATTATTAAAAACGAAAGTAGATTATCCCCCCCCCCAACAACTTAGGTCATCTAACAACTGGTGGGAAAAGATCCCCGGTGCCTCTCCGAGCAGTATGTCAGCCACTGACGGGTACCCGGGTAAACAAGTAGGATTTATTTAAGAAAATATTGTCCAAGCAATTTCGAATACTAGTATGGAGTTTAGAACAGAAGTATAATTTAGGAACTGTTTTTAATGAGATTTATTTTTAAAGTTGACCCGTAAGCTGACAGTTAAAATTCTCAAAATATGCGTAGGAATACACCGTGGTCGAGTGGTTAGTGTCACTGGCTTAACTATACCACTATAACCGATCATCACGGATGGGCACGGGTTCGAGCCTGGGTTAGACTGTTTCTCTTAAATGAAAACGTTTCTTACGGAGGGTGGAATACCGGGTACTGGTTAACTGCTGGAGCCTGCCCAAGCATGTTGTTGTTATGTAAACGGCTCGTCGTTCAAATGGGCAACCATGCAGTAACGACGTTAAATAAACTTAAATAAAAACAATGTGACACTCTGAAATGAGCCATTAATATGTGTCAATGAGTTTCAAATCAAGAGTTTTTTCTTGCAATACTAAGGAATAAATCCATTCTTTCTGCGTAAAACTCACATAGTTACCATTATTTCCCAGAAGATATACAATACATTTATGCGAGTATAAACATATGTACTGATACGATTATAAGACAATAATAACTGTGGTTGGGGCTAATGTTGTACGTGGGTGTATATCTACTGGAGGTGTCAAAACATATCCTCAAGTTACGTCAGATTATCAGGTTGTTTCCGTGTCATTATTCTTATTGTCTCCGACCGGTTGCCCATATGAGCGACGCCTCCTGAAGAGATTTGTCATTTTAGATTTTGGAGGATAGTGCAATGATACAGACAGAGACCCATTACATAGTCTCCTCTGGTTCTTTTACGTGCACGGTGTAAAGCACCGACACGAGATCTCGGTTTAACGTCCCATCTGAAAGACTGCTAATTTTATTACGGTCAGACTGGGGATCAAACCTGCGATCCCTGGACTACAGATCCGTCTGTAGTGATTTTGGCTAATGTTGTACGTGGGTGTATATCTACTGGAGGTGTCAAAACATATCCTCAAGTTACGTCAGATTATCAGGTTGTTTCCGTGGTATTGTCTCCGACAGTGAAAATTGAGTTTTGCATAGCCGAAGTAGATCATACTAAGAGAACGTTAGTTTTGACACGGCAAGGTATATATTTATTCGCTAGCTGCTACAATTCTATGATGATAAGAGACACATGCGTTACAATGCTCAGTTTATGTTCGTTTTTGGTCACGTACACGTAGCAAGTGATTGGCAGGCAGCTGACGTTCATGAATAAACAGGAAACGTGAGCTTTCCCTGAACAGCTCAGAAATGGGATTTATGGATGCACACCGCTCAATTGCGTTCATCTTCGCTCTCCAGTATATCGACCAAAATGCCACAGTCAAATTCCCAGTTCAAAACAAGATTTCTGTGGATGTCGTGATAGCTCAGTGGTTGTGCGTTCGCTTCATGTGCGAACGGCCCGGAGTTCGAGCCCCGCTGGAGTCCTTACGATTGTGCCCTTAGGCAAGGCATTTAAATTCCACATGCCTCTTCTCTCCCCCTCGTGGCGATGGATTCCATCATGAATAAGGTCTCGAGAGTGATTAATATAAGTTATAAGAAATTGTATCGCAATCGAGCTCAAATAAATGTGTATAAACTAAACACGTACGATTCAATATGTAAAAGGCATGCAGCCTAGTTGTATAAAATCCAGAAGTTTTGCTTGAAATTAAACACAATGAAGACATTGCATCACCATGCAACTGTGTATCCGTGTACCAACGCTTACAAACATCGGTTCATAAATGGAATGCTTAGGGATCCTAGCTGCCATATACAGCTGTTTACTCATCAATGCACTGGAGAAAGTAGTACTGAAATAAATTTGCAAATAACTCTATTTAAAACGAACACACATTCCACAGAAGAAACACAGTCACAATACTAAATGCAAATAGTCTCTGGCTCTATAGTAAAACATCTGATTATTTGCCAACATACTTTCTAGTGTACAATTCAACGACCCGGAAGCAATTCCTTCAGTGGATCATACGTTATGTTCCTCACAATGTTCAACTTCCTCAAGAAGATATGGGCGAAATTCACAGTTTCGTCTACATTTTACCCCCAAAAAAGGCATTTAGCATCGGATGACTGTGGTGGACTTTTACTATGTTAGGTAAGACACCCTAGAAATTGCATACATCAAAAATCGCCTTTGTATGCGTTAATTCTTTTATTTGACATTTTTCTCTTAAAAGAACCCTACTATCGGTTGGTGCTGACGATTCATCTATTTTGTGTTTTAAGTGTATTTATCGTCGGTACCGGTTGCCCGTATGAGCGACGCCCCCTGAAGAGATTAGTCATTTCAGATGTTTGGTGGATAGTGAAATGATACAGACAGAGACCCATTCCAGAGTCGCCTCTGGTTATTTTACGTGCACAGTGTACAGCACCAACACGAGACCTCGGTTTAAAGTCCCATCTGAAAGACTGTTAATTTTATTATGCTCAGACGGGGGATCGAACCTGCGACCTGGACTACATCTATTTTCAATTCATGTATCAGTTTGAACTAGCGTGTTGGTGTTCTGAATCGTGTGAACGTGTCAATGTCGCCTCCACACCGTAGCATGACAGCATATTCAGATATAAAGTCCATTGTAGCGTTAATTGCAGTAATTGCGCTGTAAGCTCTACTTTGAACTTTCATTACTTCTCCCTATGATATCATGGCACACGTTTTTATAGGTATGGTTTATTAATGATTGAGGGGGGGTATTCTTTTCGAACCAGTAACCGAAATGATCGAATGGTGTCCATAAGTAAATGAGAGAAATGTTTTTTTTATTTTACGTTTATTTATCGTCGCTACCGGTTGCCCATATGAGCGACGCCTCCTGAAGAGATTAGTCATTTTAGAGATTTGTAGGATAGTACAATGATGCAGACAGAGACCCATTCCAGAATCTCCTCTGGTTCTTTTACGTGCACGGTGTAAAGCACCGACACGAGACCTCGGTTTAACGTCCATCTGAAAGACTGTTAATTGTATTAGGGTCAAATGGGGAGTCGAACCTGCGATATTTTCCATTTCGGCCAATATTTTCTCATTTTAGCGGATGAAAACCATTTTGTATGGTTAATCGGCATGATAAATCGAACGTATGGTTATTTTGTTGTGATTTGACAGGCGGTGTGAGCGTAAAATGTACACGTCGTAATAATGTTCTATCGCGAACATCTTTAATTGTGAATATTTGATATCGTGTTACTTTTTACTATATAGTTATGTAATTATTAATATACTATTATTTTACATTAAATACATTTCTAGCTATTTCATTGGTTACTTTCCTGACACAATGTCCTACACATGTCAAAACGTACACTTTGCAGACGTAAATTATATCAATATAACTATATATACAGTCAAACCTGTCTAAAGCAGCCAGACAAGGGAATCTCAGAAAGTGGCTTCTTAGCACAAGTGGCTGCTAAATAGATATCAAATGTATAATAGAACAACATACTGGGAATCTGGATACTAGAGCAACGTACTGGGAATCTAGATACTCTAGCAACATACTGGAAATCTGGATACTAAAGCAACATACTGGAAATCTGGATAATAAAGCAACATACTGGAAATGTGGATACTAAAGCAACATACTGGAAATCTGGATACTAAAGCAACATACTGGAAATCTGGATACTAAAGCAACATACTGGGAATCTGGATACAAAGGCAACATACTGGAAATCTGGATACTAAAGCAACATACTGGAAATCTGGATACTAAAGCAACATACTGGAAATCTGGATACTAAAGCAACATACTGGAAATCTGGATACTAAAGCAACATACTGGGAATCTGGATACTAAAGCAACATACTGGACATCTGGAAACTAAAGCAACATACTGGAAATCTGGATACTAAAGCAACATACTGGGATTCTGGATACTAAAGCAACATACTGGAAATCTGGATACTAAAGCAACATACTGGGATTCTGGATACTAAAGCAACATACTGGAAATCTGGATACTAAAGTACAAAAATGGAAATCTGGATACTAAAGCAACATACTGAAAATCTGGATACTAAAGCAACATACTGGGAATCTGAATACTAAAGCAACATACTGGACATCTGGATACTAAAGCAACATACTGGGAATATGGATACTAAAGCAACATACTGGAAATCTGGATACTAAAGCAACATACTGGAAATCTGGATACTAAAGCAACATACTGGAAATCTGGATACTAAAGCAACATACTGGAAATCTGAATACTAAAACAACATACTGGGAATCTGAAGACTGGCTGTTTAATAGAGGTGACCTCTAACACAGGTTTGACTGTAAATATATGATCACAGTCATATATGTATGCGCTTGAACTGAATCGTCAGTAACCTAACATTCAAATTGGTGAAACACACGCTGTCGGTTTGTGTAGCGTTTTCACCATTAATGCAATAATTAATCTAGCACGTATTCTTTTAGGCGAATGAAATTATACAAACCTTTCCAAAATTAAAATCTCCTCATCAGTGCCAAATTATTATATTGAATACAACACCTTGATATATAGACTCCGCAGTAACGTTTTGTATAAATCACAGCAAAGGACGCCAAAAATACTTGTTTGTTTTCCTGCTCTTTGGGTTTAAAGTCACGCACGCACATATGGCGACTCTCCAGCTGTTATCGGTTGAGGACGACACCGTTGTGCCACTTCAAGCAGTATGTCAGGCACAGGCTGGCCCTTAGTTAGAACCACCGAGCTTGCGTAAGTCATTTGAATAACTTCCTTGCAGGGACCCCATGTTCAAACATACAGCGGATAGTGACACGTGGTTGGAGTTCAACGTCAGTAACCACTCGACCCAGGAGACCCAGTGGTGTCATTTATGTGGACGGAGCTGCATCATTATTCAACTGTTGCACATTCCCAGGGTTGAACCAGTTTGTGAAATTGTATACCAAACAGTAGTGAGTACGTTAATCACTGCGCTTATTGGACCGCGTATAGAGAGGTAATTTAGTCATACAACTATATTAGAGCGTATCATTGCCGAACAATGGAGTTAAATCAGCGTGTCTTACGGTCAGACAGCGCTATTGAAATTTCCATATGCCACCATTATAACACACAATGCCATTATATTTTCCCCAAAAATAGTTTGGCACAAAAGACAGTAGTTTTCAACAGAATGGCCTTTGAGCCACAAGGAAATGTCAAATTTCAATGGGGTTGACCAATGGCGTGTTTTGTAAGTTCTCACTAAATGCACCCACCCCCTACTCTGAAGGTAATTTGGCGGTGAATGTTGCACTGACACCTACATTTATAATATGCTGTTTATTTGTCACCAAATATTATGCAAATATTTTAATGCAAAATGCAGCTCATATATTGTATTTTAATATTTAGAAATCATTTTCACTATTGCTGACAATACATACTCAGCCAATCAGTTCATGTATCAATAACTCTAAAGGGCTTCCCTACACTTTTTCAACCAATTCCAGACAACTATATCAATAGCACCGTCTGACCTTACGTTGAACATTCGCCGATTAGAAAGTGTGTGTCTTCACCTTCCAACGAAATACTCTTCCACGCCACTGACGACATCTACTGAAGAGGGTAAAAAAACCGCGCACTGACTAATATGTACATATATATTTCATATATATTTGATATATATTTTTCTTCACCTTCCAACGAAATACTCCTCCACACCACTGACGACATCTACTGAAGAGCGTTAAAAACAGCACACTGACTAATATGTACATATATATATTTGATATATAAAAGTAGTCCGGCAGTGAGATATAATCCATATCTCACCGATGAGATATGGATTATATCTCACTGGTAGAACACTGTATTTCATCAATTAGCATAAAATAAATATTTGATATATGTTGACATGTAATGGCCAGAGCTCCAGACATATAGCAATAACGGCAACTCAAACGTGTTACATCAACATTAGGTCGAGTACTTGTCTTTAGTAAAACGTGCCAACTACAGCAAACACCACTATTTACAAGTACATGGCGAGGTGTTAGTAGATGTGATAAACGACATCAGAAAATGTTACTCTGCACTGTCCTGGTTAGAAGAATATAAAACCAATCATTATTTCCCCGTCTAATTCACAATGATTGGAAATACGTAACCTGGCGGCTAGTCGCGGAATTATATTCTATTTTCAGTCCAAGTGTATTAATGTGCTTATGCAGAATGGTACATTGCACAGCATTAAACATATGGTTACGGATTCTAGAATGAGTTGATTACTTTGAAGATGCAAACATATTGTAATTACATTAGTATGTTCGTTCGTTCGTTCGTTCGTTCGTTCGTTCGTGCGTGCGTGCGTGCGTGCGTGCGTGCGTGCGTGCGTGCGTGCGTGCGTGCGTGCGTGCGTGCGTGCGTGCGTGCGTGCGTGCGTGCGTGCGTGCGTGCGTGCGTGCGTGCGTGCGTGCGTGCGTGCGTGCGTGCGTGCGTGCGTGCGTGCGTGCGTGCGTGCGTGCGTGCGTGCGTGCGTGCGTGCGTGCGTGCGTGCGTGCGTGCGTGCGTGCGTGCGTGCGTGCGTGCGTGCGTGCGTGCGTGCGTGCGTGCGTGCGTGCGTGCGTGCGTGCGTGCGTGCGTGCGTGCGTGCGTGCGTGCGTGCGTGCGTGCGTGCGTGCGTGCGTGCGTGCGTGCGTGCGTGCGTGCGTGCGTGCGTGCGTGCGTGCGTGCGTGCGTGCGTGCGTGCGTGCGTGCGTGCGTGCGTGCGTGCGTGCGTGCGTGCGTGCGTGCGTGCGTGCGTGCGTGCGTGCGTGCGTGCGTGCGTGCGTGCGTGCGTGCGTGCGTGCGTGCGTGCGTGCGTGCGTGCGTGCGTGCGTGCGTGCGTGCGTGCGTGCGTGCGTGCGTGCGTGCGTGCGTGCGTGCGTTTTATTTATCATCGCTACCATTCTTTTACGTCCGCGGTGGTTTTGTATTTCGCACCTGATTTCAACGTTGTGCACATAATGCTCTATATGTCAGTGTTCGCACCTGATTTCAATGGTGTATAGAGCGTTATGGCCACAATAGTGCTCTATATGTCAGTTTTCGCACCTGATTTCAATGGTGTGCACACAATAGTGCTCTATATATCAGTGTTCGCACCTGATTTCAATGGTGTGCACACAGTTAAGGCCACAATAGTGCTCTATATGACAGTTTTCGCACATGATTTCACTGGTGTGCACACAGTTAAGGCCATTAGACGACCGTTTTCGCACCTGATTTCAATGGTGTACACATAGTTAAGACCACAATAGTGCTCTATATGACAGTTTTCGCACATGATTTCACTGGTGTGCACACAGTTAAGGCCATTAGATAACCGTTTTCGCACTTGATTTCAATGGTGTGCACAGATAAGGCCATTAGATGACCGTTTTCGCACCTGATTTCACTGGTGTGCACACAGTTAAGGCCATTAGATAACCGTTTTCGCACTTGATTTCAATGGTGTGCACAGTTATGGCCATTAGATGACCGTTTTCGCACCTGATTGCAATGGTGTGCACAGTTATGGCCATTAGATGACCGTTTTCGCACCTGATTGCAATGGTGTGCACACAGTTAAGGCCATTATATGACCGTTTTCGCACCTGTCCCATCAGAAAGACTGTTAATATTATTAGGGTCGGACTGGGGATCAAACCTGCAAGCCATGGATTCGCAGTTCAATGTTAGGCATGTGTTTGTTACTGTTTAGGCGTACATGCATATACACGGATAACGTCATGTGACCTAGCTGCTGTCGGGAGTTGAGATGTGACGATGGTGAACGATCAATTCATTAATTAGATCCACCTACGCTGGACACACTATCTATTGCATCATAGACACAAACAGAAATCATGGTATGACTAATCCACAACACCAGACACACATTGTCTGTACGCTATGACTAATGGCGACATTTGGGAAAGTGTCAATAAAAATTATCCACGATATCGGAACAAACTATGTTCTCGAAAACGAAAGTAGATTATTGAAAACGAAGTAGATTATTGCAAACGAATAATACAATTAGACTAATGGGGGGGTAATATCACCCCCCAACAACTTAGGTCATCTAAACACTGGTGGGAAAAGATCACCGGTGCCTCTCCGAGCAGTATTTCAGCCACGAACGGGTACCCGGGTAAAAAAGTAGGAATTATTTAAGAAAATAATGTCCAAGCAATTTCGAATACTCGTATAGAGATTAGAATAGAAGTATAATTTAGGAACTGTTTTAATGAGATTTATTTTTAAAAGTTGACCCGTAGGCTAACTGTTAAAATTCTCAAAATATGCGTAGGAATACACCGTGGTCGAGTGGTTAGGGTCACTGGCTTAACTATAACCGATCACCACGGATGGGTACAGGTTCGAGCCTGGGTCAGACTGTTTCTCTTAAATGAAAACGTTTCTTATGGAGGGTGGTGCACCGAGTACTGGTTAACCGCTGGAGCCTGCCCAAGAATGGTGTTATGTAAACTTCTCGTTGTTGAAATGGGCAACCATGCAGTAACGACGTTAAATAAACTTAAATTTAAAAAAATGTGACACTCTGAAATGAGCCATTAATATGTGTCAATGATTTTCAAGTCAAGAGTTTTTTCTTGCAATACTAAGGAATAAATCCATTCTTTCTGAGTAAAACTCACATAGTTACCATTATTTCCCAGAAGATATACAATACATTTATGCGAGTATAAACATATGTACTGATACGATATAAGACAATAATAACTGTGATTTGGGCTGTGTGTTTTACGTTTATTTATCGTCGCTACCGGTTGCCCATATGAGCGACGCCTCCTGAAGAGATTTGTCATTTTAGATTTTGGAGGATAGTGCAATGATACAGACAGAGACCCATTGCATAGTCTCCTCTGGTTCTTTTACGTGCACGGTGTAAAGCACCGACACGAGATCTCGGTTTAACGTCCCATCTGAAAGACTGCTAATTTTATTACGGTCAGACTGGGGATCAAACCTGCGATCCCTGGACTACAGATCCGTCTGTAGTGATTTTGGCTAATGTTGTACGTGGGTGTATATCTACTGGAGGTGTCAAAACATATCCTCAAGTTACGTCAGATTATCAGGTTGTTTCCGTGGTATTGTCTCCGACAGTGAAAATTGAGTTTTGCATAGCCGAAGTAGATCATACTAAGAGAACGTTAGTTTTGACACGGCAAGGTATATATTTATTCGCTAGCTGCTACAATTCTATGATGATAAGAGACACATGCGTTACAATGCTCAGTTTATGTTCGTTTTTGGTCACGTACATGTAGCAAGTGATTGGCAGGCAGCTGACGTTCATGAATAAACAGGAAACGTGAGCTTTCCCTGAACAGCTCAGAAATGGAATTTATGGATGCACACCGCTCAATTGCGCCCATCTTGGCTCTCCAGTATATCGACCAAAATGCCACAGTCAAATTCTCAGTTCAAAACAAGATTTCTGTGGAAGTCGTGATAGCGCAGTTCTGGCGCGTTCGCTTCATGTGCGTACGGCCCGGAGTTCGAACCCCGCTGGAGTCCTTACGAGTGTGCCCTTAGGCAAGGCATTTAAATTCCACATGCCTATTCTATCCCCCTTGTGGCGATGGATTCCATCAGGAATAAGGTCTCGAGAGTGATTAATATAAGTTATAAGTTATAAGAAATTGCATCGCAATCGAGCTCAAATAAATGTGTATAAACTAAACACTCAAGATTCAATATGTCAGGCATGCAGCCTAGTTGTATACAATCCAGAAGTTTTGCTTGAAATTAAACACAATGAAGACATTGCATCACCATGCAACTGTGTATCCGTGTACCAACGCTTACAAACATCGGTTCATAAATGGAATGCTTAGGGATCCTAGCTGCCATATACAGTTGTTTACTCATCAATGCGCCGGAGAAAGTAGTACTGAAATAAATTTGCAAATAACTCTATTTAAAACGAACACAAATTCCACAGAAGAAACACAGTCACAATACTAAATGCAATTAGTCTCTGGCTCTATAGTAAAACATCTGATTATTTGCCAACATACTTTCTAGGGTACAATTCAACGACCCGGAAGCAATTCCTTCAGTGGATCATACTTTATGTTCCTCGCAATTTTCAACTTCCTCAAGAAGATATGGGCGAAATACGCAGTTTCGTCTACATTTTACCCCCAAAAAAGGCATCTAGCATCGGAAGACTGTGGTTGACTTTTACTATGTTAGGTAAGACACCCTAGAAATTGCATACATCAAAAATCGCCTTTGTGGGCGTTAATTCCTTTATTTGACATTTTTCTCTTAAAAAGACCCTACTATCGGTTGGTACTGACGATTCATCTATTTTGTGTTATACGTTTATTTAACGTCGGTACCGGTTGCCCATATGAGCGACGCCACCTGAAGATATTAGTCATTTCAGATGTTTGGTGGATAGTGAAATGATACAGACAGAGACCCATTCCAGAGTCTCCTCTGGTTCTTTTACGTGCACGGTGTACAGCACCAACACGAGACCTCGATTTAAAATCCCATCTGAAAGACTGTTAATTTTATTATGCTCAGACGGGGGATCGAACCTGTGACCTATTTTCAATTCGTGTATCAGTTTGAACTAGCGTGTTGGTGTTCTGAATCGTGTGAACTTGTCAATGTCGCCTCCACGCCGTAGCGTGACAACATATCCAGATATAAAGTCCATTGTAGCATTCATTGCAGTAATTGCGCTGTAAGCTCTACTTTGAACTTTCATTACTTCTCCCTATGAAATCATGGCACACGTTTTTATAGGTATGGTTTATTAATGATTGGGGGGGGTATTCTTCTCGAACTAGTAACCGAAATGATCGAATGGTGTCCATAAGTAAATGAGAGAAATGTGTTTTTTTATTTTACGTTTATTTATCGTCGCTACCGGTTGCCCATATGAGCGACGCCTCCTGAAGAGATTAGTCATTTTAGATTTTTGGAGGACAATGCAATACAGACAGAGACCCATTCCAGAGTCTCCTCTGGTTCTTTACGTGCACGGTGTCAAGCACCGACATGAGACCTCGGTTTAACGTCCATCTGAAAGACTGTTAATTTTATTAGGGTCAGACAGGGGGTCGAACGTGCGATATTTCCATTTCGGCCAATATTTTCTCATTTTAGCGAATGAAAACCATTTTGTATGGTTAATCGGCATGATAAATCGAACTTATGGTTATTTTGTTGTGATTTGACAGGCGGTGTGAGCGTAAAATGTACACGTCGTAATAATGTTCTATCGCGAACGTCTTTAATTGTGAATATTTGATATCGTGTTACTTTTTACTATATAATTATGTAATTATTAATATACTATTATTTTACATTAAATACATTTCTAGCTATTTCATTGGTTTATACTTTCCTGACACATGTCAAAACGTACACTTTGCAGATGTACATTATATCAATATAATACAGTCAAACCTGTCTAAAGCAGCCAGCCAAGGGAATCTCAGAAAGTGGCTGCTTAGTACATGTGGCTGCTTAATAGAAGTCAAATATATAATAGAGCAACATACTGGAAATCTGGATACTATAACAACATACTGGGAATCTGGAAACTGGCTGTTTAATGGAGGTGACCTCTCTAACACAGGTTTGACTGTCAATATATGAGCACAGCGTATGCGCTTGAACTGAATGAAATTATACAAACCTGTCCAAAATTAAAATCTCCTCGTCAGTGCCAAATTATTATATTGAATACAACACCTCGATATATAGACTCCGCAGTAACGTTTTGTATAAATCACAGCAAACGACGCCAAAAATACTTGTTTGTTTTCTTCCTCTTTGGGTTTAAAGTCACGCACGCACATATAGTGACTCTCCTGCTGTTATCGGTTGAGGACGACACCGTTGTGCCACTTCAAGCAGTATGTCAGACACAGACTGGCCCTTAGTTAGAACCACCGAGCTTACGTAAGTCATTTGAATAACTTCCTTGCAGGAACCCCATGTTCAAACAGACAGCGGATAGTTGGAGTTCAACGTCAGTAACCACTCGACCCAGGAGAACCAGTGGTGTCATTTATGTGGACGGAGCTGCGCAATTATTCAACTGTTGCATTTTCCCAGGGTTGAACCAGTTTGTGAAATTGTATACCAAACATTCGTTTGACAATTACCCATATTTTGTAACAAAAAAACGAAAACAAAAACTAATGTATTACTGCGGGTTCGTAAAACCCCACCCAGTGCATGCCATTATTGCCTAAATCGCTTAACGATTCTTCCAATTGCCAATGTTTTGACCGAGTAGTGAATGCCATTACCTTAAAATTGCCCTTTGCCACTGTAGGTTCGAATTCCACAGTGGGTGGTGTCGCATTCTTGCATGTTAGGAAGTAAATCAGCTGGCTTTGTGATGGTAAGTGGTGCACAACCAAGTGCTGTACTAATGTTCGAACGGGCACCTGCGGTCTTTCGCCGTCTCTTAAAGTCACTATATACATGTACTCTTAACTCTTAAGATGCTAATCACAACTAAAGTTGCTTTTGCAAAGAGTATAGAGCCAGATCAGGTGGCACAGTACAGGCTTAATGCTGTGTTCTATACCGATACTTGGCTGGATAGCAAACATAGATCCTGATCAGTCACGGCGTATCTCGTACTTCCGTATGAACTCGAACACAGACAGTGTCCGTAATTGTATCTCCAGTCACATAATAAAGCGTACACATGTTCCTAGTAACAGTCACTAATATTTAAAACACTGTCGTGACGTCATACCTTTGTACTTGCAGTCCATTATTATAATAGTGGACTGGTTTCTAAAGGCCAGAGTATTATATCAAATCCTATGCGTAATTTACAATTTTAATTAGTAAGATCGTGTTATATAAGTGTGTGTTTTAAGTATGATATAAGCTTCAAAGGGATCCAATATGTTAAGTATAAATACTGTATGTTGTGCTACGCGCCGCAAACAGTCCACTCGTTTTACATAGTGGATCGTTGTCGGCTTATATCCTATACATCCAATGCTTTAAGTATAGGATATAAGCCGAAAACGATCCAATATGTAAAATATTGGACTGTGTGAGGCACATAGCGCCGAAGACAGTACCAATAGTTTACATATTGGATCAATTTGAGGCTTATATTTTACATAAAACACACACTTATACAACAATATCCTACTAATTAAAATGGTTAATTTCGTATATCTACGCGTATAATTTAATATAATAATCTGGCCTTTTGACAACAGTCCAATATTAATAATAATGGACTGCAAGTACAAAGGTATGACGTCACGACAGTGTTTTTAAGACAACATAGGAAATACTTCTATGCAATACTGTTATTGGATTGGACACGGTGATACAGCTGTAATGTGTGGAGTCTTTATTAAATTGAATCAACAGGTTTATATGGTAATTGTTACGGTTACAGCGTGAGCAAGATGACACAAGTTCCTGTGATGTCTAGAAAGCTTTATGTGTAATAGTGGCTGTACTAGACAGAGTTGCTATGGCAACTGTCAGTAATAATTGCCTATTTGCTAGAACTTATGTAAGATATTGATTTTGTGGATATTTCAAACAAACTTTTGTATTAATCATGTCATGCAATGATCACATGTCATATATATACTTCAATGAAAGCATCTCGTTTAGAAAAAGTACTTACAAAATGAAAATGAAATGAATTTAGACGATGTGTTTGATGCGAGTATATTGGTGTGACATGTGTTTGATGCGGGTGTATTGTGTGACATGTGTTTGATGTGTGTATATTGTGTGACATGTGTTTGATGTGTGTATATTGTGTGACATGTGTTTGATGCGGGTATATTGTGTGACATGTGTTTGATGTGTGTATATTGTGTGACATGTGTTTGATGCGGGTATATTGTGTGACATGTGTTTGATGGGAGTATATGTTTGATGTGGGTATATTATATGACATGTGTTTGATGCGGGTATATTGTGTGACATGTGTTTGATGCGAGTATATTGTGTGACATGTGTTTGATGCGGGTATATTGTGTGACATGTGTTTGATGTGAGTATATTGTGTGACATGTGTTTGATGTGTGTATATTGTGTGACATGTGTTTGATGCGGGTATATTATGTGACATGTGTTTGATGGGAGTATATTGTGTGACATGTGTTTGATGTGGGTATATTGTGTGACATGTGTTTGATGCGGGTATATTGTGTGACATGTGTTTGATGTGGGTATATTATGTGACATGTGTTTGATGCGAGTATAGTATGTGACATGTGTTTCATGGGAGTATATTGTGTGACATGTGTTTGATGTGGGTATATTGTGTGACATGTGTTTGATGTGGGTATAGTATGTGACATGTGTTTGATGCGAGTATAGTATGTGACATGTGTTTGATGTGGGTATATTGTGTGACATGTGTTTGATGTGGGTATATTATGTGACATGTGTTTGATGCGAGTATAGTATGTGACATG
The DNA here is from genome assembly GCA_014843695.1 of Archivesica marissinica. NCBI lineage: Eukaryota > Metazoa > Mollusca > Bivalvia > Venerida > Vesicomyidae > Archivesica > Archivesica marissinica. The sequence goes on from CM026387.1 coordinate 13,390,778, forward strand.
TGTTTGATGCGAGTATAGTATGTGACATGTGTTTGATGTGGGTATATTGTGTGACATGTGTAGATGCGAGTATAGTATGTGACATGTGTTTGATGGGAGTATATTGTGTGACATGTGTTTGATGCGGGTATATTGTGTGACATGTGTTTGATGTGGGTATATTATGTGACATGTGTTTGATGCGAGTATAGTATGTGACATGTGTTTGATGGGAGTATATTGTGTGACATGTGTTTGATGGGAGTATAGTGTGTGACATGTGTTTGATGTGGGTATATTGTGTGACATGTGTTTGATGTGGGTATATTGTGTGACATGTGTTTGATGTGGGTGTATTGTGTGACATGTGTTTAATGTGGGTATATTGTGTGACATGTGTTTGATGCGAGTATAGTATGTGACATGTGTTTGATGGGAGTATATTGTGTGACATGTGTTTGATGTGGGTATATTATGTGACATGTGTTTGATGCGAGTATAGTATGTGACATGTGTTTGATGTGGGTATATTATGTGACATGTGTTTGATGGGAGTATATTGTGTGACATGTGTTTGATGGGAGTATATTGTGTGACATGTGTTTGATGTGGGTATATTGTGTGACATGTGTTTGATGTGGGTATATTGTGTGACATGTGTTTGATGTGGGTGTATTGTGTGACATGTGTTTGATGTGGGTATATTGTGTGACATGTGTTTGATGCGAGTATAGTATGTGACATGTGTTTGATGGGAGTATATTGTGTGACATGTGTTTGATGTGGGTATATTATGTGACATGTGTTTGATGCGAGTATAGTATGTGACATGTGTTTGATGTGGGTATATTATGTGACATGTGTTTGATGGGAGTATATTGTGTGACATGTGTTTGATGGGAGTATATTGTGACATGTGTTTGATGTGGGTATATTGTGTGACATGTTTTTGATGTGGGTATATTGTGTGACATGTGTTTGATGTGGGTGTATTGTGTGACATGTGTTTGATGTGGGTATATTGTGTGACATGTGTTTGATGCGAGTATAGTATGTGACATGTGTTTGATGGGAGTATATTGTGTGACATGTGTTTGATGTGGGTATATTATGTGACATGTGTTTGATGCGAGTATAGTATGTGACATGTGTTTGATGTGGGTATATTATGTGACATGTGTTTGATGCGAGTATAGTATGTGACATGTGTTTGATGGGAGTATATTGTGTGACATGTGTTTGATGCGGGTATATTGTGTGACATGTGTTTGATGTGGTTATATTGTGTGACATGTGGTAACTACAGGTATATTGTGTGACATGTGGTAACTACAGGTCTATTGTGTGACATGTGGTAACTACAGGTATATTGTGTGACATGTGGTAACTACAGGTCTATTGTGTGACATGTGGTAACTACAGGTATATGTTGTGACATGTGGTAGAATCAACTCTCCGGACAGTATTGAGCCACGACGATGTCTTCTCGGGTTCATCAAAGAGTGTTCAATATATCTTCGTGACAGTACGTTCTTCGATGGAGGTCGAACAATATTAGGTAATTTTTAATTATTAGGAAGATATGACCACATGACTTGTCACCATATAATGATCTGCCTCCGTGGTCGAATGGTTAAGGTCGCTGACTTGCATACCACTGTAACCTGTCATAACTGATGGTCACTGTTTCGAGTCCAGCTGAGACCGTGTCTCTTTATATGAAACAGTTGTCAGTTTCGTATGGAGGTTTGTGCACCAAGTACTTGTTAACCGCTGGAGCCTCCCAGGAAAGGAGATGTTAGGTAAACTGCATGTTGCTCAAATGGGCAACCGGTAACGACGATAAATAAACATAAAAAACAAACAAATGTAAAGGATTATGATATTATGTTTGCCGTACCATCACGATACACTTCAATACCAGTACCCGACTAGACACTCAACAACAAGAATACACCTCTACACAACAAGCGGCGATGCCTAGCATGAATACTATTCCAAGAATGCTGCCTGTCATATGCTCTGCGGTGACGCGGGTAAATAAAATCCACACGCCATCACCATCGGCAATACGAATAGTCAAGCGTGCATGTAAACACCACTCTATGGAATTGCACACAATTATCACTGTTGACAGGTGATCTCTCATAACAGGGTAAACTACACTAATAATGACTGGATTATAGAGATCAAATCTGTTGCTTTCATAGACAATATTGTTTAATAAGCGGTTTGATGCTGATGTAGTCATTTGGGGGAACGCTTCACAGAATATGTAACTTGACGTTGGACATAATTATAGAGCTAATAGACTGAGCGCAATCTCATTTAATTGGATTTGTACAAGAAACGTTAAATCAGATTTCATAGTGTCATACGCTAATGACTTAAAGCGACAGTACATCTCAACATGCCAAAAAATGCATTTTTTCACGAATAAATGCATTGCAACTACATAAAAAAATTATTCTTCCGAATACATTCGAACACTAACATTGAATCAATAAACAATGTGATTGTGTTCTACAAACTTTCAAAAATGAAAGTAGGATTTTATATAACTGTCATCCATGCTCATGAATTGACGTGTGTTAGTCATTGGAGTCAATACTTAACGCGTGATACTGTCATTTAGAGATAATTCAACTAAGCATAGTCTACAAATAAATATGCATAGGCACACATGTGAGATATAGCGGTAAATCGTTACCATAAATCGGACACACGCGTTGTATTACGCATGGATGTCGACACTAGTTACATTAATATGTTGCTATGTCAACAAACCGCGTATAAGACGTTTGTTTATTAGTTGAAATACTCAGTGTTTAAGGCAACTATTAGGAAACAAAATTATACCATATAACAGGAAATTACATTCTGTAGAAATTTGCGTTTTCACTGGTAGTGTCGCTTTAAACATACTTGTGTAATGTCTGACATGGTGAGAAAGTGTTTCTTGTTTTACTATCGTTTCTCTATCGTCGCTACAGGTTGCCTATAGAGCGATGCCTCGTGAAGACAGTGTTCATTTTAGATTTTGGAGGATAGTGCAATGATACAGACAGTGACACATATTTTGGAGGATAGTGCAATGATACAGACAGAGACACATATGTTGGAGGATAATGCAATTATATAGGCAGAGACCCATTCCAGAGTCTCCTCTGGTTCTTATACGTGCGCGGTGTAAAATATCGACACGAGAACTCGGTTTAATGTCCCCATCTGAAAGACTGTTAATATTATTAGTGACAGACGGGGGATCGGACCTGCAATCCCTGAATTCGCAGTCCAACGTGTTAACCACTGGACTACTTACATGTCTATGATGAGAATGTAAACAGTCAATGGTCGTTAGTGAGCATAACACAAGGGTGGTATTGTGAGTTCCTAGTGTGTGTATTACAGTTATGTATCGTCGCTACCGGTTGCCCATATGAGCGAAGCCTCCTGAAGAGATTAGTCATTTTAGATTTTTGGAGGATAGTGCAATGATACAGACAGAGACCCATTCAAGAGTCTCCTCTGGTTCTTTTACGTGCACTGTGTAAAGCACCGACACGAGACCTCGGTTTAACATCCCATCTGAAAGACTGTTAATTTTATTATGGTCAGACGGGGGATCGAACCTGCCATCCCTGGATTACCAGTTCAGCGTGTTACCACTGGGCTACATATCCGTCTGTTGTGAGTTCCGACGAAAGTGAATAAGTATATATGCTGCTTTCTAGTCTGCAAGACTTTTTAATATGGACAATAGTATACAAAACCTTCTCTTAGTTTATACAAATTTATTTTAGCTCGATTGCTAAGCAAGTTCTTACAACTTCTATTAATCACTCTCGAAACCTGGTGGAATTGATTGCCACGAGGGAGAGAGAAGAGGCAACGTGGACTTTAAATGGCTTGCCTAAGGACATAATCGTAACGGCTCCAGCGGGGCTCGAACTCCGGACCTTTCACACCCGAAGCGAACGCGCATCCATTGCGCTATCATGACTTCCACTACGCGGCATGGCACAATCTTAACGGGGCTCGAACTCCCGACCTTTTCGCATCCGAAGCGAACGCGCATCCACTGCGCTACCATGACTTCCACTACGCGGCATATACAGTTAGGCTGGCGTCAGACCGTATAATCTGGGCATTTCGCAAGCGAACACGCTACCACAGCACTATCACGACTTCCGCTTATTTCTGTTGCTGGTAGCTTCTCTTAAGCCACGTGATCACAAACTAATATAATAAACGCTTCCTGGTGGAAACGTGATCCTCAAATAATAACGTAAGCGTTCAGCGTTGGGGTATTGATTGTGTACTTTATGGGAGAGTCGTCATTATTTCTGGTGCTGGCCGTTGTCTAATGTTGTCAAAGTGTATGGCCCAAACCATTTGCAGTCCCATGCTATGTATTGTATCTGTATGTGTATGTGTATGACATATTTACTATTGATTTACAATGAAATATGATTAAACAATAGTCGTTATTGGACACAATAGTAATGTACCGCATATAATGAAGCTAACAGATATGAAACATGAAAGGGCAACAATATCTAATACAATATAGCAACTCATAATATGAAAATGATATCTTTATTGAAACCAAATCGTACCATAGGAATGTGATATTGATTGTAAACTCCTTTTATAATGACACTTCAAGCTCCGTCATCTGTATATTTGAAGCATCGTAACTAATTTGTTTAGTTTATACACATTTATTTTAGCTCGATTGCGAAACAAGTTCTTACAACTTATATTAATCACTCTCGACAACCTCATTCCTGATATAATCCATCGCCACGAGGGAGAGAGAAGAGGCAACGTGGAATTTAAATGCCTTGCCTAAGGGCACAATCGTAACGGCTCCAGCGGTGGCTCGAACTCCGGACCTTCTAACTAAATGTTTATGGGGGGCGCACAAAGTCGCACAAACAGCTTGGGTCATACGGCGACTCTCCAGTTCTTATTGGTGGAGGAAGATCCCGGGTGCGCCTCCGAGCAGTATGTCAAGCACGGACGGGCACCCAGGTAGAACCACCGACCTCCCACAAGCTACCTTGGTAGCTTCCTCACACGAAATAATTCGACACCTCAAGTGGAATTCGAACATACAGTGGTGAGAGGCAAACGATTGGAAGCCAAGGACCGTAAGCAATCTGCCTCGGAGTACCCCGCATTGTAACAAACAATGAATACATGCATAGAGACTAAGTTGCGCGTTCAATAAATGCATTGTTGTGACGTTGGCATTATTGCTCAAGTTTATCTAGCTACAATTGTGTATATAAAAATAATTCCAGTTTTGGGGAACTTTGTATTTGTAGTGGGGTCGTGGCGCATAAGTGGCATTTAATTGCTGGAACCTGTTTCTTATTTAGGTAGAGATATTTAAAGATATAAAGTTGTGCTAAATACGACGGCTACGTCGACATGATGTCAGAGAGTTTTGCAGTAGGTCTATAGTGCCGGGGTTCACATTTTAATTTCAGAGCGCTCCAGTTGAACACTGTTCAGGGCTTCTTTAATGAGGTATTAATCCATAACCCTATAGCAAAATATCAACATACCGAATGCAAACCAATATATGAAATGGGGGAAGTATCACTAACTTCGCATGTAATGAGAGACACCAGTCCATTACTGCCCCTGAATAATCCATAAAAAGTATATAGGTAATCTTAATTGGTTTCCTCTGTTTTTATCGCTGTTTCCTTTGCACAACATGCTATCAGCTATCCTACAGTATATCCAATCATGAATTGGTACTTAATGTATAATAAGACAATATATTAGGAAACTGATAGCTTAATACAGATTGGCCGCTTAAAGGTTGTGTCCACTAACACAGGTTTGCCTGTACTTGCGATATATTCTTCTGGCATGTGGAACATATCATGTTTTCAATAAAAATTTCGTATAATTGCTATGGTAATACGGAGTGGATATGTCCTATTATATTTTAATATCCCAGAAAATAGTTGTCAGTAAAACGCGTGTGAGGCTTATAATATTGAAGATGCGCAATGCTGCATAGTTATATTATGAAAACAGATATTGCAAAAATAATTATCTTTACATTTGTGGCGATACAATACAATTTTATTTTTTAAAATTGAAATATAGAGCTATTTGTGAATCTGTAAATCTCACTATCAAACATACACCTTGTGCATATGTATATTAATAAATTAATTTAATATCTAAATAATACCTACCCGTATAATACGTCTGCAATAAATTTCATGTCAGTAGAACTACGTTGAGAGAATACAATATGCTTGATCATTATTGAATCTATATCGTCTAGACAACACTGCTAGGAGATATGGATAATAAACGTCCAGTGATACAGACAAACATGGACACAGCGCGATAATAATGTACGACCATTAATTATTCTATCACGCTGAAGAGAAATTTAGTTTGTAGCTCGATTGCGAAACTAGTTCTTACAACATTAGTTAAATTGCTCTTGAGATCTCATTCCTGGTGGAATTCGTCGTGTTGAGGGAGAGAGAAGAGTAAATGTGGAATTGAAGCAACGGATCGTTACGGCTACAGTCGGGTGCGAACTACGGGTCTCTCACACCTGAAGCGAACGTGCTACCACTGCGATATCCCGATTTCAACATAGAAATAAATTAATTCAAGTTACAACCTATTTGGGTACGGCCTTCTGATCTGTTTATACATACATATTAAATTGTTATTAAGGCCTATCATGCATGTGTGCTACAATACAACCCCTATGGGGGCATAACCTCTCAAATGTGCTCGATATCGACATAAAACTATTAGTTTAAAAATAAACAACTAAAATACTGTTACCACTATTCTTTCAATTAAATTAACTAAATTAAATTAAGAGTTGAATTATGATGTCAAAAGTAAGCAGATCAAAGTAATGAAAAACTGCCATGGAGACAGACTTTAGTGGCCCAAAATACGAAGCTTTGAAACAGGTTCGATCCCCCGTCTGACCCTAATAAAATTAACAGTCTTTCAGATGGGACATTAAACTGAGGTCTCGTGTCGGTGCTGTACACCGTACACGTAAAAGAACCAGAGGAGACTCTGGAATGAGTCTCTTTTTGTATCATTGCACTTTCCTCCAAAAATCTAAAATGACTAATCTCTTCAGGAGGTGTCGCTCATATGGGCAACCGGTAGCGACGATAAATAAACGTAAAAACACACTCATCGTGTTGGGGGTGAATTGTTAATCTAATAATAAAAATGAAACATGGTTACAGCTATTTGCATGTAGTTATTCATCTTCAATGTATTTAATATGTCTAGCACGTGTCTCTTTTAACAGCGAGAGCTTAGCAGTTGTCCTAGCTATTGTAGCAGTGTCTTCCAGCATTAGCGGCATAGATGTTGATATAATCAAACTTACTAATGACATCTTTGAGCAATACATGAAATCTGACTCCTCTAATAACTTCAATATAACGTCAGTATTTCAAGGATATGTCCTTCAAACAATTATCATATCTTTGAGTGTCTTTTTCTGTATTCCTTCATGTCGTTCTTTGGCTTCATGGCCTATGATGCAAAATATATTCCAATGTGGCTGAATATCGCACTTTTCGTGATAATAATTTTATATTATCCACGAAATTTAAAAACCGCGAAATTGTAGACCAAATAGTGTTCATATTTAATAAAAGTTACTATTCACATACAGGTAATACAGTTATTATATGTGTTGTATGTTCACCAAGGGATATATATACATATTTGAGATACCACGGACAGTTTGAGAAATCCGCAACAATAGGGATCCACGAAATTAAAGTACTATTCACCAATCACTAATACGAAACTGTGAACAAACAATCACAAAGGATGGGAGGGGGTGTAGGCTGTATCACATAAAACATATTTAACATGTAGATCTTCTCTACCTTCTTCTTCGGTAACCCTGAAGAGACAAAAATGCAAATAGGTGAATGTAATTACATGTACGGTCTACATCCGTTATGTCGAATTCCGTCGGACCCGAACAAAATACTTCGACATAACCGAAGCTTGACTTCGATATAAACATATCCAGTTATATATAAAATGATAGTGTCTGACACGGGATTTTGATCCGACTTCGAGATAACTGGAGACTTCGACATAACCGAGTTTGGCATAACGGATGTAGACTGTATATACATTATGATATATACAGCAGACGATAATTTGAAAATTTTTATTGCGATTTATTCGACAAAAATAAGTTCAGAAAACAATTAAACACTAGTCAGGGCTGTCCCAATAGCGCAGTGGGCTGTCCGATTAGCGCAGTGGGCTGTCCGATTAGCGCAGTGGGCTGTCCGATTAGCGCAGTGGGCTGTCCGATTAGCGCAGTTGTTAGCACGCTCGCTTCTCACCAATGCAACCCAGGTTCGATCCTCGCACCGGGAAGTATGTGAGATGGTACGGTGGTCGCCAGATCGGACAGGTGGGTTTTCTCCGGGTACTCCGGTTTCCTCCCACACAAATGACCACATTTACGCTGTCATCCGCGCCAACGAGAGTGATTAATATAAGTTGTTAAAACTTGCTTCTCAATCGTTGTAAAATAAATAAAGTTTAAACTTTTAATTAAACACTAGTGTCTAAGTCTAATTCTCAGTAGATGCAATAAGTCCAACATATTATATGAAAGATAGTCGATGCAATGAATTCGTTGTTTATTTGCTATTAGTTACGTGGGATCAGTAAGATATATAGGGTAGTCGGTTAACGTCTTAGCCGCCCACCCACCCCCACCCACGTGATTTTACTGAACCAACATGGAGGCAATGTAGCAAACCCAATAACGAATAGTGTGCATAAACTGTTCTATTAGTTTAAACATATTTTATTTCCCAATATAATACATATTGAACAATGCATACACCACGCATAATCAGAATACAAAAACAGGATTAGAATGGAAGACAGAGTCTTATATAATTCTTCTCCTCAATCTCCAGTTCTATTGAAGAGGAGCAAACTAAATGTGCGTCAGTATATATTTCACATTAGTAATATTTTAATAATTGCAAAGGTCTATCTTTTGGCAATAGGTCACGGAATGTATGTCGGGCCTCCAATCAACAATGTAACTAATTGGTATTCATAAAACAAAAAGGTCAGTATTATCTTCGTATGCTCTAGCGGAATGCCATTGCTCTGTGAACCCTTAGGTAGATTGCTTATGTTATGTTATATTTTTGGTTTTACGCCTGCATCAGCACCATTTTGGGCTATATCGCCGGTGGGCAGTTTACCTAAAAACACCTTTCCTGGGCAGGCTCCAGCGGTTAATCATATAAATGAGACACGGTCTGAGCGGGGCTCGAACCCGTGACCATCAGTGATGATAGGTTACAGTGGTATACAAGTCAGCGACCTTAACCACTCGACCACAGAGGCGGACTGATTGCTTATGTGTTTTGGTTTAAATTCGCACAATATGTGGCGACTCTCACGTGAGTACTGCTGGAGGAATATCCCGTATGTCCCTTCGAGTATTGCAAGCACGAACGGACGGACGGACACCCCGGTAGAACCACCGATAGTCCACAAGCAAGCTAGATGTATGTATGTTTCATTAATGTCAAACCCCTTGCGGGGACCTAGACATATTTTCCTGGGCAGGCTTAGTCAATCTAAGCGGTTAACAAGTACCAAGCAATGTGTGTTAGGTGCCTTGCTCAATGACACTACATACATGGCCTGCCCGAGTATCGAACCCGGGACCGTTCGACTCCAAATCCGACGCTCTACCACTGGAGCACGGACGCCACACATAGATAGCTTCCTCATTTGAACGAATTCGAAACCCTCAGTGTGATTCGAACCTACATCGGTTCAATGTAAATACTTTGAAGTCAGTGACCTTAACCACTCGGCCACGGAGGCCATATTATAGATAACAGTAAGAAGTTGATACAAGTACTGGATTGGAGGAAATAAATGATTAACTTATGCATACCTCCAAGTACTCATCTGGGTAATAGTTACGTTGTCTGAGGGCTGCGGCCAGCTCCATAACTTTCTCGTACGCCTCGGCGTAGTCTCGCATAGACCGCTTCTCCGGCCCGTATGTCGGCTCCGACACGAACGCCGAATAATGGGATTCTGGCTCGTTGAAATATGGGAAGAAATCCCGAGCTCGTTTGATACCTGGCACATATGTCAGGTCGGCCTGTCTCTTAGGCATGTAGACCGGGGACTCGTATGGAACATCGTCCATAGCTTCGTATGGCGAATATTCGTCATATGGGCTGGCGTAACTTTCATCATCGTAATCTCTTGGGTCATATAGAACGTCCAACAACTCGGCTAGATCGTCTTCAGTCATGGGATAGTTGCTGTATGCACTTTCAAGAAGTTTGTCTTCGTACGGTAAATACCCAGGCAACTCTGGAACGTAGTATGCTTGCCGTTTCGTTCTGTGACTTCGCTTAAGAAATCTGGCTCGTGGAAATTGAATGTTGTTCAAGGCGCGAGCTTGGCTTCGTCGGTAACGTTGTAGATACGGGCTGTACGGCGAGTAGTTGTTGTAATTCTGGGGGTAGTATTGTGGGGCTTCCCCCCAATTGTACGGACCTCTCGTGTCTTTCATGAGGCTGTTCAAATATGGTGACATGTCATCGCCTTCGCCTTAAAGATATAAGGAAGTGACTGTTATATAATAGCGAAAGAAGAAAATAAGACATACTCATGAATGCCGGACTGTGGAAGTCGTGATAGCGCAGTGGATGCGCGTTCGCTTCAGGTGCGAAATGTCCGGAGTTCGAGCCCCGCTGGAGCCGTTACGATTGTGCCCTTAGGCAAGGCATTTAATTTCCACGTTGCCTCTTCTCTCTCCCTCATGGCGATGGATTCCATCAGTAATGAGGTCTCGAGAGTGATTAATATAAGTTGCAAGAACTTGTTTCGCAATTGAGCTAAAAATAAATTTGTATAAAATAATGCCGGACTGTAATATATTGCGTCCAGTATTATCGTTCAAAACTACAATACTGCTTCTAGTGTGTCACTGTACGAGAGAGTCCTGGTTTTGCATCTTACAGTACGATATATCCTCGACCGTACACGTGCAACACCCGAGCTCTATATTACTTATACCGTTTGTATGTTGCTATGGTATGCAACTACTCTGTGTGTTGGACCAGGCATGCCTAGTTTGACTACTGCGGTGTATTCTATAAATTGACAGTTGTAACGTTTGAATTTAGCTGACGAACTTAGGGTCACTGGAATCAAAGAACAAATTAGACCAAATATTGATTATTTACATATTGGCTTTTATCTGCCTGGACTCATATTTCTCCTGTGCATATGAGTGAATGATTGGGTTTGCACAGTGAAAGAAAACGGTAGTATACACTGCTTTGAATTAGTGGAAGCTGGCATAGTCCATCACTTGTATTTCGAATTCCTTCGCGGTTGCATGTACTTTTGTGTTTTAGATATTTTCTGACAATCATAAACAGCTAAGAATCAAATAATATTTTCTAATGAAATTGTTTTTATTGTCTTTTTAAATTTTGACAGCAGACAGAAACTAACCGGAACATGCCGGAACTATTTGTTGATGCTAACGTTGACATTACCGTACGTGGTTGTGCGGTTGTGTCATGTAGTGAAATAAGGCTAACTGTCTGATATGCGCAGTGGTTAGCGCGCTCGCTTCTCACCAATGCGACCCGGGTTCGATCCTCTGACAGGGAAGTATGTGAGATGGCACGGTAGTCGCCAGATCGGACAGGTGGGTTTTCTCCGGGTACTCCGGTTTCCTCCCACATGAATGACCACATATACGCTTTCATCCGAGCCAACGAGAGTGATTAATATAAGTTGTTAAAACTTGCTTCACAATCATTGTAAAATAAATAAAGTATAAAAAAGGCTAACATCACTCGTGGAAATACGAAGTTCTCTGATCACTCGGTGAAATAAATTCTAAGCTTACAATAATAAACACAAATGTTCCCCGTTTCTTCCCAAGAATAGTCGTTTTCTCGGTGAAAGCTGAACACACACATCATTGTTGTGAATGTTGATATATGTGATTACCAGAACACTGTTTCCAGCTTTTCTGATTTACACAGCTGTCATTTAAAATGTCGCCATTTAGTGGGCGGACACATTATTTTAATTAACGATGGCAACTGTCAGCATAGAGGGAGAATTAGCTGTGTTGGTTTTAGTGTATAATGGAATCATATTTCGCTTAGGAACAGTAAAAGCTATCAGTATCACTGGCAATTATTTGTTTTTAACTTTATTTATATTACAATGAATGCGAAGTTTTAACAATTTATATTAACCACCTTCCTTGGCGCTCATGGAAGCGTAAATGTGGTCATTCGTGTGGGAGGAAACCGGAGTACCCGGAGAAACCCGATCTGGCGACCACAATACCATCTCACTTCCTGGTCCGAGGATCGAATCCGGGTTACATTGGTGAGAGGCTAACCACTGCGCTAATCGGACTGGCAATTGACACCACTCGTAATAATATTGCTGCCAAGGTTCCTTCTCTGACTGGAGCACATATCATGACAAATGTCCACGAAACATTTAATACAAATGCACAAAATGTGATCTTATTCGGTGATATTTCTTTGCCATCTGAACATAATGAAATAATAGTCTTAACTCAGGGCTCGACAAATCCACTCGTCCCTTCGTATTTACGAGTGACTTTTCGATTTGGACGAGTAGAAATTCCAAGTCGCTTGCCCAGTCGGACGAGTGAAAATGTCAGCTAAATATCCAATATAAATCGAAGGAACAAAATAAAATAATATCCGTTTACTTTCTTCGGAATGATTACCAGACGTGATAATGGGAAATCACCGAGGATATTGTAATGTGTTTATGCTGCCACATAATTGCATTTATTAATAAATTAAAGTGCAATTCTGACGATTTTTAATTTTCCTAAAACACATGGGACGAGTGATAGTCCAATCTGGACGAGTGGAACAGTGGCATCACTCGCCCTGTAGGACGAGTAAGAAATTAAAAATGTGTCGAGGCCTGTAACTGTCCACAAATTCATAGAAAAGTCTAAACGTTATTAGTATTCTGTGAACAGAGACTGACGCACTAGCAGAGTGAATCACTTCAAACAGTGTGCTTACGTATGGTTTCATCGCTTTCTACCCACCCTCCCCAACCTCCCTTTTACTGTTAGCTTTTCACCTGATAACAAGCTATATTTTCAAATACTTATTATATATTTTGGTATTACTACATTATATGTTTATCTCTTAATCGCCATTTGAGCACAACATTATATATGCAATGGAGAAAATCTCAATAAGCTTTAAGCTTCCGATTTAATCCATTTTCGTTTTGTATACAATGTATATGTAATGTACATTATTATCTAATAAATATGTTTAAGCCAAATGCACAAAAAGAAATATATTAACCATAATATCCTTGTAGGGCATGAACGACAGGAAATCGCATGCTTATTGGTGCAAGATAGGAATTAATTTAATCTGGTGAACACAAACATAATGTGCTCGGCATTGCCGTAGCCAGAATCTGAAAATAACCGAGGCGACCACCCCCCCCCCCTCCCGAATAATTGTTGTGTATGCTTGTGCATGCTTGTCTGTGCATTCTGAAGGCAGTTTTATCAGTTTTCCTATATACCTGTCGTTACATGCCTCATTTTCCTCAGTGTAGCTACGAGCCTGCTCGGTGATTATTTATTTTGATTTGTGATGTATGGTCACGCCGACAGCTTTAATAGTCATCATTGGTGGAGGAAGAGAATGACTGCTCCTCCAAGCAGCCTGGTAGAAGCACCGAGCGTCCGCAAGCCAGCTAGATAACTTCATCGAGTGGACGAATTAGACACCACAGTGGCACTCACATTTACAGAGGTAAGGGACGGACAGCCTGGTAGACGCACTGAGCGTTCGCAAGTCACATGTACAGAGGTGAGGGGCGGACAGCCTGGTAGAAGCACTGAGCGTTCGCAAGTCACATGTACAGAGGTGAGGAACGGGCAGCCGGGTAGAAGCACTGAGCGTTCGCAAGTCACATGTACAGAGGTGAGGGGCGGACAGCCTGGTAGAAGCACCGAGCGTCCGCAAGTCACATGTACAGAGGCGAGGAACGGGCAGCCGGGTAGAAGCACTGAGCGTCCGCAAGTCACATGTACATAGGTGAAGGGCGGACAGCCGGGTGAATACTCTATGAAATCATTTCGAGTCGTGGAAGTCGTGAAAGCGCAGTGGATGCGCGTTCGCTTCAGGTGCGAAAGATCCGAAGTTCGAGCCCCGCTGAAGCCGTTACGATTGTGCCCTTAGGCAAGGCATTTAAATTCCACGTTTCCTCTTCTCTCTCCCTCGTGGCGATGGATTCCATCAGGAATGAGGTCTCGAGAGTGATTAATATAAGTTGTAAGAACTCGTTTCGCAATCGAGCTGAATTTGTATAAACTAAATCATTTTTAAATACAGATATCCTCTATCTATTGTAAGTTATTACATGTTTATACCTTGTAATTTTTCGAGTTCTTTCAAGTAGTCCTCAAAATTCATTTGATTATATTCATTGTCATCGCCATCACCAACAGCCTCTAGAGCTGTCGTTTCATCAGAATTAGCATCTTCCATTGCGTATTCTGCATTTACAGGAGGTTCTTCTGTTTCGTCAATTTCTGATTGTATGATTCTATCTTCGTTATCACTCGTTTCTACATTTTCACTGTTGTTTTCCTCGCTTACAGCGATGTTGGAGTCTGACGCAGGCAATGGAATTGGGTCTTTAGCGACAATAAGGCCGTCTTTGTCTATAGCTGGGTCACCTCTCTTGGCTTTGTCATTTTGATCATTTTGCAGATTTTCAAACATTGTTACTTCTTTGGCTCTTTTTACTGGAAAGGAATATATTAATATATCATAAGATATACATATGTAACGTGTATTAGCATTCCTTAAAGAAATCCGCGGTATTGTATGTGTATTTATATGAATGTGTAAAGTGTTAGGAATCCTGCTGTTCTCACCTATAGACAGGCTTTTTGCGGCGTTTTGTGGTGTGAAATGATTCTGTATAACTGGGTAGAAAAAGGGACTACTTTATGCTAATCAGTTATCATGAACAAGTCCAGTAATATCAGTTGTGTGTGTGTTACGTTTATTTATTGTCGCTACCGGTTGCCCATATGAGCTACGCCTCCTGAAGCGATTAGTCATTTTAGATTGTTGGAGGATAGTGCAATGATACAAAGAGAGACCCATTCCAGAGTCTCCTCTGGATCTTTTACGTGCACGGTGTAAAGCACCGACACGAGACCTCGGCTTAACGTCCCATCTGAAAGACTGGTACTTTTATTAGGGTCAGACGGGGGATGGAACCTGCGATCCCTGGATTACCAGTCCAGCGTGCTACCACTGGACTACATATTCGTCTGTTAATATCAGTTTACTTCTGCGTCCATATTTATACCATTTCATTGGAAGTGAAGTTACGTCATTATACATTATGTGAACGTGCGATGATGCAATCAATGACGTATAGCTACCATGCATGTGTTGTTCACGTGACGACTATTACTCTTTGACCCACAATGCACTTGCATTGTTTGTACACATACCGATGCTATGTACATCACTAATACTAATGTGACTTGTCTCCCTTAACATCTTGTTATTTATTATTCCCTTTTACGATGCTGGTTAAAGATTTAGCATTAAAGAAATTAAACAGTTACGTTTATAATGTACATGGTGTTGTTTATTAAGTGACATCAATGTGAGCAAAATGTCACATTCCAATGGCATGATTACTTTATAGTACATTCATACGTGTATATAGTCTGTCTGACCCAAATAAAATTAACAGTCTTTCAGATGGGACTTTAATCCGAGGTATCGTGTCGGTGCTGTACATTGTGTACGTAAAAGAACCAGAGGAGACTCTGGAATGGGTCTCTGTCTGTATCATTGCACTATCCTCTAACTATTTAAAATGACTAATATCTTTAGGAGGCGTCGCCCATATGGACAACCGGTAGCGACGATAAATAAACGTAAAACACACAGACACACATGTCAGCCGGATACATGAAATAATTCAACACCTCTAGTGAGAATCGAATCTACAGCGGTGAGTGGCAGGTGACCTTTAACAACTAGGCATGGGAGACTCCTTACCACGTGTTTAACACAATAAGAATTACGTGTGTTGGTGACTAATGAATTGATAAAATAACGATTCCTTTGTTGTGTTGGCCTAAACGAAAACGCACTTCATTGAACCTGCCACCGACTGGGTTGTTTGATGACATTGGTGAACAAAAAAAAGAAAAAGAAATTTATGTGAGCATGATATGGCAGTCAAATAACACTTCCTCAAGCATTAATAGTTTTCCATCGATCTACTTTATTTGCTGAAGGACAATTTATGTTCAGTTCAAAGAAGATTAGCCAATGAGCACAATGTCCATTGTGCCTCGTGTGCTTTGTATTTTGTTTCATTGCTAATAGTAAGGCATACCTAGGCCTAACTCATAGAGACACGGAGGTATCATCAGTATCTCAATTCAGACATGTGACCGTTCAAGAAACGATTTAGCTAAGTCACTGAGTGTACACCAGGAACTTGACACCATTCAGACATGTGACCGTTCAAGAAACGATTTAGCCAGGCCACTGAGTGTACACCATGCACCTGACACCATTCAGGCATGTGACCGTTCAAGAAACGATTTAGCCAGGCCACTGAGTGTACACCATGCACCTGACACCATTCAGACTTTTCAACGTTCAAGAAACGATTTAGCCAGGCCACTGAGTGTACACCGTGCACCTGACACCATTCAGACATTTCACCGTTCAAGAAACGATTTAGCTAGGCCACTGAGTGTACACCATGTACCTGACACCATTCAGACATTTCACCGTTCAAGAAACGATTTAGCCAGGCCACTGAGTGTACATCATGCACTTGACAAACTGTGTAACGAATGTGTAATTTTGACACATTTTCGCAACATTCGTGATAACCTTTCAATAGCCCACATTCATCCGATTATTCTAAGCGTAAATCGCGTTTTTCTGGAATAAGACCAACTGTCAGACTATTAACACGTTTATGACTTGAGTATTAAGTTGCAATTGCAACGTTTCCATTTATTATTACTTTATTTATTAGGCAAATGACAATCCAATCCAATACATTTCATTTACATGTCGCGAGAATGCTGTAGTCCGGCACATCATCGACACTATCAATAGATTGTTATTCTATATTATACACACATTCCTACAACAAACTTTTGTAATGACTCTAACTTACCCCGCACACCATCGACACCGTCAATAGATTGTAAATCTATATTGTACACACATTCATACAACAAACGTTGGTAATGACTCTAACTTACCCCGCACACCATCGACACTATCAATAGATTGTTATTCTATGTTATACCCACATTCCTCCAACTTACCCCGCATATCATCAACACTGTCAATTGGCTGTTCGTCTATGCTATGTTCTGTCTCGCCCAGTGGAGCACACAACCCCACGGCGAACACCGACATTAGCACCAGAGTAACCTTCATTATTTAAGGGCACTTGTCGACCCGCCTGAAACCAAGAGTAACATACATTTTAAAGTTTAACAAACACATCTCCCAAACATATCATTAAAATGCTGTGAGTGCTCAGGATCAAGATCTGAATCATAAAATTGACATATCGCTCAAAATCAGCATTATTCCGAAAGCAGTTATGTGTAATATACTCTTCTTAATATGTGCTTCTAGTTTATAAAGGTATACACGCCCGTAGGCAATGTAAGTGAGCCACTTAATGTCTCCTACCAGTGGGGCTATACCCTGACGTGTGTGTGTTTACGTTCATTTATCGTCGCTACTGGTTGCCCATATGAGCGACTAAGAGATTAGTCATTTTAGATATTTTGGAGGATAGTGCAATGATACAGACAGAGACGCATTCCAGAGACTCCATTGGTTCTTTTGCATGCACGTTGTAAAGCACCGACCCGAGACCTCGGTTTAAAGTCTCATCTGAAAGACTGTTAATCTTATTAGGGTCAGACGGGGGGATCGAACCTGCGATCCCTGGATTACCAGTCCAGCATGTTAACCACTGGACTACATATCCGTCTGTAATATATGCTTCTTAATATGTGTTTCTAATTTATAAAGGTGTGCCCGCCGCCGTAGGCAATGTAAGTGAGCCACTTAATGTCTCCTACCATTGGGGCTAGACGCTGACGTGACCCTTTAATTCTTATACTACTAAATTATAGGGACCTCCGTGGCCGAGTGGTTACGGTCGTTTACATAGAATCACTTTGCCACTCACAACTGTATGTTCGTATCCAATTGGAGGTATCGAATTCTTTTAAGTGAGGAAGCTATCCAGTTGACTTGCGGTATGTCGATGGTTCTATCCGGGTGCACGTTAGTGCCTGAAAACGTCTCGGAAGTGAGGAAGTTATCAGGCTGACTTGCGGTAGGTCGGTGGTTCTATCCTCCATCACTAACACAGCTGGAGAGTCTACATATGACCTGAGATGTTGGTGGGTGCCACATTGAACCACACTGTGTAATTAGATGTATTTCTTAAGTAGCACCGTGATAATGTGCATATTCCTGAATACCCAAACTTCGGAACGCTATATCTAAATACAATGTAGACACAACATTTAATACACAAATCTTCAGGAAACAGTAGTGTGTCTCTTTCTAGTTGAAGAATGCAATCGCCTACTTGTTTATTATACGGTGTATGCCTATTCTAGTCCTACATTGATATGTCTGGCATTGCTGAACGATCTGATAGATTAACACATGCCACTGATATTGACAAGAAACTGTCTGATTAGGAGATGATAGCACCAACAGTCAGTCGTACAGACACATTCATTTAGATGTACAAAGTAATATATATCTATACTATATATAGTTCAGCATACTACACAACTGTTTTCGTTTAAAATCATCATTTGGAAGAGGATATTTGTTTGTTTAAAGCGACACTACATCAGTGAAAACAAAAATGTCTACAGAATGTATTTTCCTACATAAATTAATGTAAATATCCATGTGTAATACAACTAGTGTATCCTTAATAACACGATTTATGTTACATAATTACCGTTATATCTCATATTTGTGTATATTTATTTGTAGACTATTCTTAGTTATATTATCTCACGATTAGTATTGACTCCGGTGACAAACAAACGTCAATTCAGGAGCATGGATGACCGTTATATGAAATCATACTTTCAATCTACAAAAAACACTGTTTATTGATTCAATGTTAGTGTTCGAATGTATTAGGAGGAATTTGTAGTAGCAATACATTTATACGTGAAAAAAGGCATTTTATTTGCTTTTTGCGATGTAATGTCGCTTTAAGTCGTCAACAAAGAATGCTAATGTTCGCTTTCTATATTCATGAGTTAAATATAACTCATCCATTCACTTAAACAAAGACGTTATGATAATAAAAAATGATGTATGGCGCTAGATCGTCGCGTTTAGACAAATGTCGGGGGGGGGGAATTTATTTTTATTATTTTTCCCGAAATTTGGCATTTGCACATCATACACTACTGCCAGCAGTACAGCACTACAGAACTGGAATGAGCCGCTCATCGCTAAATCACAGCGCTCATCGCTGAAGTAAAGTATTGCCTGTTTCCGGTTACCCAACACTGCTCACTGCTAACGTCACCCACATATATTTCTTTGGAAAACATAAAATAACAGATTTCATTTCACTGATAATATTCTATATTTCATTGGAATGCATGTATACTGCATTATTTTGCAGAACAAATAGAATAATTTAATAAATGATTTTACAGAACAAATTATATCTGGAAATTATGCGTGACTTGCAGCACACTCTGTGACCGTATAATTAAAGTAAAGCTATAACTCAATATGCAAATGATAGATATGATAAAGTCCAAATAGTGACATTTGTTGTACAATAACAACAGGATGCAGGCCCGTAGCCACACTGACGCACACCAAAGCAGCGGCCTCGGTTAAATTGTCCAAAGTAAAAATAAATTATGAAATCTTAAAAAAATAAAATGCAAAAAATATCCCTTTGCTGTATAAAATGTTGACTGCTATATAGCTGAAAGGTCAGTACATAATTATACGTCTTTTAAATGGGAAAACGCAGGAAGTCGCTTCTATACCCCCAACGATTTGAAGGGGGAACATGCCCTCGCACCCCCCCCCCCCTAGATTGCCTCGGTTGAAATGTGCCTCTATTGGGTAGATTAGTATGCAATATGTGCAATGTGTGAAGGATTATTTTCTTCACTCATGATAGTAAAATCCATAATTCTAAAAATTGTAACGAAAACGTAACACTCAATATAAAAGTGCACAGTTTGTTATGTTTTTGTTGGTGTCACTATATTCATATATCTACAATTAATCTGATGTCAGTCTTGCAAATAAATCCCGTTATTTTACACGGACACTATCTACATGGTCGTTTTCTAGGAGGAAGAGACGAAAACTGGTCTGTTTAATTTTAGCATTCGCTTTAATTTAGATTACGGATTCTCTTGGAAAATGTAAAAACAAAAGTGTGATTTTTGTTCCCCCAAGTTGCAATAATTCTGTCACGATTGTTATCGACAATAGTGACAATATCCTCTCTCTTGCGACCCACACACACATCAAGTTGTGTTACATCAGGTAGTCAGTCGCTTTATATAAAATCGTTATGTAGTCTGACGTAGAAATAGACACAGGATCGCCACTCCTTGATGTGGATGAAGTTAGCAGTGAGCAGTGTATTGCCAGTGTACTGCTGTACTGATAGCAGTGAGCAGTGAGTAGTGTAATCCAGCAGTGAGTTATGTATTCTAGTAGTGAATGATGTGTATATGCCAAATTTCGAGGGGAAAAAAACAATAACAATAAAAAATAAATTTCCGTGCTTGCTTTTCTGGCAGTGAGCAGTGGGGTATGTACGAGTAGTGTATTCCAGCAGTGGGTAGTGTAATCCAGCAGTGAGTGGTGAATTGTAATAGTGAATGATGTGTAAATGCCAATTGTCAAAACGAAAACAATTCCCTCATGGTGCTAGTTAGAGGCAATGCGCATACGCAGTGGTTTAAGTATTATATAAACCACAAAGTACACCTTTCATTGAAAGGAAATGCAATATATGTAAAAAGTTAGAGGATGAATATCACCTTATTATTGAATGCTCACTTTATACTGATCTAAGAACACTTTACATTAAGAAATAGTATTGGCATATACATAATATGGTTAAATTTGTTACGTTAATGCAATTACAAAATGAAAATGAAGTTCGGAAATTATCTGTATACGTTTTTAAAGCATCTGAACGTCGTAGATCATTTGTCAATATCTAAACAGATCTTAATAGTTAATATTGTTTTCAACCATTAATACTCAATTCTTGTTGGTTGTGTGTGTGTGTGGTTTTATTTTGTTTTGTTTTTTGTGCGTTGTTTTTGTTTATAAGAATGTATGTCTCTCCCATAATTGGTCGTTGAGATTAGTGTCCGTCGCCATATTACCATAGATGTTTCACTTTGTAATGTTTTGTATTGATGCTTTGTTCGTGGCTTATTACGAAATAAAGATATATCATATACCTATGCCTTGTGTATGCTACATTTCATCTTAATCTCTTTGCACAATTTGTGTTGCGCGCTAGTGCTAGTGCTGGTATTGAATTTCACAATTTAATTTGAAAATTGTTTAATAATTTTTTAATTTGATAATTAGGTACTACTTCTCAGCTTTACCTTGTACATATTAAGGTTTGTTTTCTAGGTCTGTCTGTCCGTCCGTCCGTCCGTCCGTCCGTCCGTCCGTCCGTCCGTCCGTCCGTCCGTCCGTATGCCCGTCCGTATGCCCGTCCGTATGCCCGTCCGTATGCCCGTCCGTATGCCCGTCCGTCCGTCCGTCCGTCCGTCCGTCCAATATAGGAAATCACATTAGAGACCCTGCATAATTTTAGGAAGTATTCAGGGGCAGTAACTCATCGATGTCTCTCATTCAGAAGGAAAGAGTTTAGAATGCCCACAATCAATCATCCGAGTTCTAAGTACCCAGGGATCCTGAATAGTTTATCACACCGACAAACTAATTTAGACGTATAACTTAATGTCACGCCTTCGTGTGTTTCATGTATAATTTAGTTTATTCCAACTTAATTTAGCTCGATTGCAAAACTTACAACCTCTAACCTAATAACAATCGTTCAGATGTGTCTCGCGAGACCTCATTCCTGATGGAGTCCAACGCCACGAGGGAGAGATAACATGCATTTATAATTTGGAATCGTGTCCAATTATTGTCTCTTGAATAGAATAAAGTAAATACACCTTAATGCATGCCAACATGCACGCTTAATGCATGCCAACATGCACGCTTAATGCATGCCAACATGCACACTTAATATCCGCCAACATGCACGCATAATGCATGCCAACATACACGCTTAATATCAGCCAACATGCACGCTTAATGCATGCCAACAAGCACGCTTAATGCATGTCTTATATTAATCACTCTAGAGACCTCATTCCTGATGGAATCCATCTCCACGAGAGAGAGAGAGAGAGAGAGAGAGAGAGAGAGAGAGAGAGAGAGAGAGAGAGAGAGAGAGAGAGAGAGAGCGCGCGAGACAGAGAGACAGAGAGACAGAGAGACAGAGCGAGAGAGAGAGACACACAGAGAGAGAGACAGAAAAGGGAGACAGAGAGAAGAGGCAACGTGGAAATTAAATGCCTTGCCTAATGGCACAATCGTAACGGCTCCAGTGGGGCTCGAATTCCGGGCCATTCGCGCCTGAAGCGAACGCGCATCTACTGCGCTATCACGACTTCCATTTTGCAAACCTTATTGGCTCTATCTAACGTGATTATACATGCCTTATCACTATATAAGAGTAAGTACTGCACATCAATAACTACAGTGACATTCATAATTGAATTAAAAGAGACTGGTTAAGATTATAATACTATACTAGAGGACATAGAAAACGTAAATATAAATGTTTTATTCCTCCTACTGACATACTATGAATGTATGGACTGTAAATAAAGACAGAAAGAAAGAGGTCATGAAAATTAACATTATCTTCAAACAGGTAAAATAGGAATTATCACATGAACGTTTCAGGTACATTGTCAATGTTAAAATCTATGCTAGAGGACATGACATAGAAAACGCACACTTCGGATAAGTGTGTTTTTACATGAAAAACAATAACTATATAAACACATAGTTTTAAACAGTGTGGACTATTTTTAGTTGTTCAGTTTGTGTTTTGTAATAAAGATGTGATATATCTTTGATGGAATCCTTCGTATTTCGTTATCATGTAATAATAATCATATAATGTAGGTGTGCATTTTCTATGTCCTCTACAATAGTTTATTAAATGAGCAGGAATACCACCACAATGGGCATATTACACACAAGTCGAGACCCGGCACCGACACACTATCAACACCGGTTTGAAACCCGTGTGTATGCCCAGAATACCACCATAGTCCATGCCACAATACTCGCAATGCAACCAATCCGCACAAACTGCTAACACCGAACCCCCGAGCACATTCGTTGCACGGCACAGTAGTCTCAGACTACACATTATTCGTATTCCTTTCTGTTTTGAATTTAACCCTTACTTTTTAACCTGCTAATCACGACTAATGTCGCATTTACAAACAGAAGAGAGCCAGATTAACGGAAGTTGTTTGCTATTCGGATAGTGGAGCTAAAACACTTGACTGAATAGCAAACAACATATATTTTGATCAGACGCTGCGTTACGCCGGGCTGAACTGGATCTATGTTGTGTGTATGTTAGCTCGGTTGAAAACCAAGTACTTTCAACATTAGTCTCGTGACAATAGTCCTCATGGTAGATTAGTGAAGAGGCAATGTATACTTAAGTGGATTGGATAAGGACACGACCGTCTCAAACGGGTCAGTAGTCCATTGGTTAACAACTTGGACTGCGAATCGCAGGTTCGATCCCCTGTCTGATCCCAATAATAATAACAGTGTTTCAGATGTGACAATAAACAGAGGTCTCGTATCGGTGATTTACACCGTGCACGTAACAGAACGATATGATACTCTGGAATGGGTCTCTGTCTGTATCATTGCACTATCCTCCAAAATCATGAATGCCTAATCTAATCACGAGGCGTCGCTCATATGGGCAACCGGTATCGACGATAAATAAACGTAAAACACACACACCACCACCGTGGTTATTGCAAGGCCGGCTCGAACTCACAACCAATATGCTACAGGGCACACACCGTACCGTTGCACCACGGAGACGTCCCGTACTTTAAGATGTAAGACGGTCGTCACGTGACGAATCGTCTCTTACCGATCATGATTTCGGTTCATTTGTCTGGATTGGGTTTCTGAAGTTATAACATTTCTTTTACTTTAGTCTAAGTGGAAACATATAAGATCTTTATTGAAGTCAGAAACAAATAAGTAAAGGTTATCTTGTTGAATACATTTATAGCTTGCACATTTAATGAAGAAGGTTGTATGCATGTTTCTCAGAAAACAGCTCGTCTCACATGTAGTATGGCATTTACATCAATTGAAATTAAATGTTTTCATGTGTGGAATGGACTTGATTGTGCTGCCAAGTGGGCGTGTTCCATTAAGAATACGATGTTCCGAAAATACATTGGTACCGGTACTTTGTTTGTATCACAACACACGTATAAATGGAATGAGATTTATGTATTAAAATCCGACCCCCCCCCCCCCCGTGGTCGAGTAGTTAAGGTCGCTGACTTGTATACCACTATAACCTATCATCACTGATGGCCAGGGGTTCGAGCCCCGCTCAGACCGTGTCTCTTTATATGAGAAACGTTGGCGGTTTCATACGGCGGTTGGTGCACCAAGTACTGGTTATTCGCTGGAGCCTGTCCAAGAAAGATGTTGTTGGGTTAACTGCCCTAGCTCAAATGGGCAACCGGTAGCGACGTTAAATTTAAAAAAATACAATACAAAGCTGCTATGCAATACAATCAAGCACACACGCAGGGGTCTTAGTACCTTGCGTTGCCTTCACTTGATGTGTGTATGACGTCGTAGTCAGGAGGCGGATTCAGTTATGTGGGTGACGCTAGCAGTGAGCAGTGTACTGCTGGCAGTGAACAGTGTACTGCTGGCAGTAAGCAGTGTACTGCTGGCAGTGAGCAGTGTACTGCTGGCAGTGAGCAGTGTACTGCTGACAGTGAGCAGTGTACTGCTGGCAGTGAGCAGTGTACTGCTGTACTGCTAGCAGTGAGCAGTGAGTAGTGTAATCCAGCAGTGAGTAGTGTAATCCAGCAGTGGGTAGTGTAATCCAGCAGTGAGTGGTGTAATCCAGCAGTGGGTAGTGTAATCCAGCAGTGAGTGGTGTATTGTAGTAGTGAATGAAGTGTAAATGCAAATTTTCGGGAAAAAATAATAAAACAAATTGTTTTTAATCTTGTTATTATTTTGTTCGAAAATTTGCATTTACACATCATACTCTATTAGAATACGCCACTCACTGCTGGATTACACTACCCACTGCTGTAATACACTACTCGTACATTCCCCACTGCTCACTGCCAGAAAAGCAAGTACAGAGAAAGATAAAAAATAAATTATTATTTTTATTATTTTTTTCGAAAATTTGCATTAAATTTTACACTTCATTCACTACTACAATACACCACTCACTGCTGGATTGCACTACCCACTGCTGGAATGCACTACTCGTACATTCCCCACTGCTCACTGCCAGAAACGCAGCAAGTACGGAACAAGATTTTTTAAAAATTTGCATTTACACTTCATTCACTACTACAATACACCACTCACTGCTGGATTACACTACCCACTGCTGGAATACACTACTCGTACATTCCCCCACTGCTCACTGCCAGAAACGCAGCAAGTACGGAAAAAGATAAAAAAAACATTTTTATTATTTCTATTTATTTATTTTCGAAATTTGGCATATACACATCATTCACTACTAGAATACATAACTCACTGCTGGATTACACTACTCACTGCTCACTGCTAGCAGTACAGCAGTACACTGCTCACTGCCAGCAGTACAGCAGTACACTGCTCACTGCCAGCAGTACAGCAGTACACTGGCAGTACACTGCTCACTGCTAACTTCACCCACATAGCGGAGGTAGGGATAAACAAATCGCCGGACCTCTTGCACACTGTGAAATTCCTCTAGTGGTTCGTGATAGCGCATTGATTGTGTGTTCACTCCAGGTGCGAAAGCAAAGGTCCGGAGTTCGAGCCCCGCTGGAGCCGTTGCGATTGTGCACATTGGGCAAGGCATTTAATCTCCACGTTGCCTCTTCTCTCTCTCTCGTGGCGATGGATTCCATCAGGAATGAGGTCTCGGGTGTGATTAATATAAGTTGTAAGAACTTGTTTCGCAATCGAGCTAAAATAAATTTGTATACATTTATATTGTTTGATGACAACGATTGAGCTGTACTTAATAGCAGCATCAGCAGCAGCAGCAATAGCAACAGCAATAACAACAGCAGCAGCAATAGCAACAGCAATAACAACAGCAGCAGCAGCAATAGCAACAGCAATATCAGCATTAGCAGCAGCAATAACAGCAGTAGCAGCAGTAATAGCAACAGCAATAACATCAGTAGCAGCAATAGCAACAGCAATAACAGCAGCAGCAATAGCAACAGCAATAACAGTAGCAGCAGCAATAGCAACAGCAATAACAGCAGTAGCTGCAGCAATAGCAACAGCAATAACAGCAGCAATAACAATGACAGCAGTAGCAGCAATAGCAACAGCAATAACAGCAGTAGCAGCAGCAATAGCAACAGCAATAACAGCAGTAGCTGCAGCAATAGCAACAGCAATAACAGCAGCAATAGCAATAACAATTACAGCAGCAATAGCAACAGCAATAACAGCAGTAGCAGCAGCAATAACAACAGTAATAACAGCAGTAGCAGCAGCAATAGCAACAGCAGCAGCAATAGCAACAGCAATAACAGCAGTAGTAGCAGCAATAGCAACATCAATAACAGCAGTAGTAGCAACAGCAATAACAGCAGCAATAATAGCAGCAATAGCAACAGCAATAACAGCAGTAGATGCAGCAATAGCAACAGCAATAACAGCAGCAGCAACAGCAATAGCAACAGCAATAACAGCAGCAATAGCAACAACAATAACAACAGTAGTAGCAGCAATAGCAACAGCAATAACAGCAGTAGCAATAGCAACAGCAATAACAGCAGTAATAGCAGCAATAGCAACAGCAATAACAGCAGTAGTAGTAGCAGCAATATCAACATCAATAACAGCAGTAGTAGCAGCAATAGCAACAGCAATAACAGCAGTAGTAGCAGCAATATCAACAGCAATAACAGCAGTAGTAGCAGCAATATCAACATCAATAACAGCAGTAGTAGCAGCAATAGCAACATCAATAACAGCAGTAGTAGCAGCAATATCAACAGCAATAACAGCAGTAGCAGCCATAGCAACAGCAATAACAGCAGAAGCAATAGCAACAGCAATAACAGCAATAGCAACAGCAATAATAGCAGCAGCAATAGCAACAGCAATAACAGCAATAGCAATAACAACAGTAGCAGCAGCAGCAATAATAGCAGCAGCAGCAGCAATCGCAACAGCAATAACAGCAGTAGCAGTTGCAATAGCAACATCAATAACAGCAGTAGCTGCTGCAATAGCAACAGCAATAACAGCAACAGCAATAACAGCAGTAGCTGCAGCAATAGCAACAGCAATAACAGCAGTAGCAACATGATACATGTACCCATCACATAAAAAACTCATATTTTTATATATCGGTATATAGATACATTTTTCTGCGACGATGCATCTCTATTTCAAACAAAGTTGAGACTTGTGTTTACGCGATATTGCTCAAAACACCGGGACAGCTATATTACTGGGTGTTTATTTTCACAATGGTGTCGTTTACCTCAGTATAAATGTGTTAAGTAAGAGCTTGTCACCCAAAATATACGGCATATCTTAGCAACGAACGAGTCGATCAATAATCGGGAGGAAATACCGCTCTCTCAGATAGATTGTAATGTCGCATAGCAACACAACGTACACTGTGTGACATCACACGCATGCTAATAGTGTTATTATTAATATTTTAAGCTAACAATCACACTCCTCTATAATCTGTACTAGCTACCCGCGGGGTTCAGATGTAAGATGCATATACGCATATGCTTCATTTAATCATAGCAAACTAATTATACTGACAGCATTAAAACAAACAGTGCACTTTTATATTGAGAATTACTTTTTTCGTACAATTTCAGAATTATGGATTTTAGTATTACGAGTGAAGAAAATAATCTTTCACGCATTGCATACTCATTGGCCCAATATTTCACATATTTTGATACCAAATGTGCCTGTATTGTTTTCTAAAAGTATATAAATGTTACCTCTAACTCTAAGGCTAATGAACAGTTTCTTTTTGGTGTCAGTATAGATTCAAGATTCAATATTTTGATAAGTAATTATAAACATAAAATGTTTCTTGTTACATGATAAAATATATTAACATGACACTAGTTTTATATGATACTATACTAGAGGACATAGAAAACGCACACCTACATTATATACTAGAGGACATAGAAAACGCACACCTACATTATATACTAGAGGACATAGAAAACGCACACCTACATTATATACTAGAGGACATAGAAAACGCACACCTACATTATATACTAGAGGACATAGAAAACGCACACCTACATTATATACTAGAGGACATAGAAAACGCACACCTACATTATATACTAGAGGACATAGAAAACGCACACCTACATTATATACTAGAGGACATAGAAAACGCACACCTACATTATATACTAGAGGACATAGAAAACGCACACCTACATTATATACTAGAGGACATAGAAAACGCACACCTACATTATATACTAGAGGACATAGAAAACGCACACCTACATTATATACTAGAGGACATAGAAAACGCACACCTACATTATATACTAGAGGACATAGAAAACGCACACCTACATTATATACTAGAGGACATAGAAAACGCACACCTACATTATATACTAGAGGACATAGTAAACGCACACCTACATTATATACTAGAGGACATAGAAAACGCACAATTCGGATAAGTGTGTTTTTACATGAAAAACAATAAATATATAAATACATAGTTTTAAACATTTTGGAATAGTTTTAGTTGTTCAGTTTGTGCTTTGTAATAAAGATGTAATATATCTTTGATGGAATCCTTCGTATTTCGTTTTCATGTAATAATAATCATATAATGTAGATGTTCGTTTTTTATGTCCTCTAGTATATGTACAATATAAACACGTCAGTATTATATATATATATATATATATATATATAAGTATATATAACATTAGAAGAAACGCATAGATATCTCATCATTTTTTGTGGACCAATGGGATTTTATGAGCTAAGAACAACTTGCTATGTATTCGTATTATTAGGTATTAAAATTGTCCAATTGTTTTCCGGAAACTAGTTCCAAGCTTTCACTTGTGTGCGCATAGAAATACAGACTTGAGCTGGGCCCCAGAAATGGCCAAGTCAATCTATTTACGTAGTTGATATTCTGCAACAATTATTGGTTCCCATATAATTGACGGATGTTCCAGCAGATATGTGGTATAATTATACTATTATGATGGACAGGGTTTCGTGTTATTGTCTGCATTTAATTACTAAATTATGCACTTTATTATTTATATACATTCACGCAATACACTATCCGAGTGTGTATTATGCAGAGTGAGTTTTCAATCGTCCTTCTATTACATATTTATATTTATATCTAATAGTTTTCTTGTTAGTTTTAGCGTTCGCATCCGGTATGAGGGCCCGGGGTTCGCGCCAAGCTGTAGGCGTTACGAGTGTGCCCTTAGGTAAGGCGCTTAAATTCCACATTGCCTCCTCTCTCCCTCATGACGATGGATTCCATCTGGAATGACGTCTCGAGAGCGAATACAATAAGTGTGTAAGAACTTGTTTTTAATAGAGCTAAAATAAAGTTGTATCAACTAATAGAGACCGTCGACGTCCACTATAACCTTGTTTTACATAGAATAATTTTATACCGATATAGCCACCATTACTGGCGGTTGACATTCAATGACCATGTTTCACATAGAATGTACCGGTATAGGCAATGCTTACGGCCGACGTCCAGTGACCTTGTTTTGCATAGAATGTACTGGTATAGGCAACCATAACGGCCGACGTCCAGTGACCTTGTTTTGCATAGAATGTACTAACCTTGTCCGTCAAATAAATGTAAAAAGTAAAGTAAAGTGTTTGTTTATTATAGTGTCACCCCTATTTAAAAGGCCAACCATTTCTGACACCTCTTTTTATGAACATCAGTACTTCCCGAATCCTATGCTTGCATGCCAAGCACCATGCTGGTAGGCAATCGGTAACCATTAGTTAACTAGCTGGCGGCTCACCAACCGGCCATATCAGAACGAATCCCTGACGAGATTCGAACCTTCGACCTCCCATTCCGTAGGTGGACGCCTTAACCATTTAACACCCAAACCGTTAATTGACCGTATTGAGTTTCTGCTAATATCATTTTGTGAAAAATCGACAGACTTGAACCCATGCTAAACCACAGGATTAGTTTCCAAATATGAATATATTCACTATATCGAAATGATACTATAATACGGTAGTTTACTGACATAAAACATAATGTCATTATCACTGACATTTCATTCTGACTATCAATACGGTATGTATAAATGTGAACAGAAAGTTCGCGCACTGATCTCGTGCAACACGTATATCTGGGCTATCTCATAACGTCACTGTAGTTGGCAGTTATCCTCGTATTAACAAATTCGCTAAATAAATAATGCATCGACCGAGTACTTTCAACATCAACTAGGCCTATATGTAAAGCGTCCGTCACACTATAGCATTCTGGCCAGTTTTTTCTAATCGTTCAATTGTCGAGGGTTCTAGGGTGAGTTG
Organism: Archivesica marissinica; assembly: GCA_014843695.1. NCBI lineage: Eukaryota > Metazoa > Mollusca > Bivalvia > Venerida > Vesicomyidae > Archivesica > Archivesica marissinica. The sequence continues at coordinate 13,421,884 of CM026387.1, forward strand.
AACATATCTGGCGTGTGACTAACGTGTGACTAACGCATGACTAACGTGTGACTAACGCATGAGGAGCGTGTAACAGCGATCAAGTAAGACACCCCTGCAAACTATTAGCGTGTGCTGATGTGTTACTGGCGAGCGACGAACGATTAGTCAACTTTAGACGAGCGTTTAACTAGCGTGTTAATAACAACAGAATAGCGTTTTGCTGGCGTGTGGACGCCATATGACGTCCGTTTGATGTTAGTCACACGCTGCGTGCGTAGGGATCTGTGGTCGTTGACAGTTCACCAGTGAGTCGTTCACTGGAAAGCAAACGATTAATAACAACAAAGTAACGCTAGGACAACGACTGACTAACGATGCCGAAAGCGTGCAACGTTCGGCGAACGTTAGTAAAACGTTCCACAAACGTTCTTTAGCGTTCTCGAGCGATTGAAATTAAACGTTGTAGAACTGGTCTCCATGAGAACTTTTGTGCATGTTCAAAACTTTATTTTCGGACCAGCGCTCTCTGCCGATCACCGACGATTACCAGCGTTCACACAACGCTCTTCTGGCACTATACCAGCGACCATGGACGATTACCAACGTTTCCTTAAACGTCATAGAACGCTGACCACAACGTTATGGTGTGACAGGCCCTTCAACACACGCGGAAGCAAAAGTGCTTTGTTAGTATAATTAGAATTGAACAAAGTTTTTAAACATATGTTTACATAATACATAAAAGTTGAGACAAGGAATGAAGACCTTTGTTCAATTCTAATTATACTAACAAAGCACTTTTGCTTCCGCGTGTGTCAACGACATATACCACTCGGTCACGGAGGCTCTGTTTGCTATCGTATACATCACCAGTCGTGAATATCACATTATATTTTCGAAGCAAACAGAGCTTCCGTGACCGAGTGGTATATGTCGTTGACTTCAAATCATGTGACCGTGAGCTCACGGCTGTATGTTCAAATCCCACTGGGGTGTCGAACTCTTACAAGTGAGGAAGCTATCCAGATGGCTTGAGGTCGGCTGGTGGTTCTGCCCGAGTGCTTGCCCGTGCCTGATATACTGCTCGGGGGAACATCCGGGGTCATCCCCTCCCAATAATAACTGGATGTTCGCCATATGACCTGTTGGTGCGACGTTAAACCACAAAAACACCATAACAAATAGATTATCCCTGCAAACAACGCTTGGACTTTTGGTCGATACGCGCATGTTGGCGATATGGTGATCGTAATGCTCATACAGACGGGCATGTTGGCGATATATTGACAGAAGCATAGTGGAAGTCGTGATAGCGCAGTGGATGCGCGTTCGCTTCAGGTGCGAAAGGTCCGGAGTTCGAGCCCCACTGGAGCCGTTACGATTGTGCCCTTAGGCAAGGCATTTAAAGTCCACGTTACCTCTTCTCTCTCTCTCTCTCTCTCTCTCTCTCTCTCGTGGCGATGGATTCCATCAGGAATGAGGTCTCGAGAGTGATTTATATAATTTCAAATAACTTGTTTCGCAATCGCGCTAAAAATAAATTTGTATAAAGCATAGAGGCGCATAGACAACGTACAAAGCCGAAATAAAACATGGAGTCAAAGCGATAAATGTGTGCGTATATACTTGAGCTTAGAGTATATTAAGCATTACAAACATGAGTGATATATTCTCTATTAATATATTTAACCATTTTCTAACTATAACCGAGTTTGGCGGTCTGCCCACCTTTCAGTCGATATTATGTCTAATAATTCGGGATTCCATATACGCAGTACGTGTGCGCGTTTAAATATAGACGGTTGTGAGTTTTTATAACATAGTTACTGCATGTGGATCTATTACAGGTTGCCATTTTTTGTTTTAGACACTAATTACGATTATGTATTATAATTTATAAATCATAGTAGTGCGGTCATTTTCACAACGATTTTCATCGGGGATTGTTGCAGTACTCTTCAAACGTAGGTCTTCCTGACTTATGCTATAGCAAGAAAAACTATTACATATTCATACATATAAATACGTAATAGAAGGACGATTGAAAATTCACAGTGTATTGAGTGAATGTATATAAATTATAAAGTGCATACTTTAGTAATTAAATGCAAAAATGTTGACGATAACATGAAATCCTGTCCAACATAATAGTACATATCGCATCCATGCTGGAACAGCCGCTAATCATATGGGAATCAATTATTGTTGCAGAATTTCAACTGCGTAAATAGATTGACCTGGCCATTTCTGGATTCCAGCTCAAGTCAGTATTTCTATGCGCACAATAGTGAAAGCTTGGAACTAGTTCCCTGAAAACAATTGGACAATTTTAATACATAGCATTAATTCTTATCACATAAATTCCCATTCGTCCAGAAAAGAATCGTCTCGATCTATTTCAACAGGTCAAAGGGAAGGAGGGGTATATATATACCCCGAGACGCACAGTACTCGCAATCAGTACTACGTCAGTGTTCCTATGTATATATTTCAAAGCTCTTCAATCTCAATTTCAGTACTCTTCAGGTGCGAAAGGTCCGGAGTTCGAGCCCCGCTGAAGCCGTTACGATTGTGCCCTTAGGCAAGGCATTTAAATTCCACATTACCTCTTCTCTCTCCTTCATGGCGATGGATTCCATCAGGAATGAGGTCTCGAGAGTGATTAATATAAGTTGAAAGAATTTGTTTCGCAATCGAGCTAAAATAAATTTGTATAAACTAATTTCAGTACTACAGTTGGTTCCAAGATAAGATACTTCAAGAATGTTCAACTGTATGCACACATCCCACGCATTCAGAACTACAGTTGGTTCACTTCAGTGTTCCTAGATACTTCCAAAATGTTCAGTCAACTGCATGTGCATCCCACGCATTCAGTACTACAGTGGGTTCCCGTTAGTGTTCCAAGATACTCCAGAATGTTTAATCAGCTGCATGTTGGCAATATATTCATCGAATTACAATTATGTTGAAGCTGAATTCGAACGATATCTACAGGCCACGACTGGTGATATATCCAATTTATTAAAAAACTTATATCTGGCCCAATTATACTATCAAAGCAGTATTCCGTCCGCATTAAGTAGAGCTACACTACATATCAGTTCTGCTCAGTGTAGTTTACACGTTGCTAAGGCATATACGATAATGTAGCAGAGATTGGCAATGTATCTTGCATTGTCCGATCTTAATCCAATGTTATTGTATACAAGATCATTATCGAAATGATGGAATTCTGCAGTATTGCGAAAAAAAACCTGATTTTCTGATGAAAAACACTTCTGTTTGAAACAAACACTCTCTCACATCATCCCTAGGGCTTCATGGACAATAGTATATTGTCAATGGTGACGGAGGGTTTAATGTTAACTGACAGACACACATTCTCAAGTAAAAGACGGCATCTGTTTAAAGATCCTGCAATACGTAGATCGGAACTGAGAAGTATTAATTATCTAGATATACAGACGCCCCAGACAATGTGAAGCAAACATGAAAAACTCCAGCACCAGACCATTGCTGGGTGAAATTGTAGTTGATATAATAATACATGTAGACAGTTTTCGATGTATCTAGGTGGCAAATATTATCAGAGATACTATGTATTCTCGTTTATGCATCGGACAATCGGGTGCGGGGCCAGTGTGACACACGGGTGATGTACCCCTGGACATTTTCATTTATAGATCGCAATGAGAGACATATCTAATTTTCTATTACCTCCCTTGGCAGATAAAGTCTGATTTCTTCCAAAATGTGAATAGGTCCTTTTAGTTAGAATCCTTTGTTTGTACAGATGTTGCGATATGATACTACTAATTCTTTTACAAATAGGTCCCCATTGCATATACTGTATGAGAGCTGTCGAGATTTAATTTAATCTTTAATAATCATATAAAGCGATGGTGGAATAAAATTGCTAACATTTTGTGCAAAGGAAACAACGATAAAAACAGAGGAAAACACTTAATAAGACCTATCTACTTTTAGGGAGTATTCAGGGGCAGTAAGTGACCAACGTCTCGCATTGGTACAATGTGAGAGAGTTTCCGATGCTATTCAGGGACGGTAATGGAAACTTCAGATTCCATACGACAGCTTTTATTGCTTTGTTGGCATTTTAAATGTTTTATTTCAGAAATGTTTAGTATGCAGCTGTGTATTTGGTGCCTGGCGTGTCGGTGCTTATTACCGTATGAGAAAAGATCAGCACATGTTCCTATTCCTGGAACTGTATATAGTTTGCTTAAATTCACGTTGAGGCGACCACCAATACAAAGGATTGCTACTCTAATCTACTTAATTGCCTAGCCAATATATAATAGCATGCAGGATTCTTCAATAACAAGTGGAAGATACAATCATGTTTTCTTGTTACCATGCCAACTCGGAGGTAGGTAGGCAGACAGGCAGGCAGACAAGACAGACAGGCAAGAAGACAGTTAGGCAGGCAGGGCAGGCAGCAGGGGCAGGCAGGCGCCTGCCAGGCAGTCAGTCAGGCAGTGGGTTTCCATCATGTGTATCTACACATTTAATATGCATACACATTGTATACAATTTGACATATCCATCAGTATATACTTAAGGACAACTGTTTTGCAAGGGTATTTTTTATATTAACAATTAACGTCATTAAAATCAATAACAAGCAGAACCACATTAAAGGTTATGGAATCCCAATTGATTTTGACTAACTGTTTAGAGAATGTGTATGATACATTGCCAATTTAGATTACATAATATTTAATGCGGTACTGCTTGTTGTTTGATTGCTGATATACAAATTACCCGTGCAAAACAGTTGTGCTTAAGTATACGTAAGTCAGTTTTAGCCGAAGCCTGTGTCATTGCTGAGAACTTCCTCATAATCACAATCCTAGAGCAATATATGGTCGCGGTTTTATTTGCTATTGTGGATAGTGAACACATATGGACCCCAAACAGTTTTTGTGAGAAAATGCCATTTTTTAAGATGACCAAAAGGTATCTATACAAGCAAAGTATGCGTATATAAATCGTCGCTTGTTCGTCAGGCAATGTCAGTGTAATAATATGTCTTTAATTCGTATTTGTACCAAAACCTGTTTTAATATTTTACGAAGACAACTCTTTTATGTGTTAAAATTGTTCTTATATAATGTCCACGTTTTATTTATTCTGAGAAGCAGGCCACCCTTAATCTGAGTGGGCCAATTAATGTCCATATTTCATTCAGTTTCTTAGAAACATCTGAATAAACATCTGAATACACACCTGGCTGTGTATTCGCCAATTAACATCTGAATAAACATCTGAATAAACATCTGAATACACACATGGCTGTGTATTCGCCAATAAACATCTCAATAAACATCTAGGTATGTATTCGCGCGCGAATTAACATCTGAATAAACATCTGAATAAACACCTGACTGTGTATTCGCCAATTAACAACTGAATAAACATCTCAATAAACACCTGGCTGTGTATTTGCCAATAAACATCTGAATAACCAACTACCATCTACAAGCCAACTTCATAGACCTACATAGTGATTTAGCAGTATGTATTGTATTGTGTTCTTCGTTTAAGTTTATTTAGCGTCGCTACCGGTTGCCCATTTGAGCGACGAACAGTTTACCTAACAACACCTTTCCATGTTCACTTGGTTAAACAGTACTTGGTACACCAACCTCCATAAGAAACTGCCAATTGTTTCATATAAAGAGACACGGTTTGGGTGGGGCTCGAATTCGTGACCATCAGTGATGATCGGTGACAGTGGTATAAAAGTCAGCGACCTTAACCACGCCACACACAACGGCGTGTTGTAATTCATTTTAGCTTTCATTTATATGAAAAAGTTGGCAATTTCTTACGGAGGTCGGTGCACCCAAGTACTGGTTAACCGTTGGAGCCTGCCCAGGAAAGGTGTTGTTAGGTAAACTGCCCGCCGGCGATATAGCCCGAAATGGTTCTGATGCAGGCGTAAAACCCTAAATATAACATAGCTTTCAATAAGCGACTGCTCCTCAGTTTTATCATGTACATAAGGCGTTGATTGCATGTAATAATATCGACAGTATTTCAGTGCAGGTATCCGTGTGCATTCAAGTAACGACTGCTCCTCAGTTTTAACATGTACATAAGGCGTTGATTGCATGTAATAATATCGACAGTATTTCAGTGCAGGTATCCATGGGCGAGTTGATATGGAAATACGAGAGCCGAGCGAGTCGGTACAATTCTAAAAATAGGTTGTGTGACGATGCCAATCGAACCAGTCCATAAAAACGGGGTTTCGACCTGAGTATGTAATATAACTACAGACGGATCTGTAGTTCAGTGGTTAACACGATGGACTGGAAATTCAGGGATCGCAGGTTCGATCCCCAGTCTGACCATAATAAAATTAACGGACTTTAAACCGAGGTTTCGTTTCGGTGCTTTACACCGTGCACGTAAACGAACCAGAGGAGACTCTGGAATGGGTCTCTGTCTGTATCATTGCACTATCTTCCATAACATTTCAAATGACTCGTCTCTTCAGGAGGCGTCGCTCATATGTGCAACCGGTAGCGACGATAAATAAACGTAAAACACACATAATAATATCGGTAACTGTGATAAAAGTATTTATATTTACATAATGTATATGTACGTTCTTTGGTACTTTGATAAGTATGTGATTATATTAGTTGCAATGTACTAATTGATCATTATTGATCGAGTTCAATGTATGAATTCGAGGTTAACCAACAGCGCTATCTGCCTTGTCTCAAACAAACATCGAACTGGAATAATGCACAACGCGGTCCTTTGCGATTCATTTCCTTTGATAAAAAAGATATAACACTAAATGTAGCGTGTATATAAAATAGCAATTTCCCCCATTTTTATATACTTGTCACTAAGGGGAATTATCGTTGCCAGGCAATTGGAAACTTTTAGAACTGATTTAGTCGATAATAAAATGCCACCATACGCTGTGATTTAGCGACATTAATTATGTGTGACAATGTACTAGTATAGTATGTGTTCTGTGTGTGTATTACGTTTATTTATCGTCGCTACCGGTTGCCCATGTGAGCGACGCCTCCTGAAGATATTAGTCATTTTAGATTGTTAAAGGATAGTGCAATGATAAAGACAGAGACCCATTCCAGAATCTCCTCTGGTTCTTTTACGTGCATGATGTAAAGCACCGACACTGGCCTACATATCCGTCTGTTTATGTGTTCTCTATTTCGTCTTCCATTATAAATGCTGTCTATTGTTATGCGTTGTGTGATACAGGCTATGATTCTCTATCTGGAGCCTCCGTTTGGGCTACTGGATATGATGCCCGCATCGCAACGGACATGTGGTAAGTTCTCGTAACACCTGCGGGTTTTATGCAAGATATTTAAGTCCACAATGTCACTTAATTTCGACAGACGGATCTGTAATCCAGTGGTAACACGCTGGACTGGTAATCCAGGGATCGCAGGTTCGATCCCCCGTCTGACTCTAATAAAGTTAACAGTCTTTCAGATGGGACGTTAAACCGAGGTCTCGTGTCGGTGCTTTACATCATGCACGTAAAAGAACCAGAGGATACTCTGGAATGGGTCCCTGTCTGTATTATTGCACTATCCTCCAACATCTAAAATGACTAATCTCTTGAGGAGGCGTCGCTCATATGGGCAACCGGTAGCGACGATAAATAAACGTAAAACACACAAACAATTTCGCTCTACGTCGACAGCATGGATTGGATCGTGAATGAGAGAACGAAGATGAATGACTTTTTTAAGTAAAGCAACGGTTGTACAAGCTATACTATTATGTGGAGCGAAGGTTCAGACCTGGTTGGTGTGCGGATTCCCCACACGTTCGTGTATATGTGCCCATGTTGAGTGTTCGTTGACGTGTCTGCAACATTTAGGCACATTATTGTGTTTGATTTGTTTAATATTGTATTTTGATATTATAAACGATGCACAATGATTAAAAACAGTTTATTGATTGTGAAGCAAGCTTTTAACAACTTATATTAATCAATCTCGTTGGCGTAAATGTTGTCATTCGTGTGGTAGCAAACCGGAGTACATGCTTGGAAATGAACAGACTATATGATTTTACATTTTACTATATATTTAATAGGCAATTTATTTGTTGTTTTACAACCAGAAGACGCCCCGATTCCGAACGCACCCCTGGTTCTTCAACATTACATACCAAGCATAGCAACGATAAATGAGATATAGTGTCACCCCCAATTGAAAGAGTCATACATTATTGACATATGAGACACCTTTTTAAGAACATCAGTACTTCCCTAATCCTATCCTTGAAAGCCAGGCACCAGGCGTATCGGTAGCCATTATTACACTAGCTGACGGCTCACAAACCGGCCATATCAGAACGAAGCCCTGACGAGGTTCGAACCTTCGACCTCGAGCTACGTAGACGGACGCCTGAACCGCTAGACAACGAATGACTTAGAATGTGTATATATATATGCGTATGTATGTTCCATTAATGACAAACCCGTTGCGGGGACCTAGCCATGTTTTCCTGGGTAGGCTAAGCCAAACTAGGCGGTTAACCAGTAGTAAGCAATGTATATGAGGTGCCTTGCTCAATGACACTACATACGTGGCCTCACAGAGTAGCGTACCCGAGACCGTTTGATTCCAAATCCGACGTTCTGCCACGGGACCACAGACACCATACATATATAGGACATTGATGGTCCAGATCTATAACATTTACTGGCATGGATGAGTTTTTAATTGCATGCAACTTACTGCAGATAAAAGTGATAAAACGCTGACTAAAACAATCATATAACTATAGAAACGTATATACAGTGCCCAACGTCATAGCTGTTTCTGATATGAATGGGGTTTTAACATATGGAAGATATTCGAAATGGTAGGACGAAGTCTAAATACAGACACAACTATACACGAACATGGATGGCCACGCCGCTCGATAAGTATGTCTGACACGTACATGGATGGCCACACCACTCGATAAGTATGTCTGACACGTACATGGATGGCCACGCCGCTCGATATGTATGTCTGACACGTACATGGATGGCCACGCCGCTCGATATGTATGTCTGACACGTACATGGATGGCCACGCCGCTCGATAAGTATGTCTGACACGTACATGGATGGCCACGCCGCTCGATAAGTATGTCTGACACGAACATGGATGGGCACGCAGCTCGATAGGTATGTCTGACACGAACATGGATGGCCACGCCGCTCGATAAGTATGTCTGACACGAACATGGATGGCCACGCAGCTCGATAAGTATGTCTTATATGACCATAGATGGCCACGCCGCTCGATAGGTATGTCTGACACATACAGATGGCCACGCCGTCGATAGTATGTCTGACACTAATGGATGGCCACGCCGTTCAATAAGTATGTCTGACACGTACATGGATGGCCACGCCGCAAAATAAGTATATCTTATATGGACATGGATGGCCACGCGCGATAGGTATGTATGACATGGATATGGATGGCCACGCCGCTCAATAAGTATGTCTGACACGTACATGGATGGCCACGCCGCAAAATAAGTATATCTTATATGGACATGGATGGCCACGCGCGATAGGTATGTATGACATGGATATGGATGGCCACGCGCGATTTGTATGTCCAACATGGACATGGATGGCCACGTCCGAGAGTTATGTCCAACATGGACATGGATGGCCACGCGCGATTTGTATGTCCAACATGGACATGGATGGCCACGTCCGAGAGTTATGTCCAACATGGACATGGATGGCCACGCGCGATTTGTATGTCCAACATGGACATGGATGGCCACGTCCGAGAGTTATGTCCAACATGGACATGGATGGCCACGCGCGATAGGTATGTATGACAATGGACATGGATGGCCACGCGATAGGTATGTATGACATGACATGGATGGCCACGCGATAGGTATGTATGACATGGACATGGATGGCCACGCGATAGGTATGTATGACATGACATGGATGGCCACGCGATAGGTATTATGACATGGACATGGATGGCCACGCGATAGGTATGTATGACATGGACATGGATGGCCACGCGATAGGTATGTATGACATGGACATGGATGGCCACGCGATATGTATGTATGACATGGACATGGATGGCCACGCGATATGTATGTATGACATGGACATGGATGGCCACGGTCGATAGGAATAATTCGACACACCTGAGTGGAATTCGAACCTACAGCGGTGATGGGCAAGTGCTTTGAAGTCTACGACATTAACCACTCGACAACGGTGGTTCCTCCAAGTACGTCTCTATAAATAGATCAACTGTATTTCACCATTGACACAATTTGAATGCACTGCCGTATAATACGATGTGTTCTAGGAAACCAATCGTTCAGCCATTTCATAGAATCCATTTTCCAAATGTCCCTGAAGCAACTTAGCGACATTGTGGTTTACATCGATCTTCTTTGTATGTTAATGACATGAGGTTTCCAAATGTAACATTGTTACACATATTTCTCTGACAAAGCGCACATAAATCAAACAGAATGGTATCGATCCATCGTACATCAAGGTACAATTTGAAGATAATCGTGATATTTGATAAAAGTTGGCAGAACACACCCAAGAAAGACTATCTAGCCCACGATCATACAAGGTATTGATTATAGTTCCCATCGAGTGCTTCGGCAAATTAATGATTCTTACATTTACCGCTCTCAGCGGATATTCTGGCATGCTAAAACTAGTTAGGCCCTCATTAAACGAATGCATCGCAAATAGCCAGATATGAACGGTTTAAGTGTTATTTATTGCAGTAATTGGCGGTTATGTTGCCTGTTTCAGACACAGAAGATTAATCTGTGCTGCAAATCTTTCGTTCCTTAAAACTGTTTCAGTACATGTAGCCATTGACTGAATATAGATGCACTGTCCCACATGGACACGTGTTGTGTGCTTTGTATATATGAATGTATGCTCCATTAATGTCAAACCCCTTGCGGGGACCTAGACATGTTTTCCTGGGCAGGATTAGCCGACCTAAGCGGATAACTAGTACTAAACAATGTGTGTGTGAGGTGCCTTGCTCAATGACACTACATACTTGGCCTGACCGAGTATCAAACCCGGGACCGATCGATTCCAAATCCGACGCCCTACCACTGGACAACGGACGCCACACGGTTTTGTCTCTGATGCATCCGTGGCCGAATGATTAAGGTTGCCAACGTCACAATCACTTACTAGTACCATTATCGCTCGAATCTCCAATAATAGAGGAATCGGATTCTTTAAACCCCAAAACAAACCAAACACATGAAAACATAGCTGTGACTCTTGCGGAACACCCGAATATCTGTATTTACATATAGTTCTGTCTAACGCATGCTCGTGATAGCGCAGTGGATGCGCGTTCGCTTCAGGTGCGAAAGGTCCGGAGTTCGAGCCCCACTGGAGCCGTTACGATTGTGCCCTTAGGCAAGGGCATTTAAATTCCACGTTGCCTCTTCTCTCTCCCTCGTGGCGATGGATTCCATCAGGAATGAGGTCTCGAGAGTGATTTATATAAGTTGAAATAACTTGTTTCGCAATCGAGCTAAAATAAATATGTATAAACTAACGCATGCTCGGTTGCCTAATAATTATAGCAGCTGAAATTTACGTCAAGATAAATATAGTCAAACTTGTACTAAAAGACCGCTTATGGTAGGGCAAACAGCCGTTTCTAAGCATGCTAATTTGTTTCTTAACAACACAATCGGGAACTGAAAAGGTGGATCTCTTCATACATACAAGTACACGGTCACTTTGCCTTGTTGTTTACAGTTAAACCTCCGGCTTGCCTCGTTGTTTACAGTTAAACCTCCGGCTTGCCTCGTTGTTTACAGTTAAACCTTCGGTTTGCCTCGTTGTGCACAGTTAAACCTCCGGCTTGCCTTGTTGTATACAGTTAAAAACTTTGGCTTTGCCTTGTTGTATATAGTTCAAAACTTTGGCTTTGCCTTGTTGTATACAGTTAAAAACGTTGTCTTTGCCTTGTTGTATACAGTTAAAAACGTTGGCTTTGCCTTGTTGTATACAGTTAAAAACTTTGGCTTTGCATTGTTGTATACAGTTAAAAACTTTGGCTTTGCCTTGTTGTATACAGTTGCAAACTGTGGCGTTTGGCTTGTTGTATACAGTTACAAACTGTGGCGTTTGCCTTGTTGTATACAGTTAAAAACTTTGGCTTTGCCTTGTTGTATACAGTTGCAAACTGTGGCTTTGCCTTGTTGTATACAGTTACAAACTGTGGCGTTTGCCTTGTTGTATACAGTTGCAAACTGTGGCGTTTGGCTTGTTGTATACAGTTGCAAACTGTGGCGTTTGGCTTGTTGTATACAGTTGCAAACTGTGGCGTTTGCCTTGTTGTATACAGTTGCAATCTGTGGCGTTTGGCTTGTTGTATACAGTTGCAAACTGTGGCGTTTGCCTTGTTGTATACAGTTGCAAACTGTGGCGTTTGCCTTGTTGTATACAGTTGCAAACTGTGGCGTTTGCCTTGTTGTATACAGTTAAAAACTGTGGCGTTGCTTTGTTGTATACAGTTAATAACTGTGGCTTTGCCTTGTTGTATACAGTTTAATACGTTTGCTTTGTCTTGTATACAGTTAAAAACTTTGGCTTTGGCTTGTTGTATACAGTTAGAAACTTTCGCTATGCCTTGTTGTATACAGTTAAAAACTTTGGCTTTGCCTTGTTGTATACATATAAAAACTTTGGCATTTCCTTGTTGTATACAGTTAAAAACGTTGGCTTTGCCTTGTTGTATACAGTTAAAAACTTTGGCTTTGCCTTGTTGTATACATATAAAAACTTTGGCATTTCCTTGTTGTATACAGTTAAAAACGTTGGCTTTGCCTTGTTGTACACAGTTAAAAACTTTGGCTTTGCCTTGTTGTATACAGTTAAAAACTGTGGCGTTTGCCTTGTTGTATACAGTTACAAACTGTGGCGTTTGCCTTGTTGTATACAGTTAAAAACTTTGGCTTTGCCTTGTTGTATACAGTTAATAACTGTGGCGTTTGCCTTGTTGTATACAGTTAAAAACTGTGGCGTTTGCCTTGTTGTATACAGTTACAAACTGTGGCGTTTGCCTTGTTGTATACAGTTAAAAACTTTGGCTTTGCCTTGTTGTATACAGTTAAAAACTTTGGCTTTGTCTTGTTGTATACAGTTAAAAACTTTGGCTTTGCCTTGTTGTATACAGTTAAAAACTTTGGCTTTGCCTTGTTGTATACAGTTAAAAACTTTGGCTTTGCCTTGTTGTATAAAGTTAAAAACGTTGGCTTTGTCTTGTTGTATACAGTTAAAAACTTTGGCTTTGCCTTGTTGTATACAGTTAAAAACGTTTGCTTTGGCTTGTTGTATACAGTTACAAACTGTGGCTTTGCCTTGTTGTATACAGTTGCAAACTGTGGCTTTGCCTTGTTGTATACAGTTGCAAACTGTGGCTTTGCCTTGTTGTATACAGTTGCAAACTGTGGCGTTTGCCTTGTTGTATACAGTTGCAAACTGTGGCGTTTGCCTTGTTGTATACAGTTGCAAACTGTGGCTTTGCCTTGTTGTATACAGTTGCAAACTGTGGCTTTGCCTTGTTGTATACAGTTACAAACTGTGGCTTTGCCTTGTTGTATACAGTTGCAAACTGTGGCTTTGTCTTGTTGTATACAGTTGCAAACTGTGGCTTTGCCTTGTTGTATACAGTTAAAAACGTTGGCTTTGGCTTGTTGTATACAGTTACAAACTGTGGCGTTTGCCTTGTTGTATACAGTTGCAAACTGTGGCTTTGTCTTGTTGTATACAGTTGCAAACTGTGGCTTTGCCTTGTTGTATACAGTTAAAAACGTTGGCTTTGGCTTGTTGTATACAGTTACAAACTGTGGCGTTTGCCTTGTTGTATACAGTTGCAAACTGTGGCTTTGTCTTGTTGTATACAGTTGCAAACTGTGGCTTTGCCTTGTTGTATACAGTTAAAAACGTTGGCTTTGGCTTGTTGTATACAGTTACAAACTGTGGCGTTTGCCTTGTTGTATACAGTTGCAAACTGTGGCTTTGTCTTGTTGTATACAGTTGCAAACTGTGGCTTTGCCTTGTTGTATACAGTTAAAAACGTTGGCTTTGGCTTGTTGTATACAGTTACAAACTGTGGCGTTTGGCTTGTTGTATACAGTTGCAAACTGTGGATTTGCCTTGTTGTATACAGTTAAAAACGTTGGCTTTGGCGTGTTGTATACAGTTACAAACTGTGGCGTTTGCCTTGTTGTATACAGTTGCAAACTGTGGCTTTGTCTTGTTGTATACAGTTGCAAACTGTGGCTTTGCCTTGTTGTATACAGTTAAAAACGTTGGCTTTGGCTTGTTGTATACAGTTACAAACTGTGGCGTTTGCCTTGTTGTATACAGTTGCAAACTGTGGCGTTTGCCTTGTTGTATACAGTTACAAACTGTGGCGTTTGCCTTGTTGTATACAGTTACAAACTGTGGCGTTTGCCTTGTTGTATACAGTTACAAACTGTGGCGTTTGCCTTGTTGTATACAGTTGCAAACTGTGGCTTTGCCTTGTTGTATACAGTTACAAACTGTGGTGTTTGCCTTGTTGTATACAGTTGCAAACTGTGGCGTTTGGCTTGTTGTATACAGTTGCAAACTGTGGCGTTTGGCTTGTTGTATACAGTTGCAAACTGTGGATTTGCCTTGTTGTATACAGTTACAAACTGTGGCGTTTGGCTTGTTGTATACAGTTGCAAACTGTGGCGTTTGGCTTGTTGTATACAGTTGCAAACTGTGGCTTTGCCTTGTTGTATACAGTTACAAACTGTGGCGTTTGCCTTGTTGTATACAGTTGCAAACTGTGGCGTTTGGCTTGTTGTATACAGTTGCAAACTGTGGCGTTTGGCTTGTTGTATACAGTTGCAAACTGTGGATTTGCCTTGTTGTATACAGTTACAAACTGTGGCGTTTGGCTTGTTGTATACAGTTGCAAACTGTGGCGTTTGGCTTGTTGTATACAGTTGCAAACTGTGGCTTTGCCTTGTTGTATACAGTTGCAAACTGTGGCTTTGCCTTGTTGTATACAGTTGCAAACTGTGGCTTTGCCTTGTTGTATACAGTTACAAACTGTGGCGTTTGCCTTGTTGTATACAGTTGCAAACTGTGGCGTTTGGTTTGTTGTATACAGTTGCAAACTGTGGCGTTTGGCTTGTTGTATACAGATGCAAACTGTGGCGTTTGCCTTGTTGTATACAGTTGCAAACTGTGGCGTTTGGCTTGTTGTATACAGTTGCAAACTGTGGCGTTTGCCTTGTTGTATACAGTTGCAAACTGTGGCGTTTGCCTTGTTGTATACAGTTGCAAACTGTGGCGTTTGCCTTGTTGTATACAGTTACAAACTGTGGCGTTTGCCTTGTTGTATACAGTTACAAACTGTGGCGTTTGCCTTGTTGTATACAGTTACAAACTGTGGCGTTTGCCTTGTTGTATACAGTTGCAAACTGTGGCTTTGCCTTGTTGTATACAGTTACAAACTGTGGCGTTTGGCTTGTTGTATACAGTTGCAAACTGTGGCGTTTGGCTTGTTGTATACAGTTGCAAACTGTGGATTTGCCTTGTTGTATACAGTTACAAACTGTGGCGTTTGGCTTGTTGTATACAGTTGCAAACTGTGGCGTTTGGCTTGTTGTATACAGTTGCAAACTGTGGCTTTGCCTTGTTGTATACAGTTGCAAACTGTGGCGTTTGCCTTGTTGTATACAGTTGCAAACTGTGGCGTTTGGCTTGTTGTATACAGTTGCAAACTGTGGCGTTTGGCTTGTTGTATACAGTTGCAAACTGTGGCGTTTGGCTTGTTGTATACAGTTGCAAACTGTGGCGTTTGGCTTGTTGTATACAGTTGCAAACTGTGGCGTTTGGCTTGTTGTATACAGTTGCAAACTGTGGCTTTGCCTTGTTGTATACAGTTGCAAACTGTGGCGTTTGCCTTGTTGTATACAGTTGCAAACTGTGGCGTTTGCCTTGTTGTATACAGTTGCAAACTGTGGCGTTTGCCTTGTTGTATACAGTTGCAAACTGTGGCGTTTGGCTTGTTGTATACAGTTGCAAACTGTGGCGTTTGGCTTGTTGTATACAGTTGCAAACTGTGGCGATTGCCTTGTTATATACAGTTGCAAACTGTGGCGTTTGGCTTGTTGTATACAGTTGCAAACTGTGGCGTTTGCCTTGTTGTATAGAGTTGCAAACTGTGGCGTTTGCCTTGTTGTATACAGTTGCAAACTGTGGCGTTTGCCTTGTTGTATACAGTTGCAAACTGTGGCGTTTGCCTTGTTGTATACAGTTGCAAACTGTGGCGTTTGGCTTGTTGTATACAGTTGCAAACTGTGGCGTTTGCCTTGTTGTATACAGTTGCAAACTGTGGCGTTTGCCTTGTTGTATACAGTTGCAAACTGTGGCGTTTGCCTTGTTGTATACAGTTGCAAACTGTGGCTTTGCCTTGTTGTATACAGTTAAAAACTGTGGCTTTGCCTTGTTGTATACAGTTGCAAACTGTGGCGTTTGGCTTGTTGTATACAGTTGCAAACTGTGGCGTTTGCCTTGTTGTATACAGTTGCAAACTGTGGCGTTTGGCTTGTTGTATACAGTTAAAAACGTTGGCTTTGCCTTGTTGTATACAGTTGCAAACTGTGGCGTTTGGCTTGTTGTATACAGTTGCAAACTGTGGCTTTGTCTTGTTGTATACAGTTAAAAACTGTGGCTTTGCCTTGTTGTATACAGTTGCAAACTGTGGCGTTTGGCTTGTTGTATACAGTTGCAAACTGTGGCTTTGCCTTGTTGTATACAGTTGCAAACTGTGGTGTTTGCCTTGTTGTATGCAGTTGCAAACTGTGGCTTTGCCTTGTTGTATACAGTTGCAAACTGTGGCTTTGCCTTGTTGTATACAGTTAAAAACGTTGGCTTTGCCTTGTTGTATACAGTTGCAAACTGTGGCTTTGCCTTGTTGTATACAGTTAAAAACGTTGGCTTTGCCTTGTTGTATACAGTTGCAAACTGTGGCTTTGCCTTGTTGTATACAGTTGCAAACTGTGGCTTTGCCTTGTTGTATACAGTTGCAAACTGTGGCTTTGCCTTGTTGTATACAGTTAAAAACGTTGGCTTTGCCTTGTTGTATACAGTTGCAAACTGTGGTTTTGCCTTGTTGTATACATTTAAAAACGTTGGCTTTGCCTTGTTGTATACAGTTGTAAACTGTGGCTTTGCCTTGTTGTATACAGTTAAAAACTTTGGCATCTCCTTGTTGTATACAGTTAAAAACGTTGGCTTTGCCTTGTTGTATACAGTCAAAAACTGTGGATTTGCCTTGTTGTATACAGTTAAAAACGTTTGCGTTGCCTTGTTGTATACAGTTAAAAAATGTGGCTTTGTCTTGTTGTATACAAATGAAGTGTAACAGTCTTTGCCTGGGTTAATGATCCGTGTTTCAAGTCAGGGATATAACTTGATGATCTCTTTAAGAAATTATGCACAATTTCTGAGAGAGAAATATGATCATTTTGCTTCCACTTAAACGATCGTGTTCTGTAATGTCCCTAGCAAAAACCTTACGTACCTGGCCAAAGTAATTTAATAGAATATGACCCAACTGTACTGGAAACGAAATAAATAAATATCCATAATGTCCATACGTTTCAATGTCAGCATTAATTGCATGAGCGGACTAAACGAGGAATGAAAATAAATATGTGTGTTTGAAATGAAAACAAAAAATGGTCTGTTGCAAATTGCATTTCGGTCGGGAAAGTTGGGGATCGATCGGTGAGATTAATTTGCAAGTTGTGTGTTATTTTTAGAACGTATTTAAATTACGATCACATGATTAGAATGCCAGTGGCCACGGAAAAAGCCGACCGCCTTTCGGCCAAATTCGGGATACTGTCTCTAAAACAAGACTAGAATAGACAAATAAGACTTTTAGTATATGTTAAATGTCTTTGATTGTATTTATTTACTGAGACAACACTGCTTATATACTGAGTACACTCTCATATTAGCGACGCCTCCTGAAGAGATTAGTCATTTTAGATTTTGGATGATAGTGCAATGATACAGACATAGACCAATTCCAGAATCTCCTCTGGTTCTTTTACGTGCACGGTGTAGGCCTAAAGCACCGAAACGAGACCTCGGTTTAAAGTCCAATCTGAAAGACTGTTGATTTTTATTAAGGGTCAGAACCTGAGATCCTAGGATTACGAATCCAACGAGCTAACCACTGGACTACTGGTCCGTCTGTGTTGTTCTTTATTTGATGGCTTCGGTATATGTACCTTTAGCTTATACACATTTATTTTAGCTCGATTGCGAAACAAGTTCTTTCAACTTATATTGATCACTCTCGAGACCTCATTCCTAATGGAATCCATCGCCATGAAGGTGAGAGAAGAGGCAATGTGGAATTTAAATGCCTTGCCTAATAGCACAATCGTAACGGCTCCAGTGGGGTTCGAACGCCGGACCTTTCGCACCTGAAGCGAACGCGCATCCACTGCGCTATCACGACTACCTTTGCATTGATCCCAAGTGCTCATTCAGGCAGCATTTCGGGCATGGACGGGAAAGAATAAGCCAGCTGGATAGCACCCTCACATGAAATAATTCGACCAGAGAGGGGTCAAACGAGAATAAGACCAGTCTAGTCAAAATAGGATTGCATACTAAAGTACATAACATGTCTTAGGAAAATGTTTTTTGGCAGAAACAATATTGTAATGTAATATTGGTCCTATAACAATTACAATGAACATGAAGTCAAGATAACAACCTATTTAGCAAGTGTGACATTGATTGAGAACAGAAATATAACATTAAAGCGACAATCGATGCAATAATTCCAATATATTCTTTAAAGCGACACTGCATCAGTGAAAACACAAATATCTACAGAATGTATTTTCCTATTATATGGTATGATTTTTATCCAAATAGTTGCTTCAATTACTGAGTATTTCAACTAATAAACAAACGTCGTATACGCGGTTTGTTGACATAACAAAATACTGTAAACATCCATGCGTAATACAATTAGTGTATCCTGAATAACACGATTTATGGTATAGATTTACCGTTATATCTCACATTTGTGCCTATATATTTGTACAGTTTTCTTAGTTAAATTATCTCTAAACGACATTATCTCGTGCTTAGTATTGACTCTGGTGACAAACAAATGTCAATTCAGGAGCATGGATGACCGTTATATGAAATAATACTTTCAATCCACAAAAACACTGTTTAGTGATTCAATGTTAGTGTTCGAATGTATTCGGAAGAATTTGTAGTAGCAATGCGTTTATACGTGAACAATATTTTGCGATGTAATGTCGCTTTAAGTGTTCCGGTGATATATCGCATTCTTGTACAACAGTAATGTCACTATCAACTTCCAGACGTCCTTAATATCTATATTTTATTGCATACGTTACTATAAATAGTAACAAATTTAATGGTAGAAAAGCAAAATATCTGGTCGACGTGGGCAATATATTTCGATTTTCGGCTCTGCCGGGCCAATATCCGATATTGGCCCGCGCGTGCCGGGCCAATATTTGATATTGGCCGGCACGCGCCGAGAACGAATCACGAGCACGTGTCACAGGTAGCAACAACATAGTAACTACATTGTGTAAACATGGCCGCCGAAGCAACACTAAAGTCGTTGTCTGACAGATTGTTGTCTCTTGACGGTAAAATGGCTGAGTGAAATAAGCAAATAACAGCAGAAGAAACATACGGCTATGTAGACAAAATGAAAAACGGACACACAAAGGCTACAACTCAAACCGTTAAGGTGTGCAATAAAGAAGTTATTAAACGGCTGAGGTGGGCCATTTGTGGATATTGGCGCACCTATCCGACATTAGCCCTCGGGCCTAACTATCTCCATAGGGTGCGCCAATATCCACAAATGGCCCACCTCCACGGTTTAATAACCTCTAAATATCATATTCTGAAATTCCGTCATTTAAAATATGATTGGATCCAGTAAATTGAATACTGTATGTGTGGTACAGTTTTACATACGCACCGTGTTCTGATTAGAAGGTCGATATCTTTTCGGACTGGCTCAATGATTTCCGGATTTCGGTGATTGTTGGCAAACGTTCAAGGAATTTGCATGTTTTCTACATGTACATTAAGCATATTATAGTCATTTGGGATCTACTTATGTTCAAGAGAATCTTAAGTATGCATTATGACAACGTTTTAATAAAAATTAAAACAATGTTGTGACGTCATACCTTTGTACTTGCAGTCCGTTATTATTAATATTGGACTGCTTTCAAAACACCAGAGTAGTATTTAAATCATATGCGTAAAATGTACTAAATTTACAATTTTAATTAGTATGATATTGTATATACGTGTGTGCAAGATATAAGCCTCAAACGGATCCAATATGTGAACTATTGGTACTGTTTCGGCACTACGCGCCTCACACAGTCCAATATTTTACATATATAAAAAAGCATAACTATAAAATGTACTGATATATAAAACAGCCACTTAAACTTCAAAATAATAAATCATTGAGTTACATAATATATATTATATATTATATAATTGTCCCGTAGAACTAGTATTCTTAATTAAGAAATCACAAAATTCGAAACTGACGCTAATTTTCTATTTATATACTAGCCGTTACTAGTCAACAAGAGTCTCGTTTTTTCTTTCTTTTTCTTAAAACTTTATTTATATATATATTTAACTTATATTAATCAGTCTCATTGGCGCGGATGAAAGCGAATATGTGGTCATTCGTGTGGGAGGAAACCGGAGTACCCTGATAAAACCCACCTGTCCGATCTGTCTCGTTCTGTGCACGCATATTCAGCCCTCGGATGGGATTTCCTTATCTGCAACTGTTGAAGGTGCTAGATTACATTTATCTAACTCGCTTAGCCGTTACGTTAAGTTATTTCCTCTGATTTCATCGTTGCTTCCTTCGCACATATGCTATCAATTCCCTTCCACTTTCTCA
Source organism: Archivesica marissinica (assembly GCA_014843695.1). Taxonomy (NCBI): domain Eukaryota; kingdom Metazoa; phylum Mollusca; class Bivalvia; order Venerida; family Vesicomyidae; genus Archivesica; species Archivesica marissinica. The sequence goes on from CM026387.1 coordinate 13,442,940, forward strand.
TCTTATAATTATTAAATTACTATATCTCGACAAATATCCTACAGTAAATCTAATGGGTATGTATCTGTAAATATGTGTTATCAATTAATATTAATTAACATGATTTTGATAAAATCACATTACCATATCACAACATCTGGTGATAGAAAAACAATGAAAACAAAGGATTCCAACGAAAATTACTGATGTACAATTCGGGATAAATCGGACTTTATATGCCATAGTGGAAGTAATCGGAATGCCAGAGATGTAGCTCATTCATATCGCAAGTCCATATGCTACTCGCCATACCAGCACTTTATACCGAACAGATCAATAGATTATTCGGAACCAAGCAATACGATACAAACTATGAATGTAGTCCATTTTTGAGTAATAATTCTACAACATATATTCTTACTATAATAAATAGCACTTACCAGATGTCAGAAGAAAATTGACCAAAACCGAAATGCTTGATCTGTTGTCCAGCGCGTGCTACGACTACAAAATCCGAAGCATTCTGGGAAGGCAAATCAATACGCGTACTTGTATTTAATGGTGGCAGCCGAGTATCGCAATGCTCTTGCGGAGAATGGATAAATCAATTATCGTATTGGAAAATATTGTCGCAGAGAAAAACATCAGGTAAAAGTCAGCACTTTTATCACATATCCTAAATCTTGACTTGACACTCATCAACACAGATACTATATTATTTATGTGCAATCACTGCTGGCGCACTATTGTCAATGAACAAGGTTCTAATCAGCGACCTACTAATTAAGTGAGTTTAGTGAGTCGTCAAAGGCAATTAATACATGTACATGATTAAGACATAATGAATATAACAACTGTTCTAATATCTATATTAATATTTTAAAACATCCATGCTCGCATATACACACTGTAAGTACTACGGCATGCAATATGAAGTAATTCCAATTCTTGTGTGTGTTTAAGTTACTGTCTATATTAGCCGTAATATTATGATTCCCCAGTCTAGCTAACATATAAATATATAATCTACCCGCCTAATAGCCTATACTTATTATAAAGTGCATGCTCCGTTATCGCCCCGATAAGAGAGTGTCTTAGACTAAACCCATTATTATATACCAATGAGTGACATTTCTGGTTTACTGTTACCTCCCTTGATATATCCCTTGACCGATAAAGTCCGATGTATCTCAAAATGTATATTGGTCCTTTTAGTTGGAATCCTTTGTGTGTACTGTTGTTTCCTAACCAGCGGGGGTAGGATAAATGCTATTTTATCAAAATAATGTTCATTAATTGATAACCAACTTGACAGCAAATGTACCCATTGGAAATGCTGTAGGATATACATGTATGTCGAGATTTAATAACTTAACAATCAAGAGATGAGAAAACGGTTGAAACTTGGTAGCATGTGGTGCAAAGGAAACAACGATAAGAACAGAGGAACCCAATTAGTTTAAACAATATTTTATTCAAGAAAGGTACATAACATACTTTCCCTGTCGATGCCAAGTGTGAGTCCCAATTATTTCCCACATTGATGTTTTGTATTTTTGTTGGGTTTTTTATTTATTTGGGGGGGGGGGGTGGGGTCATTCATTGCAAGCATAACCTATCTTGATTCGAGAACCATATATCATACAATTAAACTTTAACGAGCAATTTAAGCCGTGAACAGACAAAGAACAACAGCTTACATTACTTATACCGTCTCCGTGGCCCAGTGGTTAAGGCGTCCGCCTACGAAGCGGGAGGTCGAAGGTTCGAATCTCGTCAGGGGTTCGTTCTGATATGGCCGGTTGGTGAGCCGCCAGCTAGTTAAATAATGGTTACCGATTGCCTACTAGCCTGGCGTCTGGCATACAAGCATAGGATTCTGGAAGTACTGATGTTCATAAAAAGAGGTGTCTCATAAGTCAGAAATGACTGGCCCTTTAACTAGGGGTGACACTATAATAAACAAACACTTTTATACCGGATTACACCAACTTGCTAAATGCTCCATGTAGGAGAGGAATTTATATAAGATTGTATTTATCTTGTTTTCCAATCCTTTCTTATCTTCCTGCAACCTGTGTGTTTACAATGTCCATGCTCTTTGTACAAAAGAAGAACAATAAATAAAGTTAGGAATAGTTGCAACAGCACAGTTAGGATGGGGGGGGGATACATAGTAACTTATTCGAATCTCTTTCCTTCAATAGAATTACATACAAATATTCTGTTATGACAGGTTACATTACAAGTATTAGTATGGAATATTTTATAATGCTATAAAGCGATCCTAAGCACAAGAAGGAAATAAAACATGCAACAAAAACGTTCGGAAATTTATGCTCTTGTTGGAATGTTTCGTTTTGATATAAAAGGAAGAGAGAAAAAGACACACAAAACTGTGGGGAAAACAACCTGTGACGTTGCTGCTCCAGATGCCCCCAACCGTTCCATCTAGCGACCTTATTGGAATCTAGCTGTCGCTGCTATATATTGCTGTACTTTTAGGATAATACATTTATTTTGTTCAAAAGACAGATTGTTGTTTCCAGATAGTAAATGTTCAGCTGTTAGTGCACACGTGAGATGTGTGAACATATTTTGTGTAAGAAGTGTGAAGTTTGTACAATACAGTAGGAAGTGGCTAACTGTTTCAACTTGGCCACATAAACATAGCAGCGGGGAGTCGATTAATGACCGATGATGTAATTCATAGTTGAGTGAACTGCAAGAGAGTCTCATGCGTGAATGTAGAATTTCTGTCTTTCTTGGACCCAAGTCAAATAGTGGGTTTTGGTATAGTGTTATTTATAGCATTTTGAACGACTGAATACTATTCTGGTTTGAAATTGTTGATGGCAGCTGGTTCCAGTCACGAATTGCTGACGGAAGAAAAGAAGATCTATAGGACTCTGTTCTACTTTGTAGCAGGGGTATCTGATTTGTGTTTCTACTTTGTATCAGGGGTATCTGATGTGTGTGTGTTCTATATTGTACCAGGGGTATCTGGTGTGTGTTTCTAAGATTGAAACGATTGCCAATATGTGGAGGGATATGATTGCTTAGATAAGATGGTGTAATAGTGTTTTTCATTTTGTATAATAAGGTTAATTTGTGTTTTCTGCGTCTAGTTGCAAGGAGCTCAATGTTTGCTTCACTGTACAATTTGTCTAGACTACTATGCTTAGTGGCACCAGTTAAGATTCTTAATGCCTCCGTTTGGACATATTCTGCCGTCAGATAGTCAGAGCAGTTGTCCCAGACTACGTCGCAGTATTCTAGAAGTGGACGTTAGCAGAGATATATAGGCGAGGGAGATATTGTCTAGAGAGGAGATATTTAAAAGAACGTAGAAGTGCAAGACTTTTCCAAGCTTTACTTACTGATCCTGTGATATGATCATTCCATTTACAGTCGAGTGACTGTTTGTCGAATGCAACATAACATGATCAAAGAAATGGTCAGGATGTGCTTGTCGAACAGTTTTCCGGGAGAACGTAACAGGTTCGGTTTTAGCTCGGTTGAATGTAATTAACCATGAATTGGACCTATTGCGGATACTATCAAGATCAGTGTTTAAGGTTGCAGCAGCCAGTGTAGGATTTTCGACAACAATATAAATACTAGTGCCATCAGCAAACAGTCTGATATTACAGCGTATTTCGGAGACGATATCGTTAATATAGACTAAGAACAGCAAGGGATCAAGTATGGAACCTTGAGGCACGCCGGAATTGGTAGAACACCAATCAGAATATGATTTAGCGGAGACCACACGTTGCTTGCGATTTGAGAGGTAAGAACTGAACCAGTGCAGTAATTTACCACGAATACCAAGTGAGGAGAGTTTGAATAGGAGACCCGTATGCCAGACACGATCAAATGCTTTTGAGATGTCACAGAATACCGCTCGCACTTCCTTGCCCTCGTCAATAGCCTTGCAAACGTCGTAGTAGATGAGCACAAGTTGGTTGGTTGTCGAATCACCTCTGATAAACCCGGATTGGTAACTAGTAAGTAGGTTGTTTTGGACAATGTAATTATAGAAGTGTGTGTGTGTGTGTGTGTGTATGCAACGTTCCATCAGTTTTCCAAGACAACTTAACAGTGAAATTGATCTATAATTATGAGGATCAGATCGGTCATACTTCTTCTAAATAGGCGCCACGTTGGCATGTTTCCTGACGGGACATAGGAATGCTGGATGAGTTTATTGAAGAATGACGCTAGTGGATGTGCGAATATATGACTACCTTCTTTTATCATTCTAGGTCTTATTAAGTCCGGGCCGCATGCCATTGACGGATTACGTATGGTAATTACATCAATTACATATTGTCAATTAAGAGGGCCAATCTACGTTTAGGAGTATTCAAGGGCAGTAACGGACTAATGGTGTGTGTGTTTTACGTTTATTTATCGTCGCTATCGTAGAGAGAGGTGTAGTAGATGGTGATCGTGAGTTAAAATACAACTGGAGGGGAGCTTCTTCTGTTCTGTACTTCAGGGTGACAAATCCTGAGATGATGGTAGCATCTTACGGTCACACTCCTCACTGGTGGTCACCCCGCAGCTGCACCAAAACCGGATCCGGCAGTTAGCAGTCATGTCGTCTAGGTCGCTCGATGATCTGTCCATACCTCCATCACTGAGATGATGGCAGCATCTTAGGGCCACACTCCTCACCGGTGGTCGTCCCGCAGCTGCACAAAACCGGATCCGGCAGTTAGCAGTCATTCCGTCCAGCTCGCTGCATGGTCTGTCCATACCTTCAGTAAACAGCGGTCTTGGAATCCAGGATATCCAGGAATAACACGCTGTTGCTGCGAGGTGTGCCTCGATCTCGTGACGTGCATGCCGTGATGAGGCTGTGGCATGACAGGGACAGCTTAATTCGTATATGAGTATATGTTTCTCATTATCAACACTGGGTTATCTCCCTTATGTTCATACTTTACATTTCTATAAATATACTCCGTAGTAGTTTGTTTGTACGAAATGTTTCTTTACATGTTTGCAATTGATACCGGTATAAAACCAATCAGTAACATAAGCATACATTTCTTATCCATGTGATAAACACCGTGTGTGTTTTACGTTTATTTATCGTCGCTACCGGTTGCCCATATGAGCGACGCCTCCTGAAGAGATTAGTCATTTTAGATGTTGGAGGATAGTGAATGATACAGACAGAGACCCATTCCAGAGTATCCTCTGGTTCTTTTACGTGCACGGTGTAAAGCACCGACACAAGATCTTGGTTTAACATACCATCTGAAAGACTGTTACATTTATTAGGGTCAGACGAGGGGATCGAACATATGTACATTTTTTTATCAATTAACTAACATAATTTGGATAAAATCACATGTATCATAACGCAACATCTGGTTATGGAACAACTGTAAAAATAAAGGATTCCAACTGAAAGGGTCGCTATACATTTAATAAATCAGACTTTATATGCCAAGGGAGGTAATAGAAAAGCCAGTATGAAAAATGAAAAAGTTGGCAGTTTCTTACGGAGATTGATCCTCGAACCGGGAAGTATGTGAGATGGTACGACGATCGCCAGATCGGACAGGTGGGTTTTCTCCGGGTACTCCGGTTTCCTCCCACACGAATGACCACATTTACCCTTTCATCTGAGCCAACGAGAGTGATTAATATAAGTTGTTCAAACTTGCTTCGCAATCGTTGTAAAATAAATAAAGTTTTTAAAAAAAGTACTGGTTAACCGCTGGAGCCTGCCCAGAAAAGGTGATATTGGGTAAACTGCCCGTCGCTCACATGGGTAACCGGTAGCGACGTTAAGTAAACTTAAATAACAAATAAAAGAAAGTCCAGGGAGGTTCCTCATTCTGTACACTGTTCTATCATACGACAGCCGCCGGTCCCCTCATAACTTACAGACGGATATGTAGCCCAGTGGTAAAACGCTGGACTGGTAATCCAGGGATCGCAGGTTCTACCCCCCGTCTGACCCTAATAAAATTAACAGTCTTTCAGATGGGACGCTAAACCGAGGTCTCGTGTCGGTGCTTTACACCGTGCACGTAAAAGAACCAGAGGAGACTCTGTAATGGCTCTCTGTCTGTATCATTGCACTATCCTCCAAACTCTAAAATTACTAATCTCTTCAGGAGGCGTGGCTCATATGGGCAACCGGTAGCGACGATAAATAAACGTAAAACACACACACACCTCATAACTTATCGTTCAATCCTCATGACTATGCATGTATATGAATAATACTCATGGAATATAATTGTATTGTACACATTTTAAAACGGTCGAATGGATGGTGAGGAAAGCAATTACCTGTAGATCAATTGCAGAACATTGAAGAGAGGAAGCTGTTCAGACTAGCTCGTTGACGGCAGTCCAATGATTTACTAGAGTTCCCATTCGTGTCATGAACATACTCCCGGAGGGACACTAGTGATCTTACTCCACCATTCAAACCAGGGATCGGTATATTGTATTGTCTATTGGTTCGACAATCCTAATCCAAAGTCAAACTATAGACTAACACTAGGAGAGATGCTGATATGTGTTACTGTGTGTGGTCAGAATACACACTCAAAGCAATTGAATGGGAATTTCATGAAACGTATATTAAGGGGCTATGTCATTTTGAAATATACCTTGAGGTCATTTTTTGAAACAAACAACTGAAGTACTGTACAGAGTGATACTATGTATTAAATTAATCAGTAGACAAAGTTATATGTTGAAAAACACAAATTTATGTAAAATAATCTATAATGAACTAATTACTCTGTAGAACAATAGATTTTCTTCTGAACCTCATAACTCATATAATTTACGAACGGTTTTAACCAATATTTTAAATACTATTAATATAGAACAGTATGTAGGGTTTATTGGGGGTTTATCCGAAATAACAGCCTATAGAATGAAAACTAGGCGAAAGTATTTTGGCCATGCCGTGTTGGAAAAAAACATTTTAATCACAAAATGTAAACAAAGGCATTGGTGGCTGATTTCACGAAATCGAAAGCAACGACAACATTATAAGAACATGAGTTATAAAGATTTACTTGCATTGAATCAATCTGCGGTAGGAATTTCCATGACAGTTTCCATAAATTGAGATAACATCAATTGTTTAAAATCAATCGTAATTTTGTTTTTAACCGGAAGAGAGTAACGGAAATGAACATCGAACGATATCCTTACGCCAAAATATATGTTCCCATTTATTTCATTTGTTATAGTATTACATGTGTTATTTTAATAGATATGTTTGCACATTTCATCAAAAATATGCTATTTTTCTTATGTAAGCTTCAAATAATAAAAAAAAGTATTATTTCGCGAGAGTAATAACATCCGGTGACGATATTCGGCTACTTCCGACACAAAATTACTAAACGGAACGAAGTAAATATTGTTTAGAATTATTCGAATAGCTTCAGCGGGTAAGTTACTAGGAAGATGTATATTCATCATTTTAAATAACTTTGTAATAATTTATCAATGTATATATTTGAAACAGTTGATCGGACAATATTGAGTGAGTAGTTTGTATTTTAAATTTCTACAATTACCTCATGTACATGATCACAACATGGGTCACTACATGACCTAATTATAACACGTGCACCACGTGTAATTGTAAAGAAATATTGTACAGTACGGAGGAACATACTGGTCAAATGTCCATTTGTGTGAACCATTATATATTTCTGAATGCCATTGTATAGAAAATTGTAGTATTATAATAAACTGATACATTTATAGTAGAAAATTACAAATATGGGTCTTCATAACCAATATAAAAGAACTATTAGAAAGAGACTGTTTGGTCAAAAGTGTGGTCTGCATAGCTGGCGAACCAAATTGAAAGCTGCTGTTCTTACTTGCATACAAGCTGAAAAGGTAGAATTGTACAGGAAAAAGACAACCATGAAATACGAACCATATAAAATAGTTAAATGTCAAGAACTCAAATTAGTACTTCAAAAGATTCCAATAATCAAATTCTGCCAATCAAAGTTATTCAGACTTGGTCCTTCCTTGCGATATAAATTGGCAAGTACTCACAAGCCAGTCACTGGTTACAGAATAATGAATATGGGTATGGTTCAAGATAGTATTGTCGCACAACTCATACATGTTTATGCCCTGAAGCTCAGGTACTCGCAGCCAATGGACACCCTGTAGTGACACTGAAAGGTGAAAAACGACAAACTGGATTGTTCAGTGTCATGATCCTGAAATGTATCGGCTGTAACAAGGATTTCTTTTTGCATACAAGTCATAGGAATGAAAACGGGTTGTATGACATTAACATTCGTGCTATATGGGGTACCATGGCCAGTGGAGGAGGTGCTTCAGACCTAAATGAGCAACTCCATACCATGGACATCCCGACAATGAGGGACGGAATGTTCACCTCATTGGAGGATAATATTGGTGAATGGTGGGGGGAGGTGTTAAAAGAAGAGATGGCAAAGGCTGGAGCAGAGGAGAGAAGGCTTGCAATAGAGAGGGATGAACTGTGTGAAGGTATGCCAGCCATAACTGTGATTTGTGATGGGGGTTGGTCGAAGCGTACACACAAGCACACATATAATGCACTTGGTGGTGTCGCCGTTATCTTTGGGGCTGAAACCAAAAAATTACTGTTTATCGGTGTAAGAAACAAAATGTGTACACTTTGTGCCAGAGCCCAAAAGATCGGGGTAGAACCAAATAAACATACTTGTTATAAAAACTGGTCTGACAGTTCTCAAGCTATGGAGTCATTATATTATCTGGCTTCTTAGAAGCTGAGGCAGTCCATGGTGTACGATACACACGACTCATAGCAGACGGTGATAGCTCGGTGTTCACCACACTTCAGGAACAGGTACCTTGGGGTAGGCACATAAGCAAATTAGAGTGTGCCAATCATGCATGTAAATGCTTGCGTTCAAGTTTGGAAAAACTTGTTGACGAAAAGCCCCAGCATAAGGGAAAGGGAAAACTAACAAAACTGAATAGGGTGAAATTGACAACGGCTGTACGATGTGCTGTTAGGATGAGAACATTAGATAACAATTCAAAACAGTTGAAAAAGGACATCATAAATTCCATATATCACGTATTGGGATTTCATGAATATTGTAGTAATTTTTGTAAAAAAAGAAAAGATACATGTACTGATCAAGATAATAGTGCTGCTGATGATGATATGTATGATAGTGATGAACAATCATTTGACAGTATTTTTGAAAAACAATATCAATTCTGGAAATTACCAACACACAAAGAAATGGAATTCTCAAGAGAAGCGACAAGAAATGAAATTAAGAAAGAGGAAATAAAGGAACTGGTCAGAGATGTGCAAGTGATTCTTGGTCGACTTGCTAATAAAAGTGACCGCCTAATTGGCAACTTTACTACCAATCTTTGCGAAAGCTGGATGTCCATCAGAGCAAAGTTTGATGGCGGGAAGTTTGTCAATAGATGTGGTCGTGGTTCATGGAATGCCAGGTGCTATGGTGGTGCATTGCGAAAAAACTTAGGTGTCACCTGGTCACCGGTAACATTTGCCAGAGTTACATCTACCCAAGCAGGAACACACTTCCTCCAGGGTGTCAGAAAACAAGCCATACTGACAGCAGCCAATGCTCGTTACAAAGCCAAGCCTGAAAGTAAGACCGTGAGAAGGAAGCGAAAACTTGAAAGCTTGAAACAATCCAACACAAAGAGAGCTAAGCTTCATTATGGCAGTCAACTAGACGACTCTCCGGACATTGCCCCGCAAAATTTAACATCCAAATGCAGTGACTATCTTGAAGGTGTTGTAAAACTATCAAAAGTAGAATGTGACAAATTAGAAAAAGCCTCTATTGACCAAGGAAGGAGTGAATTGTGGGTAAAAGAAAGAAAAAAGAGATTGACTAGCTCATACTTTGGGAAAGTGATGAATAGGCGACCCAATAACATCTCATCAAATCTGGTTAAAAATATTTTGTATGGAACATTCAAAGGAAACATAAACACTATCCGTGGTCTGGCACAAGAGGCGAACACAATAATTGAATACAAGAACATTAAAAGAAATGTTGATGTAATAAAATCTGGCTTGAGAGTATCACAGAAACATAATGTTTTGGCGGCATCAACTGATGGACTAGTGACAACTGACAAGGAAGGAAAAGGACTCCTAGAAATAAAGAATTTTCTACAAAATAATACATGTAGTATTGCACAAGCAGTACATAAAATTGCTAATTTCTGTCTGGAAATAAACAGTGACAAATTATCACTGAAAAGAAATCATGAAATATACTACCAAATACAAGGGCAGTTAAATATATTTGAAATGGAATGGTGTGATTTTGTGTTAAGAAGAACTGACCCCTATGACATATTCATTGAACGCATATATAGAAACACAGAATTATGGAACAATGTAATGGTTCCAAAGTTAGAGTGCTTTTATAGAACCTTTCTACTACCAGAGTTGGCTGTACCTAGATATGGTACCTACTCAGGAATACGACAGCCTAAAGCACCTTGGGTAATTGTTTTATTTCATATAATTATATGTACACTTATTGAAGACAAAATATACCTGTTGTGTATTTGTAATATTCTTACATATAGTAGACATGTATTATATATCTCGTTACATAGACATGTACATGTATGTACTATTACTGACAACAACTAGAATGTCCTCCCTTCCCATAATTATATTCATATGAAATATTTACATTTGTAAGATGCAAATTTACCCCAAGTGGTGAGTAAAGTTAAGTAAGATAATGCAAATAAATAATAAAAAGGGATGTAATTTACAAAGTGATTTCCGTTCCATAGCATCCAATTTGTACATTGATAATACACATTTCTTTCTGCGTTGAACCATCAAACCTATCATGTAACTTTAACTTTACAGTCGGGTGTTATAGCACCTACATGTAAGGAATGAACTCTATGGTGATATTATTGGCAGTATGTTTGTTTCATTACAGTTCAAAGGGAGGCCCGAAATCACATTGTGTATACGAAAGAAGCTGAGGAAGAAACAAAAGACCAGACCTGATAATGTACTTATTTAGAAACATATTTACAAATTATAAAAACCTTAATTATTCAGTTTATTTGACAATATTAACCCTTTCTCCAATGGATATATTGGCTTATTCATGTATGCTACCATGCATACATCATGAGTTTATACCTTGATCATTTTTAACCCATTGCCTGCAAATGTGCTTTTATCTGCTGCTAGCATGCAATGGGTTAACAGTGTACATCTTTCACCACCGACCTGTTTGTTTCACTACTAGTGTGTCACTGTATGCATTATTGGCGATTGCTTTGAGTATCGGTTCTATGTGGTAATATATAATTGTGCTTGCAAGAAAGATCGAACGACAGATGCAATGGTCATATCCCGTTTTTTTTTTAAAAAAGGTCTTAACACGTAATTGTTCAATAGTTTGAATTAGTCTCTTCTTGTCGGATTATGTTTCATCACTTCATTTCCTAGTACACAATTTGGCATTGTGTTGAAATCATTATGAAATTCAATGTTTCATTTTGCAGACAACAATTACACTAGACAAGTGTATACCTGGACCATCCAGCGCTGCATCAACTACACATGATCAGTGTGTTGCAGGGCCATCCAACTTTCAACCATGTAATATCAACCGTAGTAGGAGGAGGAGGAAAACAAAGTTTGTTGGCAGGGAGATATTGCATGAATTTGAAGTAAACAAGAAAACGAAACAGACAAAATGGTTCAAAGGATTGGTTCAGGATGTTGTTACGGGTAACAAAACATGTTTGCTCCCTTTTCCAAGGGCCCATATGGCTAATACAATCTTTCAGCACCGTGCGATGGCATCATTAAATGTCTTTACATGTAATAAAAATATAATTTTGCAATAGCTGGTAACATTTCTATAATTGCTTTTCTTATATTTGTTGTCACCATAGTTTTGCACAGATAAACTTCATGTTGACTTGTGGTCAAGGCCCACCGTACCATCCTTTTTTCAATTATTCTTTCTTCACATAAGTCACGGTCAAGTTTGTGAATTATCATAATTTTTTTGTTATTCTGTCCATCAACATTTCACTTGTTAATAATATTTATTTGAGCAATTGTTTACTTTCTTAAAGGAAAAGACGGTGATGAGGATGCTGTGTATGAGATTTTATACTATGGAGAGTCTAGTCCACAGCTAATCAATAAACTTCATGAGGACTTTGAGAATGGTTGTTTGACTTTCCAAGATTTACAATAAGGTATTAAATTATTATTTAGCAAAATGACATGTACTTGCATCACGTTTTCATACAGCAACCACTACTAAGTTTATCGAACTGTAACCTGGGTCACATTATGTTGGAACAATTTCTTCTCATGCATCAATGGTAGGAATGAAGCTGCATTTGGTAAGTAACATTATTTCAGCAACCTCAACCAAGTTGGTACAAAACCTGTACAACAGGTAGGTGAACATGGAAGAAATTATACTGTTAAACTTGAATAATGAAAAGACATTTTACAATCCTACCAATATATTCACCATAGAATATGTGTTTTAACTTGTTTAATAAGACCTTTTCTGTATATTCAGTCAGTGTGCTTCTATGCAGTATGTTCACATATAATGTAGTAATAACAATGCCCTCAAAAGAACCCATCCACAGTTTTGTATTTTCCATGAGATATATTAGTAATTATCTCCCTTTTTGCCATTCACTTGTAGTGACATACCAAAGTTAGTAATCAAATAATTGTGTACATGTGTAATGTATACATTTCTTTCTAGCATAAACCCAGTAGAAGCAAAATGTAACAATTTAGCGTTTTTATGTTTCACAAAGAAGATGCACTGTGAAGCTGTCACATAAAGACCACCATACTTTTCACATGCACTACTTTTGTAAACACTGAAAATGATAGATTATTGGATTTTTTAAAATGATCAGTGCTCTTTTATATCATGTATCAGCACAAGAAACTGTCCTATATACCCTTGTACTATACTTGAACTACAATTGTGTGTTTTTTTAATACAGGTCGTTGTGTCCTTCTGTGTGTTGAGACGCCCAACAGAAACATCACATTAGGAGGTAAAATATGCATTTTATATCCTTTCTTAACAAATTTAAGAACTTATAACTATTTCAATCATTGCGTAATATTGTCTTTTATGTTTTATGAAGACAATAATTTTCCAAAAGCTGTTAGAATAAAAAATAAAATTAACCAATGCCCCACCCACTATTCACCAATTCGAAAAGATATAGCCC